>OY992539.1:213755313-214127813 GCA_963921195.1 Pegoplata infirma | reverse complement strand
AAAGGGTACCAAATTGTGCTTTAGTGCTTTTTCTTTTTTTCCTGCTTTTTTACCGAAAGTTTCTTAAAAGTACTTTTTTCAAAATATTTTGCCCACAGGATTATCCTACATTTCAGAAAAGTACCAAAGTACAATTTCACCTTCAAGTAGAGAATCCATTACATTTAGTTTCTAGAACCATAAGATAGAAAAAAGTACCAAAGTAAAATTTGTAACAAGTTTTTACGCAGATAAAATCGGACTATTTTTTTTCGAAATGTTCTATATGTTTAAGGATCATACATTTTAAATTTCAAGTTTCTAGAAACAATATTTCAGAAGATGGAAAAAAAGTACAAAAGTACACTTTTTTACCCCGTTAAAATCTGAATTTTCAAAACGGGTTTTTCTGGGAAGGGATTTCAAGTTTCTAAAACCATTATTCCAAAAGATCAAAAAAGTACCAAAGTAAACTTTTTTATCCTTTTTAACATCTTAAATCAGAATTTCTAAAAAATACTTTTTTCAATTTTTTTCTGCTAGAGTATCCTACGTTCTAAATTTAATATTCTGGAAGCAATATTTTATGAAACCTTAAAATACAAGATTTTAACCCTTTTTTGCCCCCCTTAGAATGGGAGTTTATAAGATGTACTTTTTCCAGAATATTCCTTCTGCTGGAGGATTCTACATTCGAAATTTAAAGTTTGTAGTACCAGTAATTCTGGAAATATAAAAATGTATAAAGTGCAATTTTTTATCACTTTTTACCTACTTAGAATCCAAAATTCCACTCTTGGTGGATCTATTTTCCGGGAGGTAAATCTATATTCCAAATTTAACTTCTCAAGTTCTAAAACATTTTTCCTTTATAAAAAAATGTGTTGCCCTAATTTAAGTTTTAAAAACCTTTTTTTTCCAATATTTAACTTTCTCGTACATTTTGTATATTTTTTATCATTTTAAAAACTGTACTCTCAAATTTTTAATCTCTATCTCACCCAGCTCTCTAGTTTATTATATGCTCTTAAGTATAAATGTGATACAATCTTATCTAAAGTACAGAAAAACTTTGAACAACAAAATCCAACTAGAGTTTTATAAAACGAGATTTTTTTTTGAGTACCTGCTACCTGCTCTTTAAAAATTTTGTTTGGAAAAAAATCATGTCTCGACATGCATAGTTTTGCGCAGTGAAAAAGGATCCTTTTTCTACATATACAAAGAAACCTAAATAATTCGTCACACTCAAACAATAAGATACGACACTAAAAAGGATCAAGGATAATAAAAACAATACAAATAATATCTAAAACAACAAAAACAATGGAAAAAGAATCTATGAACTTGGCAGTTTCATTATTCGTACACAGTTTTAGTTATTTTTCTAGAAAATCCCTAATTGTTAAACACTTGTATGCGCAAAAAAAAGGTACAGGAGTTTTGGAAGGGAGAATTGAATTTGAAAGAGACAGAGTTTAAAGGAATGAACTTTAAAGTCTGAGACTTTTTTCTATAACAGAAAATTTGTAAATAGAAAATGTGAGTTTGGCTACCATTTTTTACCCCGTAAAATCGGGGATCTAAAAGATCCCATATTTAAAATTTCTAGAAACTTTCAGAAGATCAAAAAAGTACCAAAGTACTTTATTTTTTATCTATCCCGTTATAATCTCAATTTTTAAATGACACTTTAGAAAAAGTGAACTCTGGTACTTGTTCTACTCTGGTACTTTTTCTTCTTATTTAAAAATGGTAAAAAAGTGTAAAGGTAAAAAAGTGTACTAGTACTTTCTTAATCTTCTGAATTATTAGTTGTAAAAACTTTAAATCTAGGAAACTGTATTTCTGAAGATCTAACAATCAAAGTACATTATTTTAACCTTTTTAAACTGTTAAAATCTCAATTTTCAAAAAGTACTTTTTCAAAAACTGAACTTTTGTACCTTTTCTATTTCTATCAACTTTAAATAAATGATCCCCTAATTAAAACTTGAAATATAGGATTTTCCAACGAAAAAAAAACAAATTTTAAAAATTCGTTGAATGTAAGATTATCCTAATGAAAAATTAAAAAGTACTTTTAGAAAGTTTTGAAAAATTAAAAACCATTCGGAAAAAGTACCTTTAAGAAGATCATCCTGCAAAAAAAATTAAAAAGTACATTTTAGAGAGTTTTAAAAAGTTGAAAACTGTTTGAAAAAAGTACCATAAAGATAATCTGGTTCTTAGGAAGTATAATGGGGTAAAAAAGAGTACTTCGGTACTTTATTTTATTTTATTTTATTTTATTTTATTTTTTAAAATCACAATTTCCAAAAAGTACTTTTCAGAAAAAGTCAACTTTGGTACTTTTTCTATAAACTTTAAATAAATGATACTTTAGCTAAATTATCATTCAAAAAAGTTCTTTTAAGAAAATCTGATTCTAAGGGGGGTAAAATGTGGTAAAAAGTGTAGGTACTTTTTTACTTTTTCTACCTTCTGAAATAATGGTAAAAAAAGTTGAATTTTTCAGAAAAAGTAAAATTTGGTACTTTTTCTATAAACTTTAAATAAATGATTCTTTGGCTAAATTATCATTCAAAAAAGTACTTTTAAGAAAATCTGATTCTAAGGGGGTAAAATGTGGTAAAAAGTGTAGGTACTTTGGTACTTTTTCTACCCTCTATATAATGGTAAAAAGTTGCATTTTTAAATTCCTATTTCAATTGGGTAAAAATGGGGGAAAAAGTTTTCTATGATGCATTTTCTATCTTCTGAAATAATGGTTCTAGAAATTTGAAATTTGGAATGTAAAATTATCCTAAAAAAACTTAAAAAGTACTTTTTTTAGAAAGTTTTAAACAATACAAAAAACCATTCAGAAAAGGTACTGTTAAGAAAATCTGGTTCTAAGGGAGTAAAAGGGGGCAAAAAATTTTACTTTGGTACTTTTTGTATCTCCTCAAATGAGGGTTGTTAGTGCTTGAAATCTATGAGACTTAATTTCCGAAAATCTAAAAAAGTACCACAGTACATTATTATTAACAAGTACTTTTTCGAAAAACTGAACTTTTGTACCTTTTCTATTTCTATAAACTTTAAATAAAGGATCCCTTAATTAAAACTTTAAATATAGCATTTTCCAGCAAAAAAAAAAAACAAATTTTGAAAATCCGTTGAAAAATCCCATTTCTAGGGGGAAAAGGGCAAACATTTTTATTGTGGTACATTATTTTATTTTTTAAAATCTTAATTTTCAAAATGTACTTTTCAGAAAAAGTGAACTTTGGTACTTTTTCTATTTCTATAAACGTTAAAAAAATGATACTTTAAGAAATCATTCAGAAAAAGTACTTTTTAGAAAATCTGATTCTAATGGGAAAAAGGAGAAAAACGTGTTCTTTGGTACTTTTTCTATCTCCTAAAACAGGATTGTTAAAATTTCAAATCTAGGATTCTCCAGCAAAAAAAAAAATTAAATTTAAAAACGTAGCCTTTGGAAATTCCTTGTTTTTAATGGGGTAAAAAGAATAAAAAAAATTGTTTTGATAAATTTTCTATCTTCCAAAATAATGATTCTAGAAACTTGAAATTTAGAATGTAAAGAGATTCAGAAAAAAAAAATTAAAAGTACTTTTTAAAAAGTTATAAAAAACCATTTAGAATAGTTCTTTTAAGAAAATCTGGTTCCTAGGAAGTAACATGGGGTAAAAATGAGTTCTTTGTCATTTTTTTTCTGAAATAATGGTTGTAATTCTTGAAATCTAGGACACTTTATTTATGAATATCGAAAAAAGTACCAAAGTACATTATATTATTTTTAAAAATCTAAATTTTTTAAAAGGAACTCTTCAGAAAAGTGAACTTTGGTACCTTTTCTATTTCTATAAACTTCAAATAAATGATCATTGAGTTAAAAAATTATTCAAAAATAACGATTTTTAGAAATCTGGGTAAAAAAGTGTACTTTTTCTTTCTCCTGAAATAATAGTTGTTTAAACATGATATCTAGGAACCTTTATTTTAGAAGATCGAAAAAAGTATCAAAGTATATTATTTTATTTTTTAAAATCAAAATTTTTAAAAGGTACTTTTCAGAAAAGTGAACTTTGGTACTTTTTCTATTTCTATAAGTACTTGAAATTTTGGAAACTTTATTTAAGAAGATAGAAAAAAAGTATCAAAGTACATTATTTTATTTTTTAAAATCAAAATTTTTTAAAAGGTACTTTTCAGAAAAGTAAACTTTGGTACTTTTTCTATTTCTATAAAGTTTAAATAAATGATTCTTTAGTTAAAAAACTAATTTAGAAAATGCACTTTTTAGAAAATCTGATTCAAAGGGGGTAAAATGGGGTAAAAAAGTGTACATTGTTACTTTTTCTATTTCCTGAAATAATGGTTGTTTTAACTGGAAACCTAGGAAACTTTATTTCAGTAGATGAAAAAAGTACAAAAGTACATTATTTAATTTAAACAAAATAAAAAATTTCAAAAGGTACTTTTTTTTTAAAAAAAGTTACCTTTGGTACTTTTTCTGTTTCTACAAACTTAAGATAAAGGATCCTCTAGCTAAAAAATCATTCAGAAAGAGAACTTTTTTTTAAATATTATTCTTGAAATCTAAGATTCTCCAGTGAAAAAAAACAACTTTTAAAAATGTAAATTGGGTAAAAAGGACAAAAAAATTAATTTTAAATTATTTTTTTATCTTCTGAAAGAATGGTTCTAGAAACTTGAAATTTGCAATGTAAGATAATACTGAATTTTTTTTTTTTAGAAAGTTTGAAAAAAATATGAAAAACCATTCAAGAAAAGTATTTTAAAGAAAAACTGGTTCTAAGAAAGTAAGATGGAGGAAAAAATTGTACTTTTGTACTTGTTTATCTCTTAAAATAATGGTTGTAAATACTTGAAATCTAGGAAACTTTATTTCAAAAGATCGAAAAAAGCCAATGTACATTTTCGAAATGTACTTTTCAGAAAAAGTGAACTTTGGTACATTTCAATTTCAATTAACTTCAAATAAATGATCATTTGGAAAAAAAAAAACATTTAGAAAAGTACTTTTTAGAAAATCTGATTCTAAAAGGAGAAAATGGGGTAAAAAGTGTACATTGGTACTTTTTCTACTTTCAAAAGCACTTTTTAGAAAGTTTTGAAAAGGTATCAAAAAAACCTTCAGAAAAAGTACCTATGGGGTAAAAAGTGTACTTTGGAACTTTTTCAATATTCTAAAATAATGGTTGTAAATACTTGAAAAACTCCTAAAAAATCATATTTGAAAAATGCAATTTATGAAAATTTGTAATTCAATGGGATTAAAAAGGTAAAAATTTTGTACTTTGGTACATTTTCTATTTTCTGAATTAACAGTTCTAAGAACTTGAATGTAAAATGTAGGACCATCCTACAAAAAAAAAATTAAAAGTGCTTTTTAAAAAGTTTTTATTCTAAGAGAAAAAAAGTGTACTTTGGTACTTTTTCGATCCTTCAAAATAATACTTATAAAAACTTTATATTAAGAATGTAGGGAGCGAAAAAAAACATTTTAAGAAATAAATTTTGAAACCTTAAATACAGGATCCTCAAACTGGAAATCCTTTCAAAAAACAACTTGGTAGAAAATCTGGTTATAAAGGGGTAAAATGGTATAAAAAATTTACTTTGGTACTTTTTCAACTTCGAGAAAAAATGGTTATGAAAATATGAAACTTGAAATCTAGGATCCTCCAGTAAAATTAAAAATAAGCAAGTGAGAGTGTTAAATTCGGCCGTGCCGAATCTGTGATACCCTCCAACATGATAAAATACATAAAAAAAATTCAGAGACGTTTTTTTTGGGGGGGTCTGTGGGGGGTGCTGGGGGATACCGTCGCCAACGCGATAAATGTTTACAAAATTATTATTTTAATTATTTTAGTTATACTATTTCTCATAATTTTTATGTTTTTTAATCCACGCCCACAAAAGTGGGCGGGACAAAAAAAAAAACAATATTTTGTAGCCTCCGGGGTCTAAGTGTATGACTTTTTACTCCGTCTGACATAAAAAAGTTTCATTTGTTTAACAAAAATGTAAAAAAAGCTGTAAAAAATGGCGTTTTTATAGAGGTTTTTTTAGTTCTTAAATGGGGAACTTTTTTTGCCCCATATCCGAATTTGCCCATTTAACCGGCCTATGGCCATGGGACACATTCGTGCCAATTTTCAGGAGTCTAGCTCTTTTATTTTGGTCTTAATCGTGTTTTATACAGACGGACGGACGGACATTCATAGAATGACTCATAATATATATAATATATATACTTTATGGGGTCCCCGACCGATATTTCTATGCGTTACAAACGGAATGACAAAGTGAGTATACCCTCATACTGTGGTTGGAGGGTATAAAAAGGTATGTTTGTACATTTTCTATCATCTCAAATATTAACTCTCGAAACTTGAAATTTGAAATGTAGGATCATCCTGCAGAAAAAATTTAAAATGTAAATTTTAGAAAGTTTTGATTTTAAGTAGATATACTTTTTTGTGTACTTTGGTACTTTTTCAGATCCCCAAAATAATGAGGAAAAACATATCTCTGAATCAGAGATTTTTTTATATAAAAAAAATTTGGACAGACTCTGATACATTTCTACATAGGATTTTTAAAGAATTCATTCTTTTACAATTCTAAAACATTTTTTTTTTGTTTTAGATTGTTTGAAGGTTACTTAATTTATATTAATTTTGCATTTCATTTTTCAAGAATGAATTTTAAATACACACCCTTCCTTTGTGTTTAGAAAAACACAAAAAAACACTGTGAAAACAGGTAAAATTTGTATTTTAATAAATAATATTCTAATGTTTTTTTGGAAAATCATAAATAAATATACTCTAACTCAAAGTAAAGTGTTTGGAAACCATTTACGGAACCTGTAACCCTTGGGGGTTTTTTCCAAAGAATTTTGTTAAACATTTAAGAAGTTAAGGGAAAATTTTCGTTCAGTTTATCACGTGCGTTTTGTGAGTTTTTACTAGATTTTTTGTTTTTGGAATTTTAATAGTTACTTGTTAGTTTTCGGGAAACTTTATGGGACAGTTAGTGGTGTTAAATTATATCCTGTGGTGTTTATTTTTGTTATATGAAGATTTATGTATGTTGAAAGGTGGGGGGTACAAATGGAAATATTTTTGGAAGGCTAAGGTATTCTTTTTGGAGGAAAGTAATTTTAGAGGATAGAATTTGTAGTTTTAAGGAAGTTTTTTAAAATTAACACCAAATAATCTTAAAAAATTTTAAAAAGGAAACATGTTGTTAGAAAAAAGGAAAGAAGAAAGATTCTGAGACATTTTTTTTTGTATAAAAATTCGCATCGACCAGCCCCTCAGATTCTGAGACATTTTTCATATAGAAAGTCTCAGAATCTGAGTAATTTTTCTTATAGAAAAAGTCTCAGATTCTGAAACATTTTTCATATAGAAAAAGTTTTAGATCCTGAGATATTTTTCATATAGAAAAAGTCTCAGATTCTGAGATATTTTTAATATAGAAAAAGTCTTAGATCCTGGGACATCTCAGATTCTGAGACATTTTTCATATAGGAAAAATCTCAGATTCTGAGACATTTTTCATATAGAAAAGTCAGATTGTGGGATATTTTTTATGTAGCAAAAGCCTCAGATTCTGAGACATTTTTCATATAGAAAAAGTTTCAGATTCTGAGACATTTTTCATATAGAAAAAGTTTCAGATTCTGAGACATTTTTCATATAGAAAAAGTCTCAGATTCTGAGACATTTTTCATATAGAAAAATTCTCAGATTCTGAGACATTTTTCATATAGAATTTTTCATTTTTCATATAGAAAAAGTCTCAGATTCTGAGACATTTTTCATATAGAAAAAGTCTCAGATTCTGAGACATTTTTCATATAGAAAAAGTTTTAGATTCTGAGACATTTTTCATACAGAAAAAGTCTCAGATTCTGAGACATTTTTCATATAGAAAGAGTCTCAGATTCTGAGACATTTTTCATATAGAAAAAGTCTCAGATTCTGAGACATTTTTCATATAGAAAGAGTCTCAGATTCTGAGACATTTTTCATGTAGAAAAAGTCTCAGATTCTGAGACATTTTTCATATAGAAAAAGTCTCAGATTCTGAGACATTTTTCATATAGAAAAATTCTCAGATTCTGAGAAATTTTTCATATACAAAAAGTCTCAGATTCTGAGAAATTTTTCATATAGAAAAAGTCTCAGATTCTGAGACATTTTTCATATACAAAAAGTCTCAGATTCTGAGAAATTTTTCATATAGAAAAAGTCTCAGATTCTGAGACATTTTTCATATAGAAAAAGTCTCAGATTCTGAGACATTTTTCATATAGAAAAAGTTTTAGATTCTGAGACATTTTTCATACAGAAAAAGTCTCAGATTCTGAGACATTTTTCATATAGAAAGAGTCTCAGATTCTGAGACATTTTTCATATAGAAAAAGTCTCAGATTCTGAGAAATTTTTCATATAGAAAAAGTTTTAGATTCTGAGACATTTTTCATATAGAAAAAGTTTTAGATTCTGAGACATTTTTCATATAGAAAAAGTCTCAGATTCTGAGACTATTTTTCATATGGAGAAAGTGTCAGATTCTGAGACATTTTTCATATAGAAAAAGTCTCAGATTCTGAGACATTTTTCATATAGAAAAAGTCTCAGATTCTGAGACATTTTTCATATAGAAAAAGGTTCAGATTCTGAGACATTTTTCATGTAGAAAAGGTTTTAGATTCTAAGACATTTTTCATATAGAAAAAGTCTCAGATTCTGAGACAATTTTCAAAAAAATTTTACACTTAAAAAAATTAACACTCAAACTTTTTTCTAAAAATAACAAAAAAAAATATTTTTACTCAAAATAAAATTTTTGTAAAATTTTTTTCTCAAACTTTTATTTTACATTAAAAAACTTACAATCACAAAAAGTCTTTTTCTTCTCAAATTCGTTTGCATTTAAAATATTTCGGGCATTGTGGAGGGCATTAATGAATTCAACCAAGTTGAATTGAACTTTTTTACTAGTTTTAGTGTGCCTTCGAAAGTTCTTATGTTAAGTCTTTTGTTTCTTAAGCATATGCTTCAATATTGTGCCTAAATTTTGTTAATTTTTATTCTTTAATAAATTTTTAATTATCATTATTTATTTAGATTTAATAACAATAACATAGTGGGTTCACTATCATCAGTTTGATATATAATAAAGTTTGTAGCTTAAGTCTTTTGTTTTCATTTATTGATTTTCTTTATAATGAAGTTTGTAGCTTAAGTCTTTTGTTTTCTAACGGTTTGTTTGTACTATTAACCATGTAACGAAAAAGAAAAAAATATTTAAATAAGCTGCTTTATTTAATATATTTCCTATCAAAGCTTAAAAAAGGGTTTGATATAAAACAAAAATTTAAATTTCCTTTCAAAAAATATCAAGATTTATGTGTTGTTTTTATAATTATAATCAATTTAGTTAAAGAAAATTTTATATTTTTTAAAACTTTGTAACACTGCAGTGCAGTAATATTACAGCAACAACAAAAAAACCGGTTACCGGCTTTATTTCTATAAAAAAATCTCTAAAAAGAACCTTCTTTTTTAAATCGTTTACAATGTTCGCTATGATACACCGTTTAAAGGAGAATTTTGAAAAATTTTAAATGTCTTTAGAAATAGTTGTAATAAACCCCCAAAAATCAAACTTTAAATTATTAAAACTATTTAAGAAATTTTGTTTTTAAGAACTTTCTGTGAAAAAATTTGTATATTTTTGTTATTACACACAAAAAAAAAAAAAAACCTTGTCAAATTACTAGAAAAAGTTTCTTAAATGTATTTTACCAATATTTGACAGTTTTTTTTGTTTTTTAACAAAAAAAAATCGATCCAAATTTTTTATTTTTTTGTAATTTAACAATTTTTTCTGTAATTTTACAAATTCCCAAGGCAATTTTACAAAAAATCAAGTAAATTCACGAGAATTCCGTGTAAGTTTTATTGCGCCAAAAAATTGTAAATTGACAATTTTATTGGTAAAAAGCTTGTAAAATTACAAAAAAGCTCGTAATTTTTACTAGGAATTCTTGCAAAATGGGAGGCAGCTCAAAAATGTGTTTTATTTTCTTGGGAAATGGTGTAGTTAAACCACTTTTTTTTCATTTCTTCTTAACACCATTAAAAAAGATTTTTTTTTTAATGTTTTATAAAACTTTATAAAGCACGTTAGGGTTAGTTGTTGTTTTTAAATGCATTTTAAGATCTATAGCAACTAAGACAACCTTAAGACCCTTTTGATGTTGTTTTCTTTTTTTTACCAAGACGCCTTAAAGTTGAAGTTGCCTTTTTTGTTCATCGTTGTTTTTGTAGTTTCTTTTTATGGTTCTTTAACTTAAGGCCATGTTTGTTTTGGAACATGTCTGTATACATAGACATATAGACATACATACAATACACGGTACACGTTAAAATGACAAAGCACGCTTCATTGGAAATTGTTTACAATGGAGTTGAAGACAAAATAAAAAAAAAATATTTAAAAAAAAAAAACATTCAACTTAAGTTCTTGTTGAAGTTTTATAACATGACTGGCACAAGTTTAAAGAAAAAAAAAAATCAGAAAAACTTGAAATCTTTACCAATGTTTTTATTTTAAAATACACTACGGATGAAAACAGGTACAGGTACACCAGTTATAAGATTTAGTTAAAGAGGGGAATTTAAAATCACACATTTTGTAAAAAAAGGACCCAAATTATAACGGATTTTTTTGAAATGATTTTTAATAAAATTTTCCAAAGTTTTTTGATGAGCAAGTTTGTGTCTTAAGTCTTTCGATTTTGTCAACAAATTACAGTTTACTTTGAAGGTATATAATTGAAGTGCCGTAAATTGGTTCATATTGTAAAAAAATGGATTTTAAAAATAATTAATTTAGATTTTTTAAATATTTTCCAAGTTCGTGTCTTAAGTCTTTTGATTTTTCAAGCATACGAAACGAATTAAAACCTGAGGCTTTTTTCTATAGAAAAAAAGACCTGTATGAATTTAAGAAAAAAATATTTTCTTGAAACAAAAGACTTAAGACACAAACTTGTAAAACCGAAAAAGCTAAAAATCAATATTTTTTAAAACTGATCCATATAATGAAAAATTCAAAGATTCTGATATATTTTTGGACTCATTATAGAGAAATTCTTAGATTCTTAGATATTTTTCTATAGAAAAATTCTGACAAAAAAAATTATCGAAAATATTTAAAATTTTGACCAATATTTTTATATTTTAAAAAGCTAAAAATCAAAGTTATTTAAAACTGATCCATATATTGAAAAATTCAAAGATTTAAATACATTTTTAGATACAGTAGGCAAAAATTATCAGGTTCTTAGGCATGTTTTCTATAGAAAAATTCTGGGGGAAAAATATCAGAAAAACTTGAAATCTTTACCAATGTTTTTTTATTAAAAATTCACTACTTTTGAAGACAGTTACATGTATAGTAATTATAAGATGTTATTAAAAAACATAGATTTCGTTGAAATGGTTTTTAATAAAAATTTCCTATTTGATTTTGTTTATCACGTTCGTGTCTTAACTCTTTCTATTGTGTCCTAAAAATTATCACAACCTCTAACGGCAAATAATTTTATTGTCGGCAATTGGTTCAGATTGTAAAAAAAATCGATTTGAAAGTTCGTGTCTTAAGTCTTTTGATTTTTAAACATATGGAACAAATAAAAATCACTGATAAACCTTTTTCGTCCTCTGACACATTTTTTCTATAGAAAAACTCTATAGGAACTTGAGAAAAATATTATATTTTGGGAAAAACAAAAGACTTAAGACAAAAACTTGTAAAACCGAGAAAGCTAAAATCAAAATTTTTTCAAATTGATTCATATATCAAAAAATTCCAAGATTCTGATATATTTTAAGACACAGTAAAAAAATCTGAAAACAGGTACCCCAAATATTAGATGTTGTTAAAAAGGGAGACCCGTGTAAAAAAGGTTAGATATAATTGGATAAAATTGGATCCAATATGATCTGATTATATCTTTTTGGATCAAATATCATATCAAATTATATGTGATGAGATAAAGCGATATCTCATATAATATATGATTAGATGTAATTTTATAAAACGATATCTCATATAATATATGATAACATGTTATTATATATAACGATGTCTCATATGATTACATCTTAGGTTTGTTTTAAGAAAAAGCGAACATCGCTAATATTAAAAATTATTTATTTTAGATTTCGCAATTACAAAACTTTTGGTGTTAAAAAAACAGTGAAAAATAAAAACAAAAACTTTCAAAACTCAAACAACAAAAACCAAAATAAAAAACTTCAAAACAAATTTCAAAACTAAAAAGAAAAACTTCAAAAAAATTTATCATTGAAATTTCCAAAAATTCAACAATAAATAATAAATATAATACTAAAACAATTTAGATAAAAATTATACTAAAACAATTTTTAAATTTGCAATAAAAGGCGAAAGAACAGTGCTAAAAGGTAAAAAAATAAAATTTGTTTGCAATATGTACATATCGTCGCTGCGCCTAAAAATGGAGTCATGTGTTTTGGGGCAAGTGTTCAGGAGAGCAAAAAAACTGTTTATTTTCGTCCCTTCGCGATATTTTTTAAAAGTTTGTTCTACAAAAAATTCTTGTACCGATAAGCTATCCACATACTGCAAAAAAAATAATGAAACATTTAACGGTTTTCCAGTGGTGCAGAAATTTTCAAAAAACATACACATAACTCCTTATTTAAGTACTTTTTGGAACAAAATTTAAATAAATGGAAATATTTTTTACACATAACTCCTTCTGCTTATGAAACCATTCTTATTGTTAATTTCTTTTCGAGAGGGACAAAGACTAAATATAGTTTGTTGGTGGTATAAAGCGACATTAGTTAGACAAGGTCCTTAAAATTTTGATATTTAAAAGCTTTTCACTAAACAGCGAACAACCGATTTTTCGCAAAACTGTTGCTGATTTTTTGCTTTTTCTTGTAAATATTCAAGAGCTACGACATAAATTGACATCTGCGAAAGATGCTGTACCTTAGATACTAACATATTCCGCCGTCAATGATTTAATTGCTTTCACAAGGCTTTATTACCCGCAATTTAGGATTAACATAACAGGATGAAAATTTGCAAATATTTTCCAAAAAATCTTGACAAAATTCAAAATACTTGGATGCTATGTGTGAACCTCATATTACTAAAAAAGTGATCCATTTTGTCACGTTCTGTTACTTTTTTATCAAAAAAAGTTATGTGTAGCTTAACACATAACTCTTTTTCAGACCATTTTTAGTATGACGAACACATAGCTACTTTTACTAACTTTTGAACCAATCAAGATATCAAAAAACGGTTTAGTGAATAAACGTATGACCAATAGGGGATCATAAAGATGTAATAAAAAAAAAAATTAAAAAACTACACATGACTCCATTTTTAGGCGCAGCGACGATATGTTGATGACTCGTTTTTTTATATTTTCAGCATTCTGACTATTAAATAAAATGTAAAAGAAACTTTTTTTGCATTAAAAAGGGCATTCAAAAGCATTCCCACCATTGAATTTGATGCTTCTTCAAAAGGTAAATCATGGTGGTAGTTATGACTTCAAATTTCGTCACAAAGTTGTTATTTGACACCAAGTTTTAAGATAAATATTCAGTAGCCAAAACGCATCTTTAGCGTGTCAAACATATTATTTCCAGATCCCAGCCCTTGATAACTACAAATTAAGAAGAGCGGATACTCGTTTGTAAGATTGGATGGTGTTTGATTTGCACACTGAACGTTTTGCGTTTAGCAAGTATTGTAAGTGCGCAAATATTGTAAGTGTGCAAATATTGACAATTAAATAAATTATTGATTAATTTCTAATTTAAATTATTAACGTGCATTTTTATTTACAAATTATAAGGTCAATTGAAAAAAATTAGTAAAACTATGAACTCAGATATGGTGTAATATATGTTCAGATCCAATTTGATCGACTCAAATTACGGATCTGAGCTCATATCTGCCTGATCAGATATGATCATATCAAAATTTTTTACTCGGGGAACTTGAAATCACATATTTTGTAAAAAAGGACTCAAATCAGATTTCATTAAAATAATTTTTAAAAAATTTTCCTAAATTTTTTGATTATCAAGTTCGTTTCTTGAATCTTTCGATTATATCCAAAAAATTATACAACCTCTAAAGGCAAATAATTGTAGTGTAGGAAATTGGTTCAGATTGTAAAAAAAAACGATTTTAAAAATAATAAATTTAGATTTTATTGATTTTTTTTTGAAGTTTGTGTCTTAAGTCTTTTGATTTTTAAGCATAAGGAACAAATAAAAAATCACTATATAAATTTTTTTTCGTCCTCTAACACATTTTTGCTATAGAAAAACCCTGTAGGAACTTGAGAAAATATTATTTTTTTGATAGAAACAAAAGACTTAAGACACAAACTTGTAAAACCAAAAAAGCTAAGATCTAAATTTTTTTTAAACTGATCTATAAAACGAAAAATATTCTGATATATTTTTAGAGACATTAAGAAAAATTCTCAGATCTTTAACTTTTTCCTACAGAAAAATTCTGGAAATTTTTTCCATATTGAAAAATTCACAGAGTCTGAGAAATTTTTTCTAAGAAATGTCTAAGAATCAGAGATTTTTTTATAAAAAAATTATTCAGATTGTAAAAAAAATCGATTTGAAAAATAATTAATTTAAATTTTTGTGATTTTTTTTAAGTCTCTTAATTTTTAAGCATACGGAACAAATTAAAAATCAGTAAATAAACCTTTTCCTCCTCTGACACATTTTTTAAATATAAAAACCTGTAGAAATTTCAGAAAAATTTTATTTTTTGATAGAAACAAAAGACTTAAGACACAAACTTGTAAAACCGACGAAGCTAAAATCAAAATTTTTTTAAAAACTGATCTATAAAATGAAAAATATTCTGATATATTTTTTGAGACATTAAAGAAAAATTTTCAGATCCTAAACATTTTTTCTACAGAAAAATTCTGGAAATTTTTTTAATATTGAAAAATTCACAGATTCTGAGAAATTTTTTCCAAGAAATGTCTAAGAATCAGAGATTTTTTTATAAAAAAAAAATTGATTCAGATTGTAAAAAAATCGATTTGAAAAATAATTAATTTAAATTTTTGTAATTTTTTTCCAAGTTCGTGTCTTAAGTCTTTCGATTTAAAGCATAAGAAACAAATAAAAAATTAACACACACCTTTATCTCCCTGAGACATTCTTTCCATAGAAAAAAGCAGTAGAAATTTCATAAAAATATTCTTTTTTTGATAGAAACAAAAGACTTAAGTCACAAACATGTAAAACCGAAAAAGCTAAAATCAAAATTTTTTTAAAACTGATCTATAAACTAAAAGACTCAAAGATTCTGATATATTTTTGGAGACATTTAGAAAAATTCTCAGATCTTCAACATTTTACTACAAAAAAATTCTGGAAATTTTTTCAATATTGAACAATTCACAGAGTCTGAGAAATTTTTTCCAATTTGTTTTCCTGAGGCATTTTTTCTATAGAAAAACCCTGTTGGAATTTAAAAACAAATTTATCTATAAAATGAACAAGTTTCTTATATATTTTTAAAGACATCATAGAAAAATTATCAGCTCCTAAACAATTTTTTAACAGAAAAATCTTGGGAAATTTTTTAATTTTAAAAAATTCACAGATTCTGAGAAATTTTTCCTGAGAAATATCAGGAATCATATATTTGTTTTATACAATGAATATCTAAAATTTTCAATATTAAAAAGTTAGTTAGTCAGAGACATTTTTTCTACAAAGAAAAAAATTTCTTAGATGTCTAAAACATATACAAAATATCTTCGATTCTGAGACATTTTCCTAAGAAAAAATCTCAGATTCTGAAACATTTTTAGAAAAAATGTCTCGTAATATATGATTTTTTCTATATAGAAAAATGTCTCCTAATCTGAGATTTTTTTTATACAGAAAAATTTCTCCGAATCTGAGAACTTTTCGTTATAGCAAAATATCTCAGAATCTGAAACTTTTTCTATACAGAAAAAATGTCTCAGAATCTGAGACTTTTTCTATATAGAAAAAATGTCTGAGATTTTTTCTAAAAATGTCTCAGAATATGAGATTTTTTCTATATAGAAAAAATGTCCCAGAATCTGAGACTTTCTTCTCTAAGGAAAAATGTCTCAGAATCTGAGATTTTTTCTATATAAAAAAAATGTCTCAGAATCTGAAATTTATTTCTGTCAGATTCTAAGAATCTGCGATTTTTTTATACAGAAAAAAGTCTCATCAGATTCTAATAAAGCTTTGGAATCTGAGGTTTTCAGAGTCTGAGATTTCTTCTTTAGAGGAAAAATGTCTCAGAATCTGCGTTTTTTTATACATAAAAAAGTCTCATCAGATTCTGATAAATTTTTGGTATATTTTTTTTTTAATTCATCAGTAGCATTCTACGCGACCGGTTTGTGCTAAATTGCCCCTTTTATGTTTTTCTTAAAAGTTTTTTTTTTCTTAACTAAAGATTGCCAAAGAAAAACAGACAAACTGGCTTTAGGAAAGACAGAAAATATATAAGAAAAAAAAAATGTAATGATAATAATAATTTTTGGCGTGTTTTCATAGTAATGAAACTTAGTTTGTAGCAGACATAAAAGAGTCTTGGAAAATATGTTCTTTTAAACAAATAATAAAAAAAAGAAATAGGTGTGGTAAACTTGTTTTCTTGTAATAAAAACAAAATACAAGATGTAAAAGCAAACATTTATTGTATTTTAAATATTTCAAAACATTTGCTTAATTATAAAGAAATTAAAAACCTAGAAAAGTTGCAAACTAAAATTATAGAAAAATAAATTCTATTCGGAATTAAATAAGATTTGAATACTGTTTTTTTTTTTTTTAAAGAAGGAAAATAATTCTGTCATAAACACAATTTTAAAAAATAGTTTTTAAAAAATTTCCTTTTCAACACTCAGAAGTGTGAAGACCAAAAAGGGCTAATGACGAGTATTTAACAGAAGACATTTGTGTTAAAATTGAAGATTTTGCATGTGAAACGTACGTGTGAACAACCAAATAGCGCTGATGGTGAGTTCCAGCAATATAGTTTTTAATAGAAGATTTTTATGTTAAATGGGAATGACCAAGGAGCGTTGATGACGAACTCTACAGTAGCATGTCCCGAAATCAGGAAATTTTGGAATTTCTTAAGGGCATACCCCTAGAATGATGCTTATTGAAGAGCTGATTACGGGAAAAATAATTAAAAAATTTTTGGAGGTCATCTTCAGGGCGCAACCAGCGCTTAAAGTTTGCATCCGTAGTGCATTTAGTCAAAAAAAAATATTTTTTTTTATTTTTAAAATTGGTGCCAAAAGTTTCGTTAGGTAGATTACATTCTGGAAAAAATATTTGTAAAGTTTTCATGGAGCAATTTTGGTCCAGCGCAACTTTTTGAAACTTCGAAGAAGCATAATTTATTAAATATTTTTTTTTAGTTTTCGTAAAAAACAGCTTTTTATACAAAGGCTTGAACATAAACTTCGTTTTATACAAAATCTTAAAAGAACTCTTACAAACTCCGGTTTTTACAAAAACTTAAAAAACTATATAATAAATTACACCTTTTCAAAATTACAAAACGTTGTTCTGGACCAAAATTTCTCCATGAAAACTTTACAAATATTTTTTCCAGAATGTACTCTACCTAACGAAACTTTTGGCACCAATTTTAAAAATAAAAAAAAATATTTTTTTTTGACCAAATGCACTACGGATGCAAACTTTAAGCGCTGGTTGCGCCCTGAAGATGACCTCCAAAATTTTTTTAATTATTTTTCCCGTAATCAGCTCTTTAATAAGCATTATTCTCGGGGTATGCCCTAAAATGTTTCATTTTCGGGACACGCTACTCTACAGTGTTTAATGTGGGCTTTAAAAGAAGATTCTTGCACCGAAAAAAATCCATGCAACATTTTACGAAAAAAAGTTTCGTACTTTTTATTTTCGTAAAATACACGAAAGTTGACTACATATTACGAAAAACTTTAGTACTGAATTTCGTATTTTTACGAAAGTAACGAAAATGATTAGTAAATATTTTTTTCGTAATATTTACGAATGTTGACTACATATTACGAAAAAAATGTTGTAAAAACTTTTGTAATTTTACGAAAGTAACGAAAAAAAAGAATGTAAATGATTCTTTCGTAAAATATACGAATGTTGACTGCATATTACAAAAAAAGTGTACAGACTTTCGTATTTTTACGAAAATAATTCGTAAAAACTTCTTTCGTAAAATATACGAAAGTGGACTTTATATCACGAAAAAAATAATCAAGAATTTTGAAATTTTACAAAACTAATGAAAAAAGAAGAAATCTTTAAATGCATGCTTAAAGGGTGTTTTTATGCCCTCCAACTACAGTATTGGGGTATAATAAAAAAATATCGGTCGGGGACCCCATAAAGTATATGTATTATTGATCCATGATAAATTCTAAGGCATTCTATTAATGTCCGTCTATATAAAACACGGATACCACGGAACTAGTCTTTTGGTCATCAGCAGGTTAAGTTCGTATGTGGACAAAATAGTTTTATTTCTTTAAACCAACCTCTGGAAAACTCAATTTTTGTTGTTTTGTTAAACAAATGAAACATTTTTATGTCAAAAAAAAATTTAAAGTAATGAGCTTCGACCCAGGGGATGCCTTGTGGTCGTGGGTATAAAGAATTAATTTCAATAATGATAACTCTGATATTTTTTTTTACATATTTGGGGTAATAAAAATTCGGCACAGCCGACTTAAAAGCTCTCTCTTGGTTTTTATTTATTTTAAGGATCAATTAAAATTTGAGGCTAATCGGATCAAATAAAATTTGAGACTGATATAAGTTTTTTTTTTTACATGTGGGAAGGTGGTCCTCCAAAAAAATCATCTCAACATATCATCATAAGTTCTTGTAGTGTGAACGTAGCCTAAAACAAAATCACTGTAAATAATGAATGAAATCTTATAAGTCTTTGTTAAGAAGAAACAATTAATTGCTTGGAAATGTTGCTGTCAAAACGTTGAAAACGTTGTTCTTATTCTCAAGAAAGAATTTTTACATGTAATTTCGTTAATTTAAGGATTTTTTTTTTTTACCAAAAAAATTTCGTAAAAATAAAAATATTTCGTTTATTTTACGAAATAATTTCGTAAAACAAAAAAAAATATTTCGTTTATTTTACGAAAATTTTCGTAAAACACAAAAATTTATTGCGTTTATTTTACGATTTTTTTTTGTAAAATACAAAAACATTTTCGTTTATTTTACGAAACAATTTCGTGCATTTCGTACATTGTACGCAAGAATTTCGTGGTGCGAAACAACGAAATTTTTCGTACAATGTACGAACGTTTTCGTACATATAAGGCAGGAATTTTTTTCGGTGTGTGTTTAATTAGAAGGAGCAGAGATTTTCACGCAAATGAATGTTTTTTGTCAAATCCAAAAATTTTCGTATAGCTAACATGGTTTCTATTTTAAATGAATAATTTTTTTGCATATTTGTTGTATTTTGCCATAAAGTTTAAATTGAAAAAAAATTATAGTCGATAAATACCGACCCTATACCAGTGTTTGCCGGAAAATGGTTCCCAAATATTCCACCACGACCTTAAAAATCTACACACAAAAAATTATTGGTTAAAATTTTTCAATTAAATCTATTGATCAATAAAATTTAAATGAGTCAATCAATGTTTTGATTCAAATTTTTGTTATTTTACCAGATTTCTTTCGCTTTAACTTATTTGAATAGATTAATTCAAAAATATACAAAATAATCGGATTTTAGTTTTTTTTATTGTTAGCAACATATTGGAAAGCAAAAAAGATGAATTTTTTGATAATTTTGTCATAAGCTTACAATTCATTTGTTAAATCAATCATTATTTTGATTGACTATGAATAAAAAATTGATCAAATTTTTGATCAACATCGAAAATATGATTGATTGCAAAAATTTTCAATCAATCATCTACAATGTGATGATTGGTATAACAAATTTTTTAATTGGAGGAATTTCAATCAAAAAATTGATTGAATCCGCGTTTTTGTTGATTGAAATTCGTTTCAAAATTTTTCTGTGTACTTCGTTCGGACTAAAGAAAACTATCCTGTTGTTCTTTCAGCACTTGACTCTATAGATTTTTTTTTTTTTTGAAAAAACACTTGTAATTTGAAATATTCTTTTTCGTTTATTTTCTTTTCTCCTTTTACTGCATTGAGAAATTTTTATGTTTATTTATTGTACAATATTTGTTTGACAAATAATCATTATTTCGAACAGGTAAGTATAAGTATATACCTGTCCTGTAAACGACTGCTTATCATACAAATGACATCTATACCTCGATTTAATCTGTTATTTTCTTCACAAAATTTTAGTTTAACAACATTTTTGTCTGTCTCGAATTTCCTGCTACAAGACTCACGAAAATTTTTTGTTGCAACTAACGCCGTAATAATTAATTATACTAGTAGTTTAATTGTTATAATGCAATATACCAGTATTATAACTTGTTATAATTTATTATAATAAGATTATAATATATAATTATTTATTATGCCACTATTATAAATTGTTATAAAACATTATATTGCCATTATAAACTGTTATAAATGATTATACTACTATAAAAATTGCAATAAAAAATTATAGGACTGTTACAAATTATTAAAAAACATTTTGCAACGATTATAAATTAATTTAATTTATTACATCAAAATTAAAAATTGTTATAATAAATTTAACTTTTACCAAAGATTAATATAAAGGCTGATACTAAAATTTTAACTGTTATAATGTATTATTCTGCAATTATAAAATGATATAATGCAATATATCACATTTAAATATCAATGGAATGCATTAAAACAGAATTATAATTTATTATAATTTATTATAATGTATTATAATGTATTATAATGTATTATAATGAATTATAATGTGTTATGATGTATTATAATGTATTATTCCGATATTATAATGGTACAATACATTACAATACCAAAATAATAAATTGTCATAGTAGTACCATTTACTGACTTTAAATTGTAAAAGTAATCTACTGCCAAAAATTGTTATAAACCCCAATTATAATTTGTTATAACGCAAAATGCCACTATTATATCTTTCAAAATTTATTATAATGCGACTATAACATGATATAATTTACTCTGCCACGATTATTAATTATTATAATACATTATATTGCCGTTATAAATTGTTATAATTTATTATACTACTAAAAAAATTTAATTATATAACTACAACGAGTTGCTATAAAATATTATACAACGATTTAAGGTTAATTTAATTTATTATAGGTCAGTTAAAAATCTTTGTTATACATTATAACACGAAATATTTCACGGTTATAATAGATTATAAAACCAAAAATTATAAAATACATTATATCGTGACTATAAACTGTTATACTCTAACATATCATTGTTATAATGTATTAAAGTACAATTGTAAATTGTTATAATATATTATACCAGAAATGTAAATGGTCGTAATTTTTTATAGGAGTGTTATACATTTTTGTAATATAATTTTAACTGATATAATGATTAAAAATTATAAAAATGAAAAATATAAGTATTATAACTTAATTATTAACTTTTATACTACAATTATAACCTGTTATAATTCATTCTGCAACGAGTTTATATTGGTAACAGTTATAATGTATTATTCTGCAATTATAAAGGGACATAATGCATTATGCCATAATTATAAGTTATTATAACGTATTATACCACTATTATAATGTTATAATACATAAAAACCAAAATAATAAATTGCCATAGTAGAACCATTTACTGACTTTAAATTGTAAAAGTAATCTACTGCTAAAAATTGTTATAAACGTCAACTATAATTTGTTAACACGCAATATGCCACCATTATATCTTTTAAAATTTATTATAATGCGATTATAACATGTTATAATTTACTTTACCGCTATTATAATACATTATATTACTATTTAAAATTGTACTAATTTATTATACTAATAAAAAAGTTATAATTATATCTTATATAACTAGAAGAAGTTGCTTAAAAGATTATACAACGATTACATTTTGATTAAATTTATTATACGTCAATTATAAATCTTTGTTATAAACAGTGTTCGAAAAAAACAGTACGTTATTTAACGTTCCGTTCCAAGATCACATTCACTAAAAAGTTTTTTAAGTGGTTGTGAAGGTGTTCGCAAACAGAATTCCGAACGTTATGCCTGTGAGTTGAAGAACAGAAACTTTACGATAACGTACCGAACTAGGTTAGAAACAAAATAAAGTTCTTTTAGTGTTCTGTTTGCGAACTTTTGAGACATTTTTTTTTTTAATTTAAAATGGCGATATCTCGAAAACTAAGCAAGATAGAGCAACACGGATCACATTTTTGGTTCTTGGAATCTCCATAGTATCGCTAGGCCTCTACACATGGGTGGACCCCATTGGGTCCATATTTTGAATCTAAAAAGTTAGCATTCCGGGAAATTAAAAAATGCACATATCTCGCTAAATACTGCCGACACGACATAAAGTCTAAAAGCGGTCATGTACTGCGAGACAAGATCCACAAAAATGCTTTTAGACTTTTCATCGTGTCGGCAGTATTTAGCGAGATATGTGCATTTTTAAATTTCCCGGAATGCTAACTTTTTTAGATTCAAAATAAGGACCCAATGGGGTCTACCCATGTGTAGAGGCCTAGCGATACTATGGGGATCCCAAGAACCAAAAATGTGCTCCGTTTTGTTCTATCTTGCTTAGTTTTCAAGATATCGCCATTTGAAATTAAAAAAATGTCTCAAAAGTTCGCAAACAGAACACTAAAAGAACTTTATTTTGTTTCTAACCTAGTTCGGTACGTTATCGTAAAGTTTCTGTTCTTCAACTCGCAGGCATAACGTTCGGAATACTGTTTGCGAACACCTTCACAACCACTAAAAAACTTTTTAGTGAATGTGTTCTTGGAACGGTACGTTTCGATAACGTACGGTCGCTCCATTGTTCCGTACAGAACACTAACGTACCGTACGTTAGAGTTTTTTTTTCGAACCCTGGTTATAAATCATAACAAGATTATAATTTATTATAATGCATATTTTTCAATAATTGTATATTATTTTTAAAATATAATACAACGAAATGTTTTACTGTTATAATAGATTATACCCCAATTATAAATTAATAAAATACATTATGTCGTGACTATAAATTGTTATAATACGACATAGTTATAAATTGTTATAATATATAATAACACAATTATAAATTGTTATAATACATTATACCAGAATTATAAAAAGTCATAATTTGTTTTATAGTTATAATTATTACAAATTGTAAAAATGCAACATTAACGTATAACTTATTAAATAACTGTTATAATGTATTATACTGCAATTATAAAGTGATATAATGCATAATAACACAATTATATATTAATGGAATGATATATGCCACGATTATAAGTTATTATAACGTATTATAACGCTATTATATTGGTATAATACATAACATTACTGTTAATGCCAAAATTTGATAACTGCCGTTGGCATTAATCCAGTAAAATAATTCCTAAAGTCCCATTTTTCTGTCTATTTATCTGTTATAAATACAAACTGAATGTTGTGGATTATCGAAGATACTATCAATCTCGTTCTTTTGAATAATGCCTAAAATAATTTAACACATGATAAAAAGTCTAAGATACTATTTCCGCGATCAACATCAGCATAATCTTTCAATTTTGTTCATTAGTTCATACTGGTAAGATTATCCACCTGCTAGCTAAATAAATCACTATATTCCAAATACTAATTCCATTGTGGTTTCATTTCTTTCTATTTCATTTGGGATTTTTTCGTTTATTTACTCCATTTCACTGAGTATCAAAATCTTTCTTTGATTTTGATTCGGCTCAGAGTGTAAATCTGTTCTTATTCCAAACAGACATCCACACCAACATACCAGCATCCATATTGACTAAAAAAATTACCAAAATAATAAATTGTTATAGTAGTACCATTTACTGATTTTAAATTTTAAAAGTAATCTACTGCAAAAATTTGTTATAAACGTCAATTATCTTTATCTTTAATAATTTATTATAACGCAATTATAACATGTTATAATCTACGTCACCACTGTTATAAATTATAATAAAACATAATTTTACCATTATAAATTGTTATAATGTATTATATTACTAAAAAATTGTAATTAAAAGCAGTCAAAATTTGTTATAGCAGTTTTATACATTTTTATAATATAATTTAAGCTGTTATAATGATAACAATTTGTAAAAATGCAATATGCAGGTATTATAACTTGTTATCATAAATTATACTACGATTTTATTAAGTTACCCGAGTAAAAATTTTCTGGTCTAATCATATATAATTTGATACAATCTTATATGAGTTAATATGATTCCGTATAAATTTATATAAAATTTTATCTATCACTTTGATACGGTTGATCCACTTTATATGGTTAGATATTGCTCCATATATGATTAGATTCGTATTTTGGTTTTGCTCATCAAATTATATAAAAATAGATATTATAAGATCAATTTGATCTAATTAGATTTGACCAAATTCAGGATCAAATTGTATCAATTTTTATATTTTTTTATCTAAAGTAATACAATTAGATATTATTTGATACAACCATTTTACGGATCAAATTAGATCTATTTAGTAAAATTAGCATAATATTTTTACTAGGGTATAATTTATTCTACAACGAGTTTAAATTGGTAGAATATATTATATCCCCATTTTTAATGGTTATAAAATGATTATAAATTGTTATAATTCATATTACCAGCATTGTAAACTTTTAAAACATATTATACTATTATTTAAACTGTTATAATGCATTATACCACTGTTATAAACTGATAGAATGCATTAAAGTAATCATTATTTGTTACACTTAAAATATTTTGTAAGTAAATGCAACAGAAAAAACATTTAAAACAATCGTTTTTCCTTTAAAAAAACGGACTACTTATATTTCACTTGAAACAACATACTTTTTTAGTTATTTTTAAACGTTAATAAATGACTAGACATTCCGTAAAAACAAATGATATTTCAGTTATTTTAACTGTTTACAATTTTTTATTTTGTGGAGTAAAAATATTTTTTTTTGAATAACGAACTACAAAAACTGTACTCCTATAAAAATTATACGGTATAATCAGTCAAAAATTATTTAACTGAAAAATTTTTTTTTTCGTAAATTTTTGTAGTTTATTGTTTTAACAATTGTATAAATCTTTCAATAATTTATTTTTTTTGAAAAACAAACGATAAATCGTTCAAAACAACTTTACCTAAAAACTTTTTGAATAACCGTAAATAGTTACTGTAAAACTTCTCTAGGTGTATAACAGTTTCAAAAATTATTATAATATAATTTTAACTGCTATAAAAATTATAAACAAGTATTATAACTAAATATAATTAATTATAACACCATTATAATATGTTCTAAAATATTATGCAACGACATTAAATTGCTATAATACATTATATTCTCATTATAAATTGTTATAATTAATTATTCTTATGACAAATTCTTATAAAACATTATACAATGGTTAACCATTGTTATAAAACATAATAAAACAAAAATAACTTGTTATAATACACACATCCACAATTAAAAATTAATAAAATATATTATACTACAATTTAAGCTGTCATAATGCATTATAACACTTTTACAAACTGAAAGAATACATTATACCACATTTATATATTGATAGAATTCATAATATCACGATTATACACTGTTATAACGTATTATAACACAATTATAATTTTTTTATAAAAAAAAAGTTTGTTTCTATGAACCTATTCCCAATAAGCTGGTCAATTAAGTCTCAGGTGTTGTAGTTCATATATAAGAATTTGTTTACATTACCTTATCGCTTTTTGTAAAATTTTCTTATATTTACCTTAAGTTTTTCCTATAAATATTATTCTTTACTTAGGTCGTTTTTCTTTCTATCTATGTTTACTTGTCAATTCAACAACTTGTCTAACAGAAATTCTTGAATTTAATTATGAAGATTTTTATTATTTTTACCCCCACTCAGGTATTGAAATATCCTGTTTTCTAAAAAAAACGTACACTCAAAATAATCACTCTGTTAAATTACAGAGATACTCTGCTGAGCCAGCAGAAAATACCATAGATTTCCAACCAGCAAGATTTTTTGTTATTTTACGAAGAAAACTCTGTAAAATGATTTCGATAAAAAAACTGTAAATTTACAGAATTATCTGTAAAATATTGATAAAAGCGACCAGAATTTGACTATTTTATTTACTATTTGATTTCTGATTAATTTATCTTTCCTTAATGTGCAAGTAGTGTTGACAATTGGAAACTGCCATCGAGTAAATTTACCCGCTTTAATGCTTCCAAAATCTAAATTAACTTTTTTTTTATTTTTGTGAAAGTTTTTTTACGAGTACCTCCAATTTTACACGACATCCTTGTAAAATTTACCTGGTTTTATTATTACAGAGCAATAAGTAAAATTACAGTTGAAATTTTGTATTTTGGTTACGAGAAAAAAAACACAAGTTTTTTATAAAATCTGTATTTTAACAAAAAACTCTGTTTATTATCTGTAAAATAGAGATACAAAGTAAAAAGTCAAATTACAGATAAAATTTTGTTTTTCGGTTACAAGAAAATACAAAGTACATTCTTAAAATCTGTATTTCGACAGATAACTTTGTCAAATATCTGTCGAATTGAGATTACAGTCATTTTACAGAGTTTTTAACAGAGTAATTATTTTGAGTGTAGATAAATGTAAATAATGTTTCATTTTAAAACGTGATTAGAATTTAAACATTTATATAAATGTTGTTTTTCTAACAACGAAAATAAATGAATTCCAAGATTTAGGATTTTATTAAAAGGAAAAATAGTACTTTACAATATTTTCTAAGAAAACAAAAAAAACTATTAAAATTATAAAATTGTCAGATTTTTATAACAATTCAAATGAAAAAATTTTAAATTAACGAAAAAAATCTAGAGAAATTTTGTATTCCTTTACAGTAAAACTCTTTAATATAATAAATTTCTTATTCTTGTTTTTCTGAAAATTTTCTTTTAAACCAAAGTTGTCATTGCATTGCCTCCTTGTTTAGTTTAACGATTTAAACTTGTTATTTTTTTTATGTTGCGTTATTTTTTGGTCCGTTTTGCTTACAAGCAATTATCATTAAATCTTGGCGTGGTCCAATGAATTGACCACAAAAGGTTTGTGGTTTTTGTGGCTTGCAACATATTTTTTTTTTTGCATAAGTTTATGCAATGTTTACACAAAAAATAAAAAGACAGAGATATTTGCAAAACCAAAACAGTAAAATATATAAACCAGTTTAAAAGAGGTTTAAAGTGAAGCATACAACATTAAGGAATTTCTTTACAGATTAAAAAAAAGGCTTAAAAAAAGCAAAAAAAAAAAATCTTTTCAAAATATACAAAAAATTTAGTGGAAATGTAAAAATATTTGAAGTCAATAAAAATATATTAACATACAAAACAACAAAGTTGTATATTACTATACTGCATTATAACGCATTCATAAATTGTTATAATGCATTATAAAAAAATAGTAATATTTATAATTTACTTAAGCAATGTTATAAACTATTATAATGCATACATTACGAACTGTTATAATGTTTTATACAACGATAACAAATTGTTTAAAGATACCATGCCATGATTATAATTTGCTATAATATATAACATAGCAAGCTGAATGTGTTATAATATATTATTTTATTTTTTTAACAATTTTTAATACTGCAGTTAAAATTTGTTATAATGCATTGTTACAATGGTATAAAGCATTATACTGCATTAAAAGACAAATATTCACAATTTAACAAATATTCATAATTGTGTTATACTGCATTATAACACAATTATGAAGAGTTATAATGCGTAAGAAAATGCTAATAAATGTTTATATTTTACTGTTATAAACAAAAATATTGCACACATTATAAACTGTTATAACATTTTACTCCACGATAATAAATTGTTTCAAGATAACATACCACGATTATAATTTGTTATAATATATAACATAACATACATAACATAGCAATTTAAAAGTGTTATACTGTATTATTTGTTTTTTTTTAGAATTTTTAATACTGCAATTAAAATTTGTTATAATAATATAAAGCATTATACTGCCATAAAAGACTATTTTGAATTGTTATAATGCACTATTAGAAAACGTTAATAAATATTTATAATATGTATTATACTGAATTATAACACAATTATCAATTCTTATAATGCATAAGATAATGCTAATAAATGTTTATATTTTACTTAGTTCATGTTATAAACTAATATAATGCATTGTTCTTACATTATAAAGGGTTAAAATGTGTTATACAATAATAATAAATTTTTCTGAGTTATTTTACGATGATTAAAAAATTTTATTTTATAGTTTAGAACGTTTTTAAAGTGTTATATTGCATTTTTATTTGTAAAAAAACATTATACCACAAAAATTTATTTTAAAAATATTTAAAAAATCAATTAAAAATTGTTGTAGCGTTTAAAAACAAAGTTATAAATTTATTTACTAAATATAAACCAATTAAGTATAAATTGTTATAATTATTAAATTAAAAAATAAATATAAAGCATTCATAAATATTTCTAACTTACTAAACAAGTGATATGCATTTCTATAACACATTATGCAAGTTTACCAAATTGTTTTTAAATATAATAGCATGATTTTACTTTGTTTTAATACATTATAACGATTTAAATGTGTTATACTGAATAATAAATTGTTATAAATCATTATCCAATGAAATTGCAAATTATTACAATGCATTATAACACAATTATAAATAATTATAATGCATTATTATGCGTTTATAAGTTTTTTTAATTAACTTAACAAATATTATAAACTATTATGCTTACATTATAAACGGTTATAATGTGTTATACAAAGATAATTATTAGTTTGAAAGAATTATTTCATGATTATAATGTGTTATAATATATATGATAATGATTCAAAAGTGTTAAAATAAATGTTAATAATATTTTAAAATGCCTCAAAAAATTGTTATAACATATAATGACACAATTATAAAATTAATACTACATTATAACAAAATTATTAATTGTTATAATGCATTAAACATTAATTAGTTTTAAAGTTTTAAACTTCAAGTTATAATTTAAACTTATTATAATATATTTATAACACTTAACAAGTGCTATAAATTTTTTTTGCACATAATGCTTACTTTAAAAACTGTTATAATGTGTTATACAAAGATATTAAATTTTTTTTAAGTTTAATACCATGATTTTAATTTGTTATAATATATATTATAAAGATTTAAATGTGTTATACTGAATAATAAATTGTTGTAAATCATTATTCCACAAAAATAAATTTTAAAAATATTGGAAAATGCAATAAAAACTGTTATAATAAAAATAAAAGAAAGATAAAGCTACAAACTGTGTACTACATTATAACACAATATTATATTTTCATAAAGAATAAAATGAACTCGTATATATTTTTTTTAGCAAGTGTTATAAACTCATATAATGCATTATGCCTAAACAATAAACCGTTATAATGTCTTATATAGCAAAAAACAATTGTTTTTAAATATTATACTATGATTATAATTTTTTATAATATATTTTGTAATGATTCTGAAGTGTTTTATTGCATTTTGAATTATTATAATTCATTATACAACGAAAATAAATTGTTTTTAGGTGTTGTACCATGATTTTAATATATTTGTTCAAAAGAGTTATATATACTACAAAAATAAGTTTTGAAAAATATTAAATAATGCAATTTAAAATTGTTTTTATACACTACACTACAAAGTTATAAACTTTATTTTGTATTATAACACAATTATAAATAGTTATAATGCATTATTGCGTGTTAATAACATTTTATCATAACCTAAGCATTTGTTATAAACTATTATAATGCATTATGCTTACATTATTAACGCTTATAATGTGTTATACAACGACAATTTTTTTTTGAAAGTATTACACTATAATTATAATTTGTTATAATCTATAATATAATGATTTAAAAGAGTTATATTGTATTATCAACTGTTATAATGCAATATACCATGAAAATAATTTTTAAAAATTTTTTATAGTGCTATGTAATGTTGTTATAATAAATTATAAATTTTTATTAAGCATTATTATAAATTTTAATAAAGATACAAATTTTTATAAAAGATTATAATACAATTATAAATTGTTATAATGCATTTTAAAACTTCTATACAATTTATAATTTACTTCACCAGTATTATAAACCATTATAATGCATTATGCTTGCATAGATGATTTAAATATAATGATTTAAAACTGTTATATTGCATTATTAACTGTTATAATGCAAAATACGATGAAAATAAATTTTAAAATTATTTTATAATACAATTAATTGTCATTATAATAAATTACAACAATATTGTAAATGGTTATTTAGCATTATAATAAATTTTAATAAAGATACAAATTGTTATAATAGGTTATAATACAATTATAAATTGTTATAATGCATTTTAAAACTTTTATAAATTTTATAATTTACTTCACCAGTATTATAAACCATTATGCTTACATACATGATTTAAATATAATGATTTAAACGATTTATATTGCATCATTAACTGTTATAATAATGCAATATACCATGAAAATACATTTTAAAATTATTTTATAATGCAATTAATTGTTATTATAATAAATTATAACAATATTTTAATTGGTTATTAACATAATAATAAATTTTTAAAAAGATACAAATTGTTAATAATAGGTTATAATACAATTATAATGTGTTATAATGCATTTTAAAACTTTTATACAATTTATAATTTACTTCACCAGTATTATAAACCATGTAAGCATAATGCATTATACATAAATGATTTAAATATAATGATTTAAAAGTGTTATATTGCATTATAAACTGTTATAATGCAATATACCATGAACATAAATTTTAAAAATGTTTTAAAATGAAATCAAATTTTGTTATAATAAATTATAACAAAATCATAAATGGTTATTTAGCATTATTATAAATTTTAATAGAGATACAAATTGTTATAATAGATTATAATACAATTTTACATTGTTATAATGACTTTTAAAACTTTTATAAATTTTATAAATTACTTCACCAGTATTATAAACCATTATAATGCTTTATGCTTACATATATGATTTAAATATAAGGATTTAAAAGTGTTATATTGCATTATTAACTGTTATAATGCAATGTACCATGAAAATAAATTTTAAAAATATATTATAATGCAATATAATTTTGATATAATAAATTATAACAAAATTATAAATGGTTATTTAGCATTATTATAAATTTTAAAAAAGATACAAATTGTTATAATAGATTATAATACAATTATACATTGTTATAATGCATTTTTAGACTTTCATAAATTTTATAATTTACTTGACCATTATTATAATCCATTATAATGCATTATGCTTACATTATAATCTGTTATAATGTGTTATAAAATGATAGAAAATAGTTTTGAGGTATTACTATAATTTGGTATAATATATTTTAATCTGTTACAATGTGTTATAAAACGATATAATATAGCTTTGAATATTTGTTTCATGATTATAATTTTTTAATAATATATTTTATAATGATTTAGAGCTAATTTATTGCATTTTACAACGATTAAAACTTTACATAATCCAAGTAAAAAATGCAAATATTTCTGAATATAACAACATTTAACTATCCTAGAATGAACAACTAATGGTTTTACAGTTTCATAAAATATAACAATTGCCCATTAAATTCATTAGAATGTTAAAATTATGACTCTTGTTATTACATTTACATTATTTTTATAGCAACGAATTCACCTTGAAGTTTTTCTATGCATCTGACTGACTGCATCTAACAACCATGAACTTCTATTATTTAAATTTTATTAAACATCTTTTATATATAATATTCAGCTTTAAATCCATTACCTAGCATTTTGTTATTACGAGTACAAGTTTTAAAGCATGAATTGTCTTGCATTTTTTTACAACAGGTGCATAAAAAATCTTAAACTTAAATCAAATGATTTTTTTTTTTGTTGTACTTACCTTACAATAAATATGATTTCAACTCAGCCTCTCAAGAGCATGCATCTCCAACGAATGGACCAGTAAAAGGGGAGCTTCTGTTTAGTTGTTGAACTTAAAAATAATGAAAAACACATATGTTGTCAAGTACTCTATAGTATAACAACTTCTCATGGTAGAGATTCTTTGAACTGAAAGTTAAGAAAAAAAGATTGTTATTATTTTGCAGCTGTTGTTTTTTTTCAGTTAAAGCATGTTCGAACATGTCTGATTTTATGAAAGTGTATCACTGCAAAAAAAAAAAGCATGAAAATTGTTTACGGTAGAGGTTTAGTAAAAAATGCCTTTTTATAAAACATAAAACGAAAGACTTAAGACACAAACTTACATGGAGATCAACAAAATTTTATAATATTGTGAAATATTTTTAAAAGGCAAAAATAAGTTTTTGAGGCATAAAAAGGAGGGAAAGTACACAAAGGATATGTTTTTAAATTCATGGTATAATAGAGGACTATATGATCACATAAGTTAATATTATTTTGTTAATTTTCTTTAATTTAAATCGTTGCAAACAAAAGAGTTTATAATGAAAATACTACATTTAAGAGTAAATTAAAATTATTTCAATAATTTTTATACAAGAGCGAAAGCTTATCTTAAGAGAGCTTTAAAGCAAGAGCAAAAAAGAGAGTTGCCAGCAGCAAAGTCTCTTAAGTAAACAAAAGACTTAAGACACAAGCGCATTAAAATAATGATCAAAACAACGCCAACTTTTTTTTTAAGGATAAATCTGAGTCTTTTTGTATATAGAAAAATTTGTCTCAACATCTGAGACTTTTTATATATAGAAAAATTTGTTTTAGAATATGAGACTTTTTCTATATTGAAAAATTTGTTTTAGAAACTGAGACTTTTTCTATATAGAAAAATTTGTCTCAGAATCTGAGAATATGAGACTTTTTCTATATTGAAAAATTTGCTTTAGAATCTGAGACTTTTTCTATATAGAAAAATTTGTATCAGAATCTGAGACTTTTTCTATATAGAAAAATTTGTCTCAGAATCTGAGACTTTTTCTGTATAGAAAAATTTGTCTAAGAATCTGAGACTTTTTCTATATAGAAAAATTTGTCTCAGAATCTGAGACTTTTTCTGTATAGAAATATTTGTCAAAAAATTTTTCTGAGTCAAATTTTTCTATATAGAAAAAGTCTCTGATTCTCAGACAAATTCTTCAATGCAGAAAAAATTTTTTAGAATCGTAGAATTTCTCAGAATCTGACAATTTTTCTATATCGAAAAAGTTTCTAAGAATCTGAAAATTTTTCTTTATAGAAAAAATTTCTCATAATCTGACAATTTTTCTATATAGAAAAAATTTCTCAGAATTTGAGAATTTTCTATATAGAAAAAATTTCTCAGAAACTTTTCTATATTAAAACTTTCTCCGAATCTAAATTTTTTTTTATATAGAAAAATTTTTTCAAAATCTGTCAATAAATATTTTTTTTATTGTTAATTTAACTTAAGCGTATCACACCTTCTCGTCATAATATTAAATACCAAACACCTCATTTTGTTGCCACAACCACTTGTTGCTATTAAAATACACACAAAACAAACCCCTAAAAAAGGAAGTAAAATGAGCCATCAGAAACCACTTGTTGATATATTTGAATGTCTTAAAAAATAATGAACCCCTAAAAAAGGAAGTTCAAAGGGAAGTAAGTGGCCATTGAAACGGAACTGAGCATGCGCATAGCACGCGTAATTGTGGCACAATAAAATGTATGGCATGGCAAGGGAGCAACTTTTACATAAGGGTAGTTAATGTCTAAAAAATTACTTACCCCCCAAAAATGGAAGCAATATGGATTGAGGATAACAAAATAAAAAATTATTAATAATGCCAGTTATAAAACAAGACATAATTTTGGAAAAATCTCACGTTTTTTTACCCAAAATTTCGAAACGATATCGTTATTGCCTGGAAATACGATAGTTTTTCGATAAGTTTTGAAAAATGGCGATTTTCCAAAATTCATAACGATACAGTTATGATATCGAGACAATATCACCTAACTATTACATGTTATACGAAAACGATAGTATTTTCGTTCTTAATGTACCTGTAATTATGATATCGTTTTCCATAAAACTATTATATCGTTTTCGCTATCGATAATATCAGTCATAACGATAGTAAAATCGCCATTTTCCAGAATTTTTCGAAAAACTATCATTATTTCAGGCAATAACGATATTGTTTCGATATGAAAAGGTGATATAGTTATCGATATCGAAATTTCAAGGAATGGCGATAGCAAAATCGCCTAAAATTCGAAAATGGTATCATAATTTTAATTTGAGGTGATACTATTTTCGCTATCACTTATCGTTATTTAGTTTATTGGGGTAGAACAATTACAAATTCCAAATTTATTTTTTTTTTTTAAATTTAGTGTTGACATTTTTCTTTACTGAAATGACTTCCTTTTCTAGTTATTGTTTAAACAAAAATTAAATATAATTCATAATGTCACATTATTTTTTTCTTAATGTCCTTTATTATCCTTGAAAAAAATTTTCAAACAAAACAACTGTATGTTTTGCTCTATATTTTTTCTATTGTTGCAAACACGTTTGCAGATTATTTTTCTGTATTCAAAAGATCCTTTGATATTTATCAACTCAAAAAGAAATAAGATCATATTTCATTTTAAAAGAAAAAATTGAACATGTTTAAACATGTTTTTAAGCAGCACATGTAAAACTCAAAAATGTAAACACAGCAAGTGTGGGAAAATCATTATTTTTTTTCAAAGTGCAAGGGGAAAATTTTCTTTTACTTGCAAGGTGTTTAACATTTTCCACACATGTTTGCATTTGCTTATTGAAAAAGGACATTTCCAGGACAAATACACAAATGAGGTGCAGAACGTGATATTTTTCATAATAAAGGATTCGGTAATTATTGTGTGTGTCTCTGATTCTATTTTTTTCTATATAGAAAATTTTCAGATTCTGAGACATTTTTACTATATAGAAAAATTATTAGATTCTGAGACATTTTTTCTTTAAAGAAAAATTGTTAGATTCTAAGAAATTTTTTCTGTATAAAAAAATTTCCAGATTCTGAGACACTTTTTTCTATATAGAATTTTTCTATATAGAAAAATCCTCAGGTTCTGAGACTTTTTTTTCTATATAGAAAAATTCTCAGATTCTGAAACATTTTTCTATTTAGAAAAATTCTCCGATTCTGAAGCATTTTTTCTATATAGGAAAATTCTCAGATTCTGAGACATTTTTTCTATATAGAAAAATTCTCAGATTCTTGAATATATTATTTTTTATATAAAGGAAAATTCTCAGATTCTGGGCCATTTTTTCTATATAGAAAAATTATCAGATTTTAAATCTCAGATTCTAAGACATTTTTTTCTATACTAGAAAAACATCAGATTATGATTGTGAGACCTTTTTCTATATGGAGGAAATTTCAGATTCTGAGAATTTTTTAGATATAGTTGCTTACAGAAAAATGCGTAGATTTTCTGTTAAGAACAATTGCAGGACATTTCTTGTAATTTGGGTATCCAAAAATCAAGTTCGTTTCTTAAGTCTTTTGATTTGAAAACTTAACCGCAGATTCCAAGGCATTTTGTCTGTATAGAAAAATTCTAAGATTCTGAGACATTTATTCCTTTTTAGAAAAACATTTTTTCTATATAGAAAAATTCTCAGTATGTGAAATTTTTTCTATATTGAAAAATTTGCAGATTCTGAGACATTTTGTCTATATAGAAAAATTCTCAGATTATAACACATTTTTTTCTATAAAGAAAAATTCTTAGATTCTGAGACATTTTTTCCGTACATAATAATTCTCAGATTCTAGAAATTTTTTCTATATAGAAAAATTCTCAGATTTTTAAAATTTTTTTTATATAGAAAAATTCTCAGATTCTGAGACATTTTTTCTGTATAGAAAAATGTCCCAGAATCTGAGAACTTTTCTTTATTTTTTTTTTTTTATATAGAAAAAATGTCTCAGAATCTGAAATTTTTTCTATATAGAAAAAATGTATCAGCAACGGAGAGTTTTTCTACTTAAAAAAAATGTCTCAGAATCTGAGAATTTTTCTATATAGAAAAAATGTCTCAGAATCTGAGAATTTTTTATATAGAAAAAATGTCTCAGAATCTGAGACTTTTTCTATATAGAAAAATTTGTCTCAGAGTCTGAGACTTTTTCTATATAGAAAAATTTGTATTAGAATCTGAGGCTTTTTCTATATAGAAAAATATGTCTCAGAATCTGAGAATTTCTCTATATAGAAAAAATCCCTCAGAATCTGAGATTTTTTCTATTTAGAAAAAATCTCAGACTTTTTCTATATAAAAAAATTTGTCTCAGAATCTGAGACTTTTTCTATATAGAAAAATTTGTCTCAGAATCTGAGACTATTTCTATATAGATAAATTTGTCTCAGAATCTGAGACTTTTTCTATATAGAAAAATTTGTCTCAGAATCTGAGTATAGAAAAATTTGTCTCAGAATCTGAGACTTTTTCTACATAGAAAAATTTGTCTCAGAATCTGAGACTTTTTTTATATAGAAAAATTTGTCTCAGAATCTGAGACTTTTTCTATATAGAAAAATTTGTCTCAGAATCTGAGACTTTTTCTATATAGAAAAATTTGTCTCAGAATCTGAGACTTTTTCTATACAGAAAAATTTGTCTCAGAATCTGAGACTTTTTCTATATAGAAAAATTTGTTTCAGAATCTGAGACATTTCTATAGAAAAATTTGTCGCATAATCTGAGATTTTTTTATATAGAAAAATTTGTCTCAGAATATGTGAGTTTTTTCTAAATAGAAAAATTTATCTCAGAATCTGAGAAAAATTCTCAGATTCTAAGACATTTTAAACTTTTCAGATTCTGAGACATATGTATATAGAAAAATACCTATATAGAAAAATTTCAGATTCTGAGACATTTTTTCTTTACAGAAAAATTCTCAGATTCTGAGACATTTTTTACAGAAAAATTCTCAGATTTTGAGACATTTTTTCAATATAGAAAAATTCTGAGACTTTTTTTCTATACAAAAAAAATCTTAGACATTTTTTCTATAGAGAAAAATTCTCAGCTTCTGAGGCATTTTTTCTATATAGAAAAATTGTCAGATTCTGAGACATTTTTCTATATACATAAAAAAATTTTCGGATTCTGAGACTTTTTATGTAGAAAACTTCTCAGTTTTAGAGACCTTTTTTCTTTAAAAAAAAAATTATATGATTTTTTTTTTCATCAATAATTTGTTTTTTTATCAAAAAATTTTGTTTTATTTAAAAAATATGTTTTTCTTATTTGTGTTTTTCTGATTGAAGAAGAAAATTGTATCTTCTAAAGATTAAATTAAATGTGGATTTACCCTAGACCATGGTTTCTGTAGCCACTTCTACGTCATCAGTAGGCAATTACATTAAATTGATTATTTGATATTTGCTAGAAAAATTCTTTATATGTTTTTTTATCAACAGACTAGCCTGACATGTGTCGTTAAATCACTCATGTTTTGTAAGCCGAAGCCATAACCACTAGGCTATACTCGGTGTATAAACATCAGTGACTAAACGTCGTTTGTTTTTAACTCACAGTAGGTTTCGTGTGTGACGTATGCAGAAAAGCTTTTTCTCTAACTCAAGCAATGCATTTAATCTAGAGACCAACAACAATTTTCTTAATCTTTCATTTACTTTTATTTTATGCAAACTTTACTATAGCAGAGAATTTTATGTTCTTCACACTACAGTAACTTCTTAATTTTATTTTTCATCAAAACCCCCTTTCAAATGCATCTCAAAGTCCTGATTTTAACACCCCTCAAGGCTCTATTTAATTATTTACTTGTTTCTTTGTAGAGAATATGAGATTTCATATTAAATTTTCTTAAAATCAGGTTCGTGTCTTAAGTCTTTTGTTTTCTTTAGTTTTACTTTTTAACAAAACAAATTGACCTAATAATGCAATTCAATTAGTTAAATTTTACACTATCTTCATCAAATATTCCCCTCAAAATTATTGTTTAAATACCCATGTCATTGACAACAATTTAATAAACCATTAAAAGCCACATAAACACTTGTCAGTATCAAAACAAACCCCTAAAAAAGGAAGCAAAGGAAGTAAGGGAAGCAACACGTTATAAAAAACAATAAGAAACGGAACTAAACACAAGCTAAACACGAGGGGGAAATAAACCTGATAAGGATGTTAATGCAAGGATAAAAACACAAGGATATAAAGAAAGGCAGAGCTAAAAAAAACACAGGAATAAAAAATTAGCCAGAGAAATATAATATTTAGGGTAGATTCTTTAGTGCCCTTAATCAGTCAGCCACCAAATACGGAAGCATTTTAAGGATGATATAAGAACATGCCAAGAAGTTAATTTTATGAACTATAATTAAATTAAGAAGGGTGAGTAGAGTTGTTTAAGGATAAAAATAATTTGTATAAAGTTTATTAGGGAAAAATAACAATTAAACAAAAGTTTTTGAAAAGTCAAGAAAGGGGGAAACAAATTTAATCTAAAGGATCATAAATTGTTCACGTTTTTTGTTCGTTTTTTAAGGTTTTCGTATTAAAATTTCTTAAGATTTAAAATATTTTTGACTTTTGCTATAAAAAATATTTGTAAAAATTGTAGAAAAATTTATGAGAATCTCACGTTTTGTAAATAAATCAACCTGTAGTTCCTCCTACTGTTTTGAGCAAACAAAATTCTTAAGTATAATAATGTCCTTTAACCTTAACTAATATAAACATAGAAAATATATTAAATACCGAAAATTTTCTTTTGTTTTCCACACGTTCTTAAATTTATTATTAATTTTTAAAATTTCCCAATTGTTAACAAAAATCAAGTTTAAACATGTTTTTGTTAAAAATTCCAATTTTACATGTTGATATTTCAGTAGACCATCAACAAGTGTGTGAGAAAATTTTTGGATTTTTCTATTTTATTTTGGAAACTCTATGCAATACCTTCGTTGTTTTCTTTAACCAACCACACACATGTTTTGGATTTTCATTCATTACTGGTGTATGGAAAATACGTCCGATTCAATAATATTTTGGGGAAAACACATCATTAAACACATGTTAAATTATAAAACAATCAGTGTTTAGAGAAAGAGGATTCTTTTTTAGATTTAAAATGTTTAGTACGTGATATTTTTGTCAAAATTTTGTTTTAGATGTTTTCCTAACAATAGACTTTTAGTGACCAAATTGTTATTGATTTTTAGATTCAACTACAACATGTTAAAAATGGAAATACCAAAGGATTTGAAAACAAAAAAATATAAAAAAGGAAAATTTTAAAATGCCCAAAACGTGATTTAAACAACAAGTAGACAAAATTAAAGGAAAATATGTGAAAATATTTAAAACTGACCTCCCGGGTTTTGAATTGGATTTTTAAATTAATTTTTTACAACACTGGCTTACATCCTGGCTATTGTTTAAAGTTCATTATCTAATTAGATCTGCTAGCAGAAATAAAAATGAAAAAAAAAAAAAATAAAAAACGCCTCAAAATTGATTTAAAAGTTTTCTTGTACAGTACAAATTTCATCCTTTAATTTATCCACATGATGCTGTAACTGATAAAATTTTGAAAGTGAAAAAAAAAAAATTTAAAAAAATCCCTTTCATATCCTTTTTCTAAACCAATTTCACTCTCTATTCCTTGCTTGTCTTAAAAACTAATGAAGTAAATCTAAATTTCCTTAAATGAAAACCATGACTCAGATAAGATTAATTTTTGAAAACTCAATTCATGTTTGTTATGGAATCCTTCATAATTAGTTCATTCTTGCTTCTTTAATGAAATTATTTTTGTAAAAGATATCCTGCCGTTTTTTGATAAGATATCAGTGGCTTCTTACGAATTTTTTAAAAGACCACACAGAACAAGGGATAAGTTCTTAGAAAACTTATCAAAATAATAATTAGCTCAACATAATTCTACAAAATTATAAATTTTAATAAAAAACAAGTGAGAGTGTTAAATTCGGCAGTGCCGAATCTTTGATACCCTCCAACATGTTAAAGTACATAAAAAAAAATTCAGAGGCGTTTTTGGGGAAGGGCTCTGTGGGCGTTCCCCAACGCGATAAATGTTTACTAACAATAAGTTATTTATTATGCTTTTTGAACTTTAGTTATACCATTTTCTCATAATTTTTATGTTTTTTTTTAATCCACGTCCACAAAAGGTAGTGGGGCACAAAAAAAACAATATTTTGTAGCACCCCGGGGTCTAACTGTATGACTTTTAACTCCTTCTGACATAAAAAGGTTTCATTTGTTTAACAAAAATGCAAAAAAGCTGTAAAAAATTACGTTTTAATAGTCTTTTTTAGTTCTTTAAGGGGGAACTTTTTGGCCCCTTATCCGATTTTACCCATTTCCGAACTTAACTGGCCTATGACTATGAGACACATTCGTGGAAATTTTCAGGAGTCTAGCTTTTTTATTTTGGACTGAATCGTGCTTTATACAGACGGACGGACGGACATTCATAGAATGACTTATAATCGATCATAGAAAAAAAATAATATATAGTATACTTTATGGGGTCCCTGACTGATATTTCTATCCGTTACAAACGGAATGACAAAGTGAGTATACCCCAATACTGTGGTTGGAGGTATAACAAGTAGAGAAGTTAAATTCGACTTGGTCGAATCTATGAATACCCTTCATTTTTAAGTGATAGTAAATATTCTAACGTGAAAAAAATAACATTTTTGATTAGAAATATTTTGTAACTTTTTTTAGTGGTTTTTGAAAAAAAATAATAATTTACTAAATTTTTTTTTGAGTGTAAAATTTTTCGAGTGTATTTTTTTTGTTTTTAGTTTTAAAAATAATTTTGATCGACAAAAATACGTTGTAATATATTTTTGTGACTTACCAATGTTTTAAAAACATGTTTAACGGGTTTTCAACACGTGAATTTAAGGTGAAACTAATCTGAAATTCACGGTTTTGCTAATAACTTTTGAACCACTAAACCGATTTGGCTGAAATTCAATACGAACCAGGCCAGGGGAACGGCAAATATATATGCCAAGCTTCAGCTTCCTCAGAATTGCGTTTCGAAAGTTAACGTGTTTTTTATCTCATAAATTCACGAAAAAACCTTGCCGAAATTCAGTCTTTTGCTCATAACTTTTGAACCACTGCACCGATTTCGCTGGATTGCAATACCAACCTGACCAGGTAAATGTCCAACATATGTATATGCCAAACTTTAGAAGCCTCCGTAAAGTCTTTCAAAGGTTAGCGTGTTTTTAACAGACAGACGGACGGACAGACGGACGGACATCGCTAGATCTTCTTAAAATCGATCGAGGATCATGAATTTATGGGGCATACCATGTCAAATCGGACACTTTAAAATTTTTTTTTTTAGATTTTCCCAATTTTTTACAGTTTTTAGTACCCTTCGAAAACTCCTACGTGATAAATTTTCAGATTTTTTCGATGATCCGTTCAAAAGATATTGAATTTTTAAAAATTGGTAGTTTGTTCCTTTACTCAAACTTCTTTTACTCATAACTTCTTCAATAATATTCAAAATTTCAAATTTTTTTTTCAAAATTTTTGTTTGTTTTACGTACTTTTAAAAAAAAATCCCAAAAAATTCGTAAAAGCGTTCTAGTATGCGATTTTTAAGTTTTAAAATTTAAATCGCATTTTTGAAAATGTTTGTACTCTTTGATTTTTTTTTGAAATTTTTTTGTGTAAAACTTCTATCGATTCTACAAATTTTTTTCCCAGGAGGATCGTAGGACAACGATTATTACTACTTTTAAAATTTTTTTGAAAAAAATTTATTGTAATTTTCCAATCTTAAAATCATTTCTACTGCTCCAATGGTGCGTCATAGAGGGGTCATTTATAAGACCGACCCCCATTAATTTTTATGTCTTAACATTTCTTTGGAACAAACTAATACCCTATCTCCAATTTTTAAGGGGGCTCCCACACAAAACGAAATTTTCTAAAATTTGCTCCAACCGCTCTAATTGCCCTAATAGTACCCTTAGAGCAACAAAATGTATGACCGACCCACAATATTTTTTTAGTCCAAACATTTTCTCTGAACACACCTACCCTCTATCTTCAACTGTTAAGGCGGTCCCCATACAATTTTTTTATTTTTTTGTAAATATGTTTTATTTTATCAGCTTCTACCGGTCCAATGGTGCGTCCGAAAGGGGTCATTGGTGAGACCGACCACCATTTATTTTAACCCCACAAAAATTTTTTTAAACATACCTACGCCCGATATCTTTTGAACGGGTCATCAAAAAAATCTGAAAATTTACCACGAAGGAGTTCTCGAAGGGTAAACTGTAAACAAATTGGGAAAATCTAAAATGGAATGCCCCATATATACTCTATGGGGTCCTAGACCAATATTTCGAGGTGTTACAAACGGAATGGCAAACTTATATATACCCTCTATCACTAGAGTGGAGGGTATACAAATTTTACAGACAAAAAATTCTAGGATATCTGAGAAATTTTTTCTATATAAAAAAAATCTCAGATATCTGAGCAATTTTTTCTATATAGAAAAATTCTCAGAAAGAAAAATTCTCCGAGAGCAATTTTTATATATATAAAAATTCTCACATTTGCGAGTAATTGTTTCTTTATAGAAAAATTTTCAGATTCTGAGACATTTTTTCTACATAGTAAAATTTTCAGATATCTGCGCAATATTTTTTATATAGAAAAATTCTCAGATATTTGAGCAATTTTTTCTATATAGAAAAATTTTCAGATATCTAAGCAATTTTTTCTTTATAGAAAAATTCTCAGATATCTGAGCAATTTTTTTTATATAGAAAAATACTCAGATATCTGAGCAATTTTTTCTATAAAGATATAATCTCGCATATCTAAGAAATTTTTTCTATATATAGAAAAATTATCAGATATCTGAGACATTTTTTCTGTATAGAAAAGTTTTCAGATATCTGAAACATTTTTCCTTATAGAAAAATTCTCAGATATCCGAAGCAGTTTGATATATATATATATTTTTTGTATTTAAATTAATTATTTTTAGAGTTCGTTTCTTAAGTCTTTTGTTTTAAATTACCTAAATTAACAAATTCCAAGCAGAACTTAATTTTTTTTCAAAATTCATTTCGTTAAAGAATTTTTATTACATTATTTAAATATTATTTTAATTATTAGACACTTAGGCGCATAGGCGTTAAGTCGTTAAAATAATTGAAATTTCTAAAAAGGAAATGGAAGGAAAATTATCAGTAAAAAAAAAGACAATTATTTGAAACACGTATTAAAACCAACAAAAAAACACAAATATTTACAAATTTTTTTTTAAAAATAACTAAAATTTAAATAAATTTTTCTAAATTAATACCAAAATTAATACCAAATTTGATAAAAACCTCACGTTGTTTTCCAAGAATTTTTCCTAGCCAAACAGTTATTTTTTAAAATTCTTCGATAAATTTAATTTTCCATAACTGTCATTAAATTTTTTTTGTAAACAATTAACAATTACCTTATTTCCTTTTTATTCTTAACCATAATATTTATGTTAGAAAAACGTGTATTCAACAATAGATGTCAATAAAGAAATTTAAACCAACAGAAAATCAATAAGAATTGAAAAAATTTTAAACTATTGTTTAAAAAAAAATTTCTCAAGGAAGTGAAAATAATAAGGACAAAAATGACAATTGTAATTTCTAAACCAAAAAGGAAGTTATTTGTTAATAAGAAGAAAAAAAATCTCTTTAAGAAAGTAACTAAAATCTTTGTTATGTCGCCGGTATTGGTTTTAGAATTAAAGTGAAATGTGAGAATTTCTAAAATTCTTTTAAAGCAAAATCAAAATCAATGACATTTATGATTTTGAATTTGTTTTATGTTGACTCAAACAAAATTAAAGTAAATATTTTGTTAGAAAAAGTGTTTCAAAATTTTTAAGTACAACAAAAGATTAGTTTTTTTTTCAAATGTTCGTTGTGTTCCGTTTTAGGGAGCTACTTGTTTAAACAACCCTTAATTTGCTTCCTGATTTTATTTCTTTTTTTATACTCACGGAAGTGTGTTTGTCTTAAGGTTAATGTTTAAGCGTGTTATTCACGCTTTGTCGTTAAGACACTTTACTTCCACTTTTGGGAACATTTCCTCAGGCACTTGTTGATTTTTATTTGATTTCAGAAGACAAGTAGTTAAGTAGTTTGTAAAGGTGGTAATAATTTTTCTACACGGATAAATGACTCAGCTCACAATATAAGAATTTTTCTATATAAAAAAATAGAATAGAAAATTTTGTTCAGATATTTGAGAATTTTCTACACGAAAAATGTAAACGGAAAAATGGCTAATATATCTAAGAATTTTCCTATACAGAAATATGTCTCAGCTAATTGAGAATTATTCTATAAAGAAAAATATCTCAGAATCAGAAAGTTTTTCTATACGGATATATGTCTCACAAGGGAAATATCTCAACCCATATGAACCGATTTGTCTGAAACTTAAAATACATATAAAAGAGACGATTTTAAGGTTGGAGTGTCTCGGCTTATCGGCCATATCTGTGTTTAAAAATTTCGTTGTCCCCTTATGAAACAATATGGACCTTCGAGAAAATTTCCATAACTCCCGAACTAACAGAAATATCGTCTAGAGCAAAAATACGTGTCGACTTAAATTTAATAGTACTATTTCATATTCATATGGATATCGTAGGTCTATGTCTTCATATAATTACCCCCAAAAATTTATACATTTTCAGAAAAAAAATATTTATCGAAGCCGAATTTTTACAAGGTTATACCCCCGTTAGATGGGTAGTAAAAATTCCTTTCTTCTCATATGTAAACATCATATAGTTTCTTCTAGTGAAATGGTTGAAAAATCCAAAAAAATCGATTTTTTTGCCATTTTTTTACCCATGTTTTGAACTCCTAAATCTCTGATATGGCCGATATGCCGAGACAACCCAACCTTAGAATTGTCTTCTTTATATATATTTCGAGTTTCATTCAAATTGGTTTATAAGGGTTGAGAAACTTCCCTTGTCAGATATTTTAAAATTTTTCTGTACAGAAAAATGTTAAAGATATATGAGAATTTTTTTATACACAAAAATGACTCCGATAATGAAGAATGTTTCTAACAGAAAAAATCTGAGAGAAAAACGTCTCAGATATCTGACAGCGATAATTTCTAATCCGAAAAATGTTTCTGACATTTAAGAATTTTTCTGTATGGAAAAATGACTCAGAGTTTTTCTATACGAAAAAATTTCTCAGATTTCTGAGAATTTTTCTATATGGAAAAATGTCTCATATATCTGAGAATCTTTCTATATGGAAAAATGTCTCAGATGTTTGAGAGTTTTTCAATGCGGAAATATGTCTCAGATATCTGAGAATTTTTCTATACGGAAAAATGTCTCAGACATCTGAGAATTTTTCTGTATATGGGGCATTCCATGTCAAATCGGACACCTTGAAATTTTTTTTTTTTAGATTTTCCCAATTTGTTTACAGTTTTTAGTACCCTTCGAAAACCCCTTCGTGGTAAATTTTCAGATTTTTTTGATGACCCGTTCAAAAGATATCGAATTTTTAAAAATTGGTAGTTTGTTTGTTTACTCAAATTTCTTTTAATCATAACTTCTTCAATAATGGTCCTAATTTCAAATTTTTTTTTTCAAAATTTTTGTTTTTTTACGTACTTTCTAAAAAAAAATCCCAAAAAATCTTAAAAGCGCTCTAGTATGCGATTTTTAAGTTTTAAAATTTAAATCTCATTTTTGAAAATGTTTGTACTCTTCGATTTTTTTGAAATTTGTTTGTGTAAAACTTCTATAAATTCTACAAATTTTTTGCCCAGGAAGATCGTGGGATAACGATTATTACTATTTTTTAAAATTTTTTGAAAAAATTTTATTGTAATTTTCCAATCTTAAAATCATTTCTACTGCTCCAATGGTGCGTCATAGAGGAGTCCTTTATAAGACCGACCCCCATTAATTTTTACGTCATAACATTTCTTTGGAACAAACTAATACCATATCTCCAATTTCTAAGGGGGCTCCCACACAAAACGACATTTTTTAAAATTTGTTCCAACCGCTCTAACTGCCCTAATAGTGCCCTTAGAGCAACAAAATGTATGACCGACCCCCAATATTTTTTAATCCAAACATTTTCCCTAAACACACCTACCCTCTAATTTAACTATTAAGGCGGTCCCCATACAATTTTTTTTATTTTTTGTAAATTTGTTTTATTTAATCAGCTTCTACTGGTCCAATGGTGCGTCCGAGAGGAGTCATTACTGAGACCGACCCCATTTATTTTTACCCTACAACATTTTTTCAAAACATACCTACGCCCTATCTCCACTGGCTAAGTAGGCTCCCATACAAAATTACATTTTTATAAAATTTACTCCAACTGTTATTTGTATAGGAGACTACTTAGGAAGTGGAGATAGGGCGTAGGTATGTTTTGAAAAAATGTTGTAGGGTAAAAATAAATGGGGGTCGGTCTTAGTAATGACCTCTCTCGGACGCACCATTGGACCGGTAGAAGCTGATTAAATAAAACAAATGTACAAAAAATAAAAAAAAATGTATGGGGACCGCCTTAACAGTTAAAGATAGAGGGTAGGTGTGTTCAGAGAAAATGTTTGGACTAAAAAAATATTGTGGGTCGGTCACACATTTTGTTGCTCTAAGGGCACTATTAGGGCAGTTAGAGCGGTTGGAACAAATTTTAAAAAATGTCTTTTTGAGTGGGAGCCCCCTTAGAAATTGGATATTAGTTTGTTCCAAAGAAATGTTAAGACGTAAAAAATAATGGGGGTCGGTCTTATAAAGGACCCCTCTATAACGCACCATTGGAGCAGTAGAAATGATTTTAAGATTGGAAAATTACAACAAAATTTTTTCAAAAAATTTTAAAAAATAGTAATAATCGTTATCCCACGATCTTCCTGGGCAAAAAATTTGTAGAATTTATAGAAGTTTTACACAAACAAATTTCAAAAAAATCGAAGAGAACAAACATTTTCAAAAATGAGATTTAAATTTTAAAACTTAAAAATCGCATACTAGAGCGCTTTTAAGAATTTTTTTTGGGATTTTTTTTTAGAAAGTACGTAAAAAAACAAAAATTTTGAAAAAAAAAATTTGAAATTTGGACCATTATTGAAGAAGTTATGATTAAAAGGAGTTTGAGTAAACGAACAAACTACCAATTTTTAAAAATTCGATATCTTTTGAACGGGTCATCAAAAAAATCTGAAAATTTACCACGAAGGGGTTTTCGAAGGGTACAAAAAACTGTAAACAAATTGGGAAAATATAAAAAAAAAGTTTTTCAAAGTGTCCGATTTCACATGGAATGCCCCATATACTTTATGTGGTCCCTGACCGATATTTCGATGAGTTACAAACGGAATGACAAAGTGAGTATACCCCCATACTGTGGTTGGAGGGTATAAAAATCAAAATCTGTTTGTTTAACCCTTGTATTCAAGTTCATTGGAATTTAAAGATTTCTTCAAAATTTTTACAAATGTTTACATTAGAATCATATTTTATCAGATTTATGGGTTAACTTTATCTAACACCTTTATCCTCCCAGAAATCGTTTCTTCCTTTTAACAAATCCTTTCCGTTGATACCTAAATAACATTACAAAAAAATTTCAAAGAATTTTATGATTTTCTGTTAATATTTTCCATATTTACGACGTTGTTTGACATATTTTGTATCACTTTTATTTTAATCCTTCCTTTAACTCTTAACATTGACTCATATTTTATATGTTTATTTAATATACAAAAGAAAAAGAACTTCCTTCTTAAAATATATTTCTGATACAAAAATATCTTAAAATAACATATCAAGGAAATATTTAGGAAAAGATTATAAATTTTTGTAAAAAAAAAATTGTCAAAAATATCAATATTTGAGTTTTAAAAGGGTGTAATATTACCAACATAAAATAAACAATCATCAAGAAGATTAAACAAAAATGACAGGAAAGGATTATGAGATGGTTGGTTGGTTTTTAAGGAAGGATTACAAAAACAATTAAAAGAAAGAAATTAAGAAATATTAGGAAGGAAAATTGTTAATAAAAGAATGTCACATGTATATCGAATAATAACTGTTTTAAAAGAGCATTAGTTTTAAAATACCAAAGTAGTAAAAGGATTTCTTTAAAAATTGGTAAAGAATATTAAAAACGAATTATTATTTGCAAAAAAAATCAAAAAAATTCGATAAAAACAAATTTTAGTAAAAAAATTCGACGAATATTTTTTTTATATACCATTCTATTCACATTATCAATTAGTAGTGTCCGACCGAATATTCGGCTTCGGCCTCGGCTTCGGCCAAAAAGCACTATTCGGCCACTATTCGGCTTCGGCCACAATTTTGGCCGAATAGGCCGAATACCGAATAATTGTATAATATTTGTGCTCACGTGTTGAAAACATACTAAACTAACTTTAAATCATATAAGTAAGCAACAAAAACATTTTAATAAGTGTTTTTGCAACTAAAAACATTTTTTACATTCAAAAAAAATTTTCGATCGAAAAAAATTTACACTCTAAAATATATTTTTTTACAAAAATGTCCAAAAATTTTTTTTGCTTAAAATAAAATCATTCTAGACAGCATTCTCATGCAATTGAGTATCCCGCCGAGTCGACTTTTATTTTTTTCTTGTTTTTACTACATTAATATTTTTTTTTTTTTAATATTCGGCTTCGGTTTGGCCGAATATTCGGCTTCGGCTTCGGCCAAAAAAGGTGTATTCGGTCGGATACTATCAATTAGCAGCTGAATTAAAGCATTTTGTATTTTTAGGTTATGTGGAATTTTCGAGGTGTCCTTACATTTTCGATCATAACTTTTAAACCGCTGAACAAATATCGATCAAAAGCAATACCAAACTTCTCAGGACAACAGCGAGTAAATATGTTAAGTTTTAGTTATATCTGTTCAATAGTTTCGGCCACCATTTCAACAAACAGACAGACATTGCAAGAATGTCTTAGAATCGATCACTCGTCATTAATATATATTAGGGTGGGCCAATTTGTAAGGAGAAAAATTTGTCGATATTGTGCCATCGACTTTTCGATAGCTTTTATATGAGGAAAAGATTAGTTCCACCGCGGCATATAAAAAAAAATAATTTTCCCAAATTTAAATGTTTTGACTTTTTGACTTCGAATTGCTATTATTCTAAAACTTTTACAAAATATAAAAAAAATCTCAACGAAACGTCGGAGGAGTAAAATTATGAATTTATAGTCTTTTTATTTTTCATTAAACTGTGACCTTGAAAGCCTGCCTTAGATAATTCTAAGAAAAAATAAATAATCAAAGATAAGGTCGATAAAAAATTATGTTAAATAAGAAATTTTTGTTCAATTTATTTTTTTATTAACAATTTTTTATTGTAATTTACAATTTATTACTTTGTTTTTTTAATGTTCTCTTATCAACTTTTAATGTTTTCGAATTCCAAAAAAATTGTCCACAAATCTCCTCGAAAACTTGATCATTGCATTATCCATAATTGTGGTCTTTACATATTGAAATTCTTGGTCATCCATTAAATTATCACTCATTGTCTAAAAATATGATTTTATGCTTTCGTTATTTCCCTTGAAAAATTTTCCATAATCTATTATATTTTGTCATTTAATCTTTTGACACTTTTTGTTAAAAATCTTTCGCCGTTTATACATTTTCTAACACCTTTTACTGTTAAGTCTTTGTTTATTTACAGTTGGTAATATTACACCCACTTTTATGACTAACAATTGTGTGATTTTAAAAATTTTAAAACAAATTTTGAAAACAAAAATAATATTTCCATGAAAAAAAGGATTTTCATATGAATTTTAAAATCTCGGATTACCACAAAAAAAAAAAAAATTTTTTTCTTATCGATATCGATAGAATTTTCTATAGAAAGTTTTTTTATATTGATATCGATAGAATTTTCTATTGAAAATTTTTTTATATCGATATCGATAGAACTTTCAATAGAAAATTTTTTCATATCGATATCGACAGAATTTTCTATAAAAAATTTGTTGATATCGATAGAATTTTCTAAAGAAAATATTTTGATATCGATAGAATTTGCTATAGAAAATTGTTTGCTATCGATATCGATAGAATTTTCTATAGAAAATTTTTTGCTATCGATAGAATTTTCTATAGAAAATTTGTTGCTATCGATAGAATTTTCTATAGAAAATTTTTTGCTATCGATATCGATAGAATTTTCTATAAAAAATTTTTTGCTATCGATAGAATTTTCCATAGAAAATTTTTTTGCTATCGACATCGATAGAATTTTCTATAGAAAATTTTTTGCTATCGATATCGATTGAATTTTCTATAGAAAATTTTTTGCTATCGATATCGATAGAATTTTCTATAGAAAATTTTTTGCTATCGATATCGATAGAATTTTCTATAGAAAATTTTTTGCTATCGATATCGATAGAATTTTCTATAGAAAATTTTTTGCTATCGATATCGATAGAATTTTCTATAGAAAATTTTTTGCTATCGATATCGATAGAATTTTCTATAGAAAATTTTTTGCTATCGATATCGATAGAATTTTCTATAGAAAATTTTTTGCTATCGATATCGATAGAATTTTCTATAGAAAATTTTTTGCTATCGATATCGATAGAATTTTCTATAGAAAATTTTTTGCTATCGATATCGATAGAATTTTCTATAGAAAATTTTTTGCTATCGATATCGATAGAATTTTCTATAGAAAATTTTTTGCTATCGATATCGATAGAATTTTCTATAGAAAATTTTTTGCTATCGATATCGATAGAATTTTCTATAGAAAATTTTTTGCTATCGATATCGATAGAATTTTCTATAGAAAATTTTTTGCTATCGATATCGATAGAATTTTCTATAGAAAATTTTTTGCTATCGATATCGATAGAATTTTCTATAGAAAATTTTTTGCTATCGATATCGATAGAATTTTCTATAGAAAATTTTTTGCTATCGATATCGATAGAATTTTCTATAGAAAATTTTTTGCTATCGATATCGATAGAATTTTCTATAGAAAATTTTTTGCTATCGATATCGATAGAATTTTCTATAGAAAATTTTTTGCTATCGATATCGATAGAATTTTCTATAGAAAATTTTTTGCTATCGATATCGATAGAATTTTCTATAGAAAATTTTTTGCTATCGATATCGATAGAATTTTCTATAGAAAATTTTTTGCTATCGATATCGATAGAATTTTCTATAGAAAATTTTTTGTTATCGATATCGATAGAATTTTCTATAGAAAATTTTTTGTTATCGATATCGATAGAATTTTCTATAGAAAATTTTTTGTTATCGATATCGATAGAATTTTCTATAGAAAAGTTTTTGCTATCGATAGAATTTTCTATAGAAAATTTTTTGCTATCGATATCGATAGAATTTTCTAAAGAAAATTTTTTGCTATCGATATCGATAGAATTTTCTATAGAAAATTTTTTGCTATCGATATCGATAGAATTTTCTATAGAAAATTTTTTGCTATCGATATCGATAGAATTTTCTATAGAAAATTTTTTGCTATCGATATCGATAGAATTTTCTATAGAAAATTTTTTGCTATCGATATCGATAGAATTTTCTATAGAAAATTTTTTGCTATCGATATCGATAGAATTTTCTATAGAAAATTTTTTGCTATCGATATCGATAGAATTTTCTATAGAAAATTTTTTGCTATCGATATCGATAGAATTTTCTATAGAAAATTTTTTGCTATCGATATCGATAGAATTTTCTATAGAAAATTTTTTGCTATCGATATCGATAGAATTTTCTATAGAAAATTTTTTGCTATCGATATCGATAGAATTTTCTATAGAAAATTTTTTGCTATCGATATCGATAGAATTTTCTATAGAAAATTTTTTGCTATCGATATCGATAGAATTTTCTATAGAAAATTTTTTGCTATCGATATCGATAGAATTTTCTATAGAAAATTTTTTGCTATCGATATCGATAGAATTTTCTATAGAAAATTTTTTGCTATCGATATCGATAGAATTTTCTATAGAAAATTTTTTGCTATCGATATCGATAGAATTTTTTGCTATCGATATCGATAGAATTTTCTATAGAAAATTTTTTGCTATCAATATCGATAGAATTTTCTATAGAAAATTTTTTGCTTCGATATCGATAGAATTTTCTATAGAAAATTTTCTGCTATCGATATCGATAGAATTTTCTATAGAAAATTTTTTGCTATCGATATCGATAGAATTTTCTATAGAAAATTTTTTGCTATCGATATCGATAGAATTTTCTATAGAAAATTTTTTGCTATCGATATCGATAGAATTTTCTATAGAAAATTTTTTGCTATCGATATCGATAGAATTTTCTATAGAAAATTTTTTGCTATCGATATCGATAGAATTTTCTATAGAAAATTTTTTGCTATCGATATCGATAGAATTTTCTATAGAAAATTTTTTGCTATCGATATCGATAGAATTTTCTATAGAAAATTTTTTGCTATCGATATCGATAGAATTTTCTATAGAAAATTTTTTGCTATCGATATCGATAGAATTTTCTATAGAAAATTTTTTGCTATCGATATCGATAGAATTTTCTATAGAAAATTTTTTGCTATCGATATCGATAGAATTTTCTATAGAAAATTTTTTGCTATCGATATCGATAGAATTTTCTATAGAAAATTTTTTGCTATCGATATCGATAGAATTTTCTATAGAAAATTTTTTGCTATCGATATCGATAGAATTTTCTATAGAAAATTTTTTGCTATCGATATCGATAGAATTTTCTATAGAAAATTTTTTGTTATCGATATCGATAGAATTTTCTATAGAAAATTTTTTGTTATCGATATCGATAGAATTTTCTATAGAAAATTTTTTGTTATCGATATCGATAGAATTTTCTATAGAAAAGTTTTTGCTATCGATAGAATTTTCTATAGAAAATTTTTTGCTATCGATATCGATAGAATTTTCTAAAGAAAATTTTTTGCTATCGATATCGATAGAATTTTCTATAGAAAATTTTTTGCTATCGATATCGATAGAATTTTCTATAGAAAATTTTTTGCTATCGATATCGATAGAATTTTCTATAGAAAATTTTTTGCTATCGATATCGATAGAATTTTCTATAGAAAATTTTTTGCTATCGATATCGATAGAATTTTCTATAGAAAATTTTTTGCTATCGATATCGATAGAATTTTCTATAGAAAATTTTTTGCTATCGATATCGATAGAATTTTCTATAGAAAATTTTTTGCTATCGATATCGATAGAATTTTTTGCTATCGATATCGATAGAATTTTCTATAGAAAATTTTTTGCTATCAATATCGATAGAATTTTCTATAGAAAATTTTTTGCTTCGATATCGATAGAATTTTCTATAGAAAATTTTCTGCTATCGATATCGATAGAATTTTCTATAGAAAATTTTTTGCTATCGATATCGATAGAATTTTCTATAGAAAATTTTTTGCTATCGATATCGATAGAATTTTCTATAGAAAATTTTTTGCTATCGATATCGATAGAATTTTCTATAGAAAATTTTTTGCTATCGATATCGATAGAATTTTCTATAGAAAATTTTTTGCTATCGATATCGATAGAATTTTCTATAGAAAATTTTTTGCTATCGATATCGATAGAATTTTCTATAGAAAATTTTTTGCTATCGATATCGATAGAATTTTCTATAGAAAATTTTTTGCTATCGATATCGATAGAATTTTCTATAGAAAATTTTTTGCTATCGATATCGATAGAATTTTCTATAGAAAATTTTTTGCTATCGATATCGATAGAATTTTCTATAGAAAATTTTTTGCTATCGATAGAATTTTCTATAGAAAATTTTTTGCTATCGATATTGATAGAATTTTCTATAGAAAATTTTTTGCTATCGATATCGATAGAATTTTCTATAGAAAATTTTTTGCTATCGATATCGATAGAATTTTCTATAGAAAATTTTTTACATAGTAAAACGCATAGTAAAACTAAGGACAAAATACCTATAATGGAGAAATCAAATTTAATTTACAAAATACCCTGTACTGGCAACGATATGGAAATATGTAATAAGGTTTATGTAGGTACCACAAAAAATAAGTTAAAAACCAGATTAGCGGCCCACAAGTCAGATCAAAGGTTAAGATTTAATCAACAAACACAAAAAACAGCATTAATGAGTCACTGTGTAAGTTCTCAACACTCTCCTGACTTTGACAATGTGCGTATATTAAACACAGAAAATAATTACAAACGCCGTTACATTTTGGAGATGTTAAATATAGTAAATATACCAACAACTTTGCGTATGAACTACAAAGCAGATATTGAAGGCAGCGCAGCCAGCAGCTACAGACATTTAGTAGCAAAAACAAGATCAGTGTGCAATAATTAATTTTAAGTCAACCAGTGCAATTCCAACCAGCAATGTGAATAGAAGTAGCTTAAAGTTTATTTGTGTTTGTGTAATTTTTTAACGTAAGGGCTTTTTAATGTTTTTTCGTACATTTTTGTTTTATGCTTTGACCGATGTACTTATTTATATTTGTTTTTATTGTTTCTTATATTATAATTGTTTTTATTGTTACTTTTATTTATTGTAATAGACTGTCCCCTGATGATGAAATTCGATGAATTTCGAAATATTGGAGTAGTAAAATAAAGATTATTTACAACAACAACAGACCTCGAGCTCGGTTATTTTATTTATATTTTTTGCTATCGATATCGATAGAATTTTCTATAGAAAATTTTTTGCTATCGATATCGATAGAATTTTCTATAGAAAATTTTTTGCTATCGATATCGATAGAATTTTCTATAGAAAATTTTTTGCTATCGATATCGATAGAATTTTCTATAGAAAATTTTTTGCTATCGATATCGATAGAATTTTCTATAGAAAATTTTTTGCTATCGATATCGATAGAATTTTCTATAGAAAATTTTTTGCTATCGATATCGATAGAATTTTCTATAGAAAATTTTTTGCTATCGATATCGATAGAATTTTCTATAGAAAATTTTTTGCTATCGATATCGATAGAATTTTCTATAGAAAATTTTTTGCTATCGATATCGATAGAATTTTCTATAGAAAATTTTTTGCTATCGATATCGATAGAATTTTTTGCTATCGATATCGATAGAATTTTCTATAGAAAATTTTTTGCTATCAATATCGATAGAATTTTCTATAGAAAATTTTTTGCTTCGATATCGATAGAATTTTCTATAGAAAATTTTCTGCTATCGATATCGATAGAATTTTCTATAGAAAATTTTTTGCTATCGATATCGATAGAATTTTCTATAGAAAATTTTTTGCTATCGATATCGATAGAATTTTCTATAGAAAATTTTTTGCTATCGATATCGATAGAATTTTCTATAGAAAATTTTTTGCTATCGATATCGATAGAATTTTCTATAGAAAATTTTTTGCTATCGATATCGATAGAATTTTCTATAGAAAATTTTTTGCTATCGATATCGATAGAATTTTCTATAGAAAATTTTTTGCTATCGATATCGATAGAATTTTCTATAGAAAATTTTTTGCTATCGATATCGATAGAATTTTCTATAGAAAATTTTTTGCTATCGATATCGATAGAATTTTCTATAGAAAATTTTTTGCTATCGATAGAATTTTCTATAGAAAATTTTTTGCTATCGATATTGATAGAATTTTCTATAGAAAATTTTTTGCTATCGATATCGATAGAATTTTCTATAGAAAATTTTTTGCTATCGATATCGATAGAATTTTCTATAGAAAATTTTTTACTATCGATATCGATAGAATTTTCTATAGAAAATTTTTTGCTATCGATATCGATAGAAATTTCTATAGAAAATTTTTTGCTATCGATATCGATAGAATTTTCTATAGAAAATTTTTGGCTATCGATACCGATAGAATTTTCTATAGAAAATTTTTTGCTATCGATATCGATAGAATTTTCTATAGAAAATTTTTTACTATCGATATCGATAGAATTTTCTATAGAAAATTTTTTGTTATCGATATCGATAACATTTTCTATAGAATATTTTTTATCGATATCGATAGAATTTTCTATAGAAAATTTTTTGCTATCGATATCGATAGAATTTTCTATAGAAAATTTTTTGCTATCGATATCGATAGAACTTTCTATAGAAAATTTTTTGCTATCGATATCGATAGAATTTTCTATAGAAAATTTTTTGCTATCGATATCGATAGAATTTTCTATAGAAAATTTTTTGCTATCAATATCGATAGAATTTTCTATAGAAATTTTTGGTATCGATATCGATAGAATTTTTTATAGAAAATTTTTTGTTATCGATATCGATAGAATTTTCTTTCTCACTATTGTTTATCCTTAAATTTGATATCTTTATTTCGGTAGCCCACCATAGGAGTTACTTAATCCACCAAGAGTTCTTCCCACGGCAACTCCCTCCAATGTACACTTGTTTTTATCAAATCCTTGTATTTTTGTCTATAAAAACATACCCAGAATTCCTTTCCGCTTCACTTTATATAAATTAATTATATTTTAACAACAATAGAGCTAAGAGTTTTCAAAGTTAAAGGAAAATTTTTAGAAATAGTGATTACTTATGGTTACACCTTCATATAACTTTTAAACAAAAGATGAAAGCAATAAAAGTTGACTTAAGGAGAAAAATAAAAATTTTAGGATTACAGAAAACTACAACTGTGTGGTACACAGTAAGGTACCAGAGCAACGCCCCAGTTTTACAAGGTTAATAAATTCTTAGGTGGTTTTTTGGTAATAGTGTTGGCCATGGTTTATTAGATTTTGGTAAAACGATGTACCTGTTTGAACTTATTAAAGATTTTAAGGTTTTTTTTTTTTATTTTTCTAAAGTTGCATCATCTAGATTAGAAATTAAATTTATGTATATCCGTATCTTTTGTTAAAATCTTATAGGATTCTATTGTTTTTTAAATTTTCTTAAATAAAAAATTGTCTCAATTTATAAGGTAACGCCTTAAAAATTTAACAAATAAAAGTAAGAAATGATAAGGAAATGAAATGTTGTAATACTTATGTAACGAAAAAAGGATAAGTATAATTTATGAGTGTATGACTAAGATTTTATGTTGACCATTACTGATAAGATTACAAGATATATTTTTTTACGGATAATGTTCAAAGAACAATAGTATAAATCGATTTTAAATATAACTATACTAAATTTAAAATTTTGTTTAAATTTTCCTTCGAAAAACTACAACAGAATAAATAAAAACAAAAGACTTAAGCAACAAACTTTCACAAAATTACTTAACAAAAGACTTAGGAAACAAACTTTATTAATATCAAAAGGAGAAAAATTACACTGTATCTTGTATGAGCTCGTAAGAAATTAAAGTATACTATTAGAAGACCAAAATCGACATTTTTGTATAAAAATTTTCAGACTTTAAGACATTTTTCAAATCGAAAAATTCTAATATTTTGGGACATTTTTCGTATCGAACATTTATCAGATTTTGAAACATTTTTCGTATAGAAAAATTCTCAGATTTTGAGATATTATCCGTATAGTAAAATTCTAACATTCTGAGAAATTTTTCGTATAGAAAAATTCTCATTTTCAGACATTTTTCTTATAGGAAATTTCTTAGATTCTGAAAAATTCTCAGATTCTAAAATATATTTCCTTTAGAAAAATTTTCAGATTCTAAAACATTGTTCCTTTTAGAAAATTTCTTAGATTCTGAAAAAAAAAATTTGCGTATAAAAAAAGAAATCCGTTTAATCCTTTAATTTTGCTTTTTCCTTTCTGTCAACTTTGACACATTTTTAATATATATTTGTTATTTTTTTTTTTGAAATCTCAATATTTTAAAATTCTTATAAAAATCCTTTTTTCATGGAAATATTAGTTATGTTTTATTTTTGTTTTCAAGATTTTTCCTTAAATCTTTAAAACCACACAATTGTTAGTCACAAAAGTGGGTGTAATATTACCAACCTTACATAAACAAAGACTTAACAGTAAAAGGTGTTAGAAAATGTTTAACCAGCGGACATTTTTAAACAAAAAGTGTCAAAAGATTAAATGACAAAATATGAAAGATTATAGTAAAATATTTCGTAGAAATAACGGAAGGGATAGAATCATATTTAAAAACAATGAGTGATGATTTAAAAGATGAATTATGATTTGAAGATGTAAAGACCACAATTATGGTAAACACAATGGCTTAGGTTTTAGAGGAGATTTATGGAAAAGTTATTAGGAATTTAAGAAATATGAAAAGTGATAAGAGAAAAATTTAGAAAAAATGAAAATTAATAATAGAAATAAGTTGTACTTTCTTTGTAATGCATTTTCTCGTCGACTGATTTTGTTTCAGAAAATTTTCTGTAATAGGTTACCATGGTTACCATGGATACCATAGTTACCATGGACACTAAAGGTGTCCTAACGACTAAGGTAATTTTTCAAAATCACTTTTTAATACGTGGTAGGGTCCTAAATTGTAGTTTTGTATCTAAAAATGAGTGAGCCAAAATTTGGAGACAATCGGATAAAAATAACTCGTGCCGAAAATGGATTGAAGTTTTGGGACACTCTTATCTGATGAAAAAACACGTTTTTTCTAGTTTTTTTAAAAACATTGGTATATGCTATTTTTTGTTAAGTTATATGAAAATGGTAATAAATTGCCTTTCCAAAAAGCTAAAAGAAATTCAAATCGGATGAAAAATAAGCATTTTACGCATACATGCCCCAGACCATTGCATGGTTTTTAAAGCCAAAATTTGAAAATTTTCAAAATTTTTAGGCAAAAAATAAAAAAAATTAGATTTTACTTTATAATTATATTAAATACATGTTATAGATAAAAACTAACAGATATGGTAGTCTAACTTTTTTTTCATTTGGCGTGGGTAGTAATATAATTTCCGCGGATTCCAAAGAAAATGAGTTTTTCTAAAATAATTTAGCAAATATGGGAAACAATTTTCTGTATTGTATTATACGAAGTGAAATACATAAATTCTGTAAATTTTTTGAGAATTCGGGCATCTTTAACCCCTTTTCGTCGAGGTGAAATGACAAATTTGAGACGTTATACATTTCTATAATACAAAATATCTGCATATATCCGATTTCTCAAAAGTTACAGAATTTACGTTTTACACTTCGATCTGCACAATAGAGCACAAATTTTCAAGAATTTTCTTAATTATTGTAGAAAAACGCATTTTATTTGGAATCCGCGGAAATGTTAACACTACCTGCGCCAAATAAAAAAAACCTTGACTACCATATCTACTATTTTTAATCTTAAACACGTTTTCAATTTGATCATAAAGTAAAATTAAATTTTTACTATTTTTTGCCCAAAAATTTTGAAAATTTTGAAATTCTGGCTCTAAAAACCATACAATGGTCTGGGGCATGTATGCGTAAAATGCTGATTTTTCATCCGATTTTAATTTTATTAGTCGTTTTGAAAAGGTAATTTAGTACCATTTTCATATTATTTCACAAAAAATTTAACAAAAAATATCAAATACCAATGTTTTTCCAAAAACTAGAAAAAACGAGTTTTTCGTTCTTATAAGAATGTCCCAAAACTTCAATCCATTTTCGGCACGAGTTATTGTTAGCCGATTGTCCCCAAATTTTTGCTCACTCATTTTTAGATACTAAAGAACAATATAGGACCCTACCAGGTATAAAAAGGTGATTTTCGTTTTTAAGGACACCTCTAATGGACACCATGGTTTTTATGTGTATATTGTATTTGTATTGGTTCATGAGATACGTGCAGTTAAGTGCACAAAATATAAAAATAAATTGCATTGTGCTTGTAATGCAAATTTCCCATGAAAGTTAATGTCAATGCCAAGGTTTTTATATGCATACGGTCTTAGTATGTGTATTGGTTCATGAGTTACATGCATTTTAGTGCTCATATGTGTACGTTTATGTAAATGCTGTATATGGGGAAATATTTGGAAGGTTATTCTATAAGGGTTAAATAGGGTAAACAATTGTACTTCACTGTTTTCGAAGTTCGATTTTCGAACTTGAAATTTTGATTCCAAGGAGATGAAAAAGGGAGTAAACAAGTAAATTTGGAGCTATATTTATATATAATTAATATCCAAAAGAAAGACATATTTTGAAAATTAAAATTTTTATGCAAAAAGGGATACCTAAGCATTTGAACTACAAAGTGTGGGAGGGGTTCGATAGTTTTATAATATTTTTCACAAAAATACCTAAAAAAAATTTCTTGTCACTCCTGAAGTTTGAAAAGTTGATAAAGAGTTATCGAAATTATCGTGATTTTATAAAAAGTTATCGAAATAGTCGTGAATTTATAAATTACATCAAAATAATCGTAAATTTATAAATAAAATCGTGAATTCATAAAAACTTATCGAATAAACGTGGTTTTGTAAAAAGGTTATACTAATAATGGAGGAATTAGTCGTGGAATTTCAATTTTCATTGTGAAGTTATCAAAAAATCGTGAATTTAAAAGAGTTATCGAAATCATCGTGGCTTTGAAAAAAAATGGTCGAAATAATCGTGAATTTATAAATTTATCAAAATAATCGTAGAGTTTAATCAAAATAATCATGGAGTATCCAAACTCGTTGATTACTACCAATGAGTTATCGACATAATCGTGGTTTTTAAAAAGTTATCAAAAAAACTTTGGATTTATAAAAAGTTATCGATATAATCGTAGATATATAAAGATTTATCGAAATATTCGAAGATTTATAAAGAGTTATCGAAAAAATAGATTTATAAAGAGCCATGGACGTATACAGGGGGTGGGCACAGGGGGCACGTGCCCCCCCCTTTTCGATTTGAAAATTTTAAACAAAAATTAAAATTTATAAGTTTCTAAATATTTTGATTTTAAAAGAATAGATTTTATTTTTTTATAAAAACTCTAGAGTTTAAAATAATTTCGTTTTAAAAAGTTATTTATACCGCAAAATCTGTAACATATCGCTCATTTACTTGTTTAGTGTCATAACTCAAAATATGTCGTTTTTTGGTAAACCGTACAGAATTATTTGTTATATCCTGCTTTTTATTGTGTCAAAAATTCGTATTAATATCTTCTAAACTCATCGTTTGAGAAGAGAACACGCCATTATAACATTTTCTATGTAGGGGCCTTTTGCAATGTAAAATAAGTTTCAATTGTAAACTTTAAACAGGCTTTCTGTAAAATCAAACATTTTGCGTTATGACAAGTAAATGAGCGATGTGATAAAAAACACATAATATTTCTTTTATCTAATAAAAATTATGCATCAGGATAATGAAAACCCAGTTGGAAAATGTGTCACTGAGGAAATTTCCACAGTGATTCCTTGAGGAAATGTCTTCAGGTTCTGACAAATCATAGGCAATCCTTGATGACATGTCCTAACATTGTCAGCACTGAATGTTTGCTTTAAGAGTGTGGACAATTCCTCTAAGACGTCTAAAAGGAAATGTCTTCAGAATAGCAGTATATAAAATTAGAATTTTAAATCTGGGCAACTCTTCAATTTCCAAGAAAAAGATGGCAGTATTATCGACTTAATTAAAATAAAATCAAAATCTAACAAGTAGAATAAAAGTAATAAATAGACAAACAATTTTTAAAATAAAGTTTGGAACAAGTAGTTAGGTGTGGGACTAATAAACTGGAGGTTCCAGGTTCAAATCCAGTTGGGACTTAAAAAGGCGAAAAGTTTTTTCTAAATATGAGAAAGATAATTTATAAAGGAAAATGGATAAAAGTAAAAACTAAAGGAAATACGAAAATTTTTTGTATTTTCGCATGACCTATGTCAGACATTTCCCCAAAGAAGTCTTAGGTGACATGTCCCCAGAAGGTCAGCCCTGACCACTGCTGACTTTGAGTGAGGACATTTTGAAAATTTGTATGAAACTGTCCTCAACCCAGTACATAGAGATGTCTTGTGGATGTCAGGTGTGACTCTGACATGTCATCGCTCCGTCACTGAGGATGGCTCGAGGACGTTGCCAACTGGGAATTAATTTCTACAAAACAATTTTCAAACAAAAGTAAAAGGGAAACATCATATAGTTTCTTAGAAAGAAATGGCTGTAAAATCCAAAATTCGACACTTTTTTACCGAGACACCACAACCATAGAATCCCAGCAAAACTTAAATTACCAAATAAGGTATAAAATAAGGTATATGATCTCTTATTTTATACATTGCAGCATTGATGATTTTAACAGGCGATGAGACTCAAAGTAATGTATCCACATTATCACATACAATACCAGTAAGGTATAAAATAAGTCATAAATTTATAACAAAGAATACCAGCAAGGTGTAAAATATATGATATTTTATAGGTTACGAGTAAGGTATATAATATAGCATACCAGAACGTAATATATAAGGTGTTACGAGTAGTGAAAAAGTAATTTTGTATTAAATTTACTCACGTGATTGTAAGTGAGTGTAAGTAAATATAATATGCTAGTGAGTGTGTGTCGTTAGAAATTTCTTGTCGTGAGCCCATCTCTAGTTTAAACTTATGCATTTTTTATAAAATAATTATTTTTTATTTTATTGTAATGCATTATGCATTTAATTATAAATAATGCATTATTTCAAACTTTCAAATAATACATAATGTAACCAAATATAAATCATCCATTATATAATGTTTAGAAATAATAAATATGAAATACATTTTTCCAATAATCATGCATTACATAGCAAATTATTAGTAATGCATTATTTTTTACTTTAAAATAATACGTTGTGGAACAAATGTTTGGTAAGACATCCTAAAATAATGCTACAAATAAGGTATATACATTACCTGGTAATGTGTTATATAATCACTACCCATTACCAAAGTTTTGCTGGGATGGTTTCTTTTATATGAGGGTTTCTTCGTCAACTCTTTAAACACAGGTTTTTGTGGTCGTTTAAGAAAAATCTAAAGTTGTAATTTTAAAATTCAAAATGGAGGATCCAACATGGCGACAAATATTTTTAAAAAATAAACCGATTTCCTTAAAACATTTTATGCCCGGGTTTTTGGGGTCGCTAAATAAGAATCTGAAGTTAGATTTTCGAATAGCAGATTCTAATTTAGCAACCCAACAAAGCGGTGCGTAAAGAGTTTTGAGTGAATCTGTTATTAAAAAAAAAAAAAGAAGTTATCACCATGTTGGATCCAACATTTTGAAAAGCCAACTGCAAATTTTTCTTAAGCGACTCCAAGAACCCGTGCATGAAGAATTTTAAGCAAATCTGTAATATTTTTAAAAATTGGGCGCCATATTGGATCCGCCATATTGAAATTACAAACCGCCATTCGGCATTCAAAACCAAAAATGTTTAAGTAATTTCCAAATTTTTTTAAAAAAGTTTTGACGAAGAAACCCTCATAAAAATTTTAACTTTCCAAGACGAAAATCGTATTGGGGGGGGGGGGGGGGGGGTTAGTTGGTTATAGGTGTAGTTAAAAATATTAATAGGCGATGACGAAAAAAATTTTGGGAATTGTGCCCCCCCGTTTTTAAATTCCTGGATACATCGCTGTAAAGAGCTATCGAAATAATCGTAGATTTATAAAGAGTTATCGAAATAATCGTAGATTTATAAGGAGTTATCAAATAGTTATCAACATAATCGTGAATTTTTAAAGTTATCAAAATAATATTGGATTTATAAAGAGATATTGACATAATCGTGTTTTATAACCAGTTATCGAAATAATCGAAAATTTAGTAATCAATATAATCATGGATTATAATTCAAACTTGTTGATAAATATCAACGAGTTGTCGACATAATCGCGTTTTTTTTTAAAGTTATCGAAACAATTGGGGATTTAAAAAAGGTGTTGATTTAATCGTAGATTTATAAGGATTAATCGAAATATTCAAACACAGAAAAAAACGAATTGTTATATTGACCCCCATATTTGTGAATACAATTAAATTTTTCACTGAAAGTGCTCCTATACGGAAATTTGTAACATCAACTAACGTTTGTAAATATTAATTGTTGAAAAAACAATTGATAAATGAGTTTGTAATAGTTCTCCTAAATTATTATTTGTATTGACAAACGTACAAAATCTTGAATTTTTTTTCAACAAAGAAATTCAACAAACACAAAACGTAATTTGTTGATCTAACAAAAGATAAAAAAATAAATTTTGTTTTCAACAAAGAAATTCAACAAACACAAACGTCATTTGTTGATATAGTAAAGGAATTCAACAAACGAATTTGTGATATCAACCAACAGTATTAGTTGTATTGACAAATTAAAACTTTTTTATAGGAAAAAAAATTAAAAACAAATTGATTAAAAATCGAGATAAATGTAAGAGAATATTAATATTGAAATTAAACAAAAGTATTTTGTTAGTCAATATTCTTTTTTATAACACTTAAGAATGTATTTTACTTATATCGTTTTACCGTTTTCGTCTCATGTTGAAAATTCTTTTTTTTGTTTGTTCTTTATTTCTTTCTTTTTTATATACACATGTTTTAGTTTCGTTTTAGACAAACATAGCAATCGGTAAAAACATTTTTAAATAATATTTTCTATGAAATAATTTCAATTGCTGCCGTACCCCTTGCTAGCTCAGATAAAACTAAATTCATAATCTTTTTTTTTTTTTGTAATTGTCTTCTTTTTTCATTGTCTGCTTTTTTAAAAAGAAGTACAGGCACAAATAAAAAAACAAACTACACGACGAGAAAGAGCATGTTGTTGTTATAGTATGTTTGTGTTTATGTTTTATACTTTACAAAAGCTACCAAATTCTTTATAGACAGCGATTGTTAAAAAAAAATTACGATTTTGTTAGATTGACAAAGTTCTTTGTATTTATTGATATAAATTGTTGAAAATATGACTTTTATTTGACAAAGCCGTTTATTGACAAAAATTGTTGAAAAAAATCTGTTTTATTTACAAATTATTGAACATTAATAACAAACGGGTTATTTGAAAGTTAAAAAAATATTTTTCTTTGTCTTATTGACAAACTGCCACCAATGATTTGTTGAAATTTTCCTTTCATTTTGAAATAAAATTATTGACGTAGTTTGTTAAAAACAAAATCGAATTTTTGTATTATTGACTAACGGGATGCCGTTTTTACTAAATGTTTGGTTGATATCAGTATAAGACATTCACAATTGCTGTTTGTTGACTTGAATTTTATGATTTTATTTTCTGTGTAGATTTATAAAGACAATAACTCTCTTAATAGATTTTAAAAGAGTTATTGAAACAATAGATTTATAAAGAGTTATCGAAATAATCGTAGATTTTAAATGAGTTATTCAAATAGTCCTTGATTTATAAAAAGTTATCGAAATTATCGTGGTAATAGTTATCAAAATAATCGTGAATTTTAAATGTTATCAAAATAATCTTGAATTTTTAAAGTTATCAAAATAATATTGGATTTTTAGTGAGATATTGACATAATTGTGATTTGTAACAAGTTATCGAAATAATATCAAATTTATAATTAGATATTGACATAATCGTGTTTTATAAGGAGTTATCGAAATAATCGTGAATTTATAAATTTATCAAAATAATGATAATTTTATAAAGTTTGAAAATAAATCATAATGTGTTATCAACATAATTGTGGTTTTTTAAGCAGTCATCGAAATAATCGTGGATTTTTAAAGAGTTTTCGAAATATCAATTAATTTATCAAAATAATCGCGAATTTATCGAAATAACCGTGGATTTATAAAAAAGCTTCAAAATAATGATGAGTAGTAGACTTTCAAAAATAATCGTAGAATTTATAAAGAGCTATCGAAATTATCGTTGATTTATAAAGAGTTATCAAAATAATAGTAGATTTTGTAAAGAGTCTGAATCTCAAAAGATTAATCAACCTGAAAAATATTTCATTTATCTACAACGTCTTAAAAAATACGTTACAAATTTCTTATATTCCTTCAAGGACATAAAAATACGTTACAATTTTCTTTTGTTTCAAAATACGTTACAAAATTAAGTATTTTCCTTACAAAAAAATGCATTAATCTTACAAAAATCGTTACAAAAATATTTTATATCCTATTGTCTTAAGTATCCTTAAGTGTCCTTTTTTTACTATCTTCTACCATAACACACCCACATAATTTTTTCAAGGATATCTTTTTTGGAAAATTTTTAGCAATTTTCTTATAGAAAATCTACCAACAACTATAAAAAAGTAACGTATTTTTTTCTATAACGTCTCTTTAGAGATCCTTTGTAAATAATAAAATCAAGTGTAATCTGACGACATGAGGTATTGACAGCATATACGGATTTAAAAGAAAATTAGTGATGCTTAACAAGTAGTAGTACTTTTTTTGGGTAAAGAAATTAAAAAAAAAGTAACGTATTTTTTTGAGTTCTTAAAGAAAATTGTAACGTATTTTGTTGAGCAGTACACAGAAATCTAACGTATTTTTTGAGTCTTAAACAAATATTAAATTGTAGTTTTATTTGTTGTCTAGTTATTCTGTATTTACACAAATTGGAATCTTCATTATTGCTGTGTGTAGAGGAGATTTTAATGTTTATTTAACAATAAGAGATTCTTCTGTAGGTAATACACTGCACAGTGGTATGAATGGGGAGTTATGAATGTGTTATTATTGAAATAATCGTGGATTTATACACAGTTATCGAAATAATCGCGGATTTATACAGAGGAATCGAAATAATCGAGGATTTATACAGAGTTATCGAAATAATCGAAAATTTATAAAAAGTTATCGAAATAATGGTGTTTCTTAAAAAAATACAAGTAATTGAGAATTTATAAATTTATATAAATAAGGGATTTAAAGAGTTATCGAAATAATAGGCAATTGATGAAGAGATTTGCAAAATAATCGCAAATTTATAAAAAGTTATCGAAATAATGGTGTTTCTTAAAAAATTCAAGTAATTGAGAATTTATAAATTTATATAAATAAGGGATTTAAAGAGTTATCGAAAAAATCGGCAATTGATGAAAATTGATGAAAAGATTTCAAAATAATCGTGGATTTATACAGAGTTGTCAAAATAATCAAAAAATTTTAATAGCCGTAGATTTATATAGTAATCAAAATAATTTTAAATTTATAAAGTTATCAAAATAATCGTAGATTTATAAAGAGCTATCGAAATAATAATGAATTTATAAAAGTTATCGAAATGCTAATCAAAATAATGAAAATAATCCACAAAAGTTTTCAAAATAATTGTCAATTGATAAGGATATATCGAAATGATCGTGAATTAACAAAGAGTTGTCGAAATAATATTGAGTTGATAGGAAGTTATCGAAAAAATCGTAAATTGATAAAGATATATTGATATAAAAGTCAATTAATTAAGAATATCGAAATAAGAAGCTTTCGAAATAATGGTAATTTTATAAGGAGATATCGAAGCTATCGTGGATTTTTAAAGAGTTGTCAACATAATATTGGATTGATAAGAAGTTATCGAAATAATCGTAAATTGATAAAGAGATATCGAAATAATAGTCAATTGATAAAGAGATATCAAAATAATAGTAAATTTATAAAAATTTATCGAAATAGTCGTAAATTGATAAGAAGTTATCGAAATAATTTGTGATTTATAAGGAAATTATTAAAATATTCGTAGATTTATAAAAAGTAATTGAAATAATCGTGGATTCATAAGCAGATATCGAAATAGTCGTGGATTTATAAAGAATTATAGAAAAAATAATACTAGTGAATTATTAAGGAGTTATTAAAATAATTGGGGATGTATAACAAAACTATTAAAATATTTGTAGATTTATAAAAAAGTAATTGAAATAATTGTGGATTCATAAACAGATATCGACATAGTCGTGGATTTATAAAGAATTATCGAAATAATTATGGATTTATCAAGGTTTATCGAAATACTCACGAGTTTTTAATGAATTGGTAATTGAGTATTTATAAGCAGTAATTGAAATTAAAATGGATTTATAGAAAGTAATCGAAATAATCATAGACTTAAAGTTATCGAAATTACAGTGGCTTAATAATAATAAAAACAATCGTGGATTTGCAAATAATAATTGTAGATTTGTAAAGAGTTGTTTAACTATTCCTGGATTTATTACGAGTTATTGAAAAAAAAAGTTATCGAAATAATCGTAGATTAATGAAGAAATATCGAAAAAAAACGTAGCATTATAAAGTTATAAAAATAATCGTGGATTTATAAAAACTTATCGAACTTATCGTTAATTTATTAAGAGTTGTAGAATTAATCGAATATGTACAAATGGTTATCGAAATAATGGTGGATATTTAAAAATTATTGCAAGAATCGTGGATTTATTAAGAATTATCGAAAAAAAAACATGGCATTACAAAGTTATCAAAATAATCGTGGATTTATACAAACGTATCGAACTTATCGTGAATTTATTAAGAGTTATCGAATTAATCGAGAATGTAGCAAGGATTATAGAAATAATAGTGGATATTTAAAAATTTTCGAATCGTAGATTTATTAAAAATTATCGAAATAACCGTAAATTTATTAAAAATTATCGAAATAATAGTGGATTTGAAAATAACTATCGTGAATTTTTTAAAAAATAATCGGTATAATTTGGAATTTAAAAAGAGTAATCGTCAATTTAAAAAAACACCCAGGACATTTTTTGAAACAGATTCCTGTTGTTGATAATCACAACAAAAATTTCATTGTAAAAAAAAATTTTTAAAAAAAATACTTACTTACTTTCGGGACAAACTGAAGAAAAAATGTTTGATCTTGGAATGTTAAGTAGAATCTGTTGCAGGATTATATGATGTGTTCTGGAACAGATTATTAGGAACGGAAAATTTAGTTGGGCAAGCAACCAAATAATTTTGGATTAAGAGAAATAAGAATCGTGAACTTGTATTTAATATTTATTTGAAAAATATGTTTCAAAATTTTCCGATATTAAGAAATATTAATGATTCTATAGAAATCAAGGGATAGTCTACCATTTTTATTCACTTTTATCTAGTAGAAATCGATAAAATTCCTTAATGTGTCTGATAACACCTTCCGCCAAAAATTAAAAAAAGTCGTTAAACACGAACTGGAAAATATACGTTTGAAATAAGAGACTAAATGTAGTAAAACTGCATTTACAGTTTATCTTTTCGTGATCCTGTATATTTTTAAAGGGACTTCAAAGTTTTAGAGGATTCAATTTTATAAAATATTTATTTAATATTTGTACTTGTGTTAGGATGCCACTATAATAGCAAATGAAAGAGGAGGATCTCCTCTAATTTTACTATTTACGTCCTTTTTTACTATTTACATCCTTTCAAAAATGTATCCTTCAGTATCATTCAAAATGTTCCACAAAATATTTCAATAAAGTTTTAAAATGACTTTATTAACACCTTTTATCCTGATATGGCAAAATTAAAAATGGAAAAATTAAAGGAGATCCTCCTCTTTCAGTTGCCATCACCACTGTCATCCTAGGATAAGTACAAATATTTCAAAAATATTTTACAAAATGTGTTCTTTAAAACTTTGAAGTCCTTTTAAAAGGAAACAGGATCACGAAATGGAAAACCGTAAATGCAGTTTAACTCCATTTGATCTCTACTTTCAGAAGTTTATCATCCGGTTCATGTTTAATATTGGCTGTCGGGTGGTGTAATATAAATCAGAGTATATTCGATTTATTAAAGTTTATTCTTACTTAACCAAGAAAATATTTTATTTGTCTTTTTTTCAATTTAAGCAGGATCGCCATTAGATAGTGGTAAAGAATAAACTATATATTTTTGAAAAAGCTGAGGTGTTGACGAGCTTAAGCTTCGTTGTGTTCAGGTTTTAAGGAGTTTATCATATTTAAACTCGAAATTTTTCAATATAAATTTCAAATATAAAAATGTTAATGGCGATCCTGCAGAAATCATGGGAAGACTAAAATGTATATTTTTTTACACTTTAGTGAGTATTCTGATTATTTTGTTACAAACTATATTCTTGCTTACCAAAAGGATATTTTATACGACATTATTATTCAAGCAGGATCGCCATTGAATAAAAATATGTTTTCAAATTATTACAGCTAATTCTTACTTAATAGGAGCCCAATAAATTTAACAAAGCTTAAGTGCTGATGTAAATTCTAATGTCCATTGGTATAGACGGAAAGGAAATCCAATGTATTAGAAGCCTGTATTGGCATCAAACAGCACAAGTAAATGTCAACGGCGAGATGATAGACAGTATAGCAATATCTAAAGGGGTCAGACAAGGTTGTATACTGTCCCCACTTCTATTTAACATCTACTCTGAAAGAATTTTCCAAGAGTCCATCAGCAACGTTCGTAAAGGAATAAATATAAACGGAATATTTCTTAACAATATAAGATATGCTGATGACACTACCGTACTGGCTGAAAGTATCTCTGGACTCCAACATCTGCTGGACAAACTGACTGCATATAGTGAAAAATACGGCCTTAAGATTAATATACGAAAAACAAAATATATGATTGTTAGTAAGAAAAATACCCACAACACAACATTAAAAATACAAAACTCCTACGTTGACAGAGTTCATAGTTTTAAATACCTTGGGGTTACAATCACTGACCAGTGGGATAGTTCAAAAGAAATAAGATGTCGTATTGAAATGGCAAGAGACGCATTTTTTAAGTATAAAAAAGTTTTAACCAGTCACGACATTAATATTGACACAAAAATACGATTTGTCAAGACCTATGTATGGTCTGTTCTTCTTTATGCAATGGAAGTATGGACCACAAAAGCAGCTGATGTAAAGAAGATCGAAGCCTTTGAAATGTGGATCTATCGACGAATTCTCAAAATACCATGGACCCACTTTGTATCAAACGGCGAAGTACTGAGACGAATACATTGAAATAGAGAGCTTTTACTAACCATTAAGAAACGTAAAACAGCGTACTTAGGCCACATTATGAGAAATCCAAAATACAAACTGTTACAAGTAATTACACGAACGCACATTGAAGGAAAGCTTAGTAGAGGAAGAAAAGAATTAACGTGGCTTAATAACATACAAGCGTGGACTGGTATCCGTGACGCAGGCAATCTGTTGAGTGAGGCGAGAAATCGGGAAACATTTTCCGAAATAGTAAAACTTTTATGACATTATTAGAAAATAATATGAAATGTAATTGTATTGGTCGCTAACATTCGAAAAACGAATAGGCAAATAAAGAAGAAGAAGTGCTGATGAGCTTAAGTTTCGGCGTGCGCTGTTACGCGCGAGGTTTATCAGCAATTAAAAATTAAAAGCAGAAAAATATGCTTAAAGTTTAAGCATATTTTTAGGTCTCAAAGAGGACTTTGGTGAAACTCCAAAAAAATATTTAAATGTGGGTTTTTTATAATTCAAGTTTTAAACTGCATATATTTTCACCTCCTAACACTGTTCTTATTTGAGCTGAACACTAAAAGCATCATATATATCTCTCTTATACAAGAGACCTCGTTATGGTCCATTAGTTTTATAGTTTTTGTTGTTTGTTCTTAAATATTTTTTTTTAGTATATTTTTTGGTTATTTACTTTGTTCTTATCTCCCTTTTTTTTGAAAGTAATGCTTATTTTTCTTTCTACCTGCTTTTTGAATAAAACTGACCCTTGCACGTGTTCAAATTGCTGTGTCAAACTAAAAATGCAATCAGAAAATTGTATATGGATTTCATTTGGGTACTTTTGTAGGGAGAAAGAATAATTACTTTTAGTTTTAAATTTTTAAAAGGGTCTCTTTGTTTTGTCGAATATTTAATGATAACCCTACATTTTTTTAATGTTATTGTCCATTCTTTTTTGTGATATTCTGGTGGATGCTTTTTGTTATTAGTAGTGAAAGGAGAGAATGGTTTATATAAATTTTTAAGAAATATTATACATTTAGATTTATTGTGTATGGTTATGGATGTTGATGGTATTGTAAAACGTGATTTAACATAAAATTTAGGGATTATTTGTTTTTAATGTAAAGAATTTTTTTTTTGTTAATGGATTTACATAAAAAAAAATGTTATCAGAAGACTTGAATAATGTAAGAAAGGAGACATTTTAAATAAAAGTTGGTGATAAATGGAGTCTGGAGAAGTTAATATTGATTTGTGACTAAAAATAAGAAAATACATTTTAAAAAAATTAAATTTTTTTAATCATATTACTTTAAATTACTGGCTAATATGTGTGTAATCAATATTTTAATAACTCCTAGCATTGTACTTGAATAAATAAACAATGTGTAAATTTACACATTTAATGTGTAAAATTACACATTGTATTTTTTTACAAGCAAAATGTCAGAAAACACCGTAATGATTGATATATACACAACGTGGGTAATATTACACACTTAATGTATAATTTTACATATTAAATGTGTAATCTTTCACACTAAATGTGTAAAATTACACAAATTTGCTATTGCGGAATACGAAAGATTGCTATTGTATAGTTGTTATACTAAGCATCAACATAATCGCTTTAGAGATATCCTAATCAAATAGATTTTTTAAATGTAAGAAATTCCTAAATTTATTTAGTATTTTTCAACATCTTATCTTAAACGTTAAATTGTTTACAAAGGATTTTTAAACAAACCTCTTATTGAAAAAAAAAAATCCAAAATTTAATGCTAAATACAAACATTTCATATGATTATTATTTCGGTAAACAAAAACACAGGTCTTAAATAAATATAAAAATACGTACAAATTTATAATAAAGATAAAATTAAAGTGTACTTGCTAAATAATTTTTTTTTGAAGCAAGTGCTAAAAATATTTTGAACAAATATTTAATGAAAATATTAAAAATTTAGGTATCAATAGAAAACATCTAAGAAATATATCAGTGTTTACCAACGAATAAAATAAACACAATATTTCCATGCATTTTTAACATGTCCTGTTCCTAGATAAAATCGAAATAGAATTTTAAAAATTTTGGGAATTTTGCCGCATAAAAAAAGTGTGAGATTCTGAGACAATTTTCCGCTAGAAAATTTCTGTATAGAAAAATGTCTCACAATCTAAAAACTCTTTTATACGGTAAAATGCAAATATTTTTGTTTACGGAAAAAAATTCTCAGAATCTATAAATTTTTTTATTTAGAAAACGTTTTTGATTCTGAAAGTTTTTTATACGAAATAATGTTTTAGAAGCTGTGAAGTTTTTTTAACGGAAAAATATTTCATCATCTAAAACATTGTCAATGGAACAAATGCCTTTGAATCTTAGATTTTTATAAATTCCACTGAAGCCTGGCACAATTAGAAAGTTAGTAATAGCTGAAATATTAAAAAAAAAATATTTTTATTTAATGGCGATCCTGCTTGAATCGAAAAAGTCTAGTAAAGTTTTTCTTAGTAAGATTGAATAGAATACTTTTTAAAATAATATGCACTTTATTGGGGGAAAAATTATGATTTACTAGATCTTTGCAGGATCGCCCTAAATATTTGAATATTGGAAACTATTAAAATTTATAATGAAATATTTCGAGTTTCTATTCTTTGTGGTGAAAAAAAATCGTTGAACACGAACGATTGAAACTAGAGACTGAATGTAGTAAAACTGCATTTATAGATTTTCTTTTCGTGATCCTGTTTCCTTTTAAAAGGACTTCAAAGTTTTAGAGGATTAAATTTTATGAAATATTTGTACTTGTCCTAGGATGCCACTGAAAGAAGAGGATCTCCCATAATTTTCCTATTTTATTATTTTTATATATCAGGAAAAATAAGGTAAGTTATGTTCTTTCAAAAATGTATCCTTCAATATTATTCAAAATTTTCAACAAAATATTCTGAAAAAGTTTTTAAATGACTTTATTCACATCCCTTTATCCTGATATGGCAAAATAAAAAATGGGGAGAAGAGATCCTCCTCTTTCATTTGCCATCATCCTAGGACAAGTGCAAATATTCCAAAAATATTTTACAAAATGTATTCTTTAAAACTTTGAAGTCCTTTTAAAAGGAAACAGGATCACGAAATGAAAAAATGTAAATGCAGTTTTGCTCCATTTGATCTCTACTTTCAGACGTATACCATCAGGTTTATGTTTAATATTGGCTGTTGGACGGTGTGATACCTCAGCTAGTAATTAATACCCAAAATATTTTCATTCTGCACCACTTTGTAATGGCGATCCTGCTTATACCAAGAAAAAGACAAAAAAAATAATCTTCTAGATTAAGTAAGTTTTAAATGAGGAATAAAATCCTGTGAACATCTTCAAAGTGGTATTTTAGGATATATTCAGGGGTTTTTATACCCCATAAGGTGTACAGATTCATGTTACTCGATCGTTTTTAGACGATCTTTCCGTCTGTCTGCTGTAATCACACTGCCATCCAAACTAAAAGAGCTAGACTACTGAAGTTTGGTACAAATATGTCTAATGCTCATAGGCAGCATAATTTCTTAAATGGGCAAAATCGGACCAGGGAGAAAATAGTTCCTTGTTAAAGAACTTGAACAACCTCTGAAAAACGTAATTTTTTGCTTTTTTTTTGTTTTGGAAAATTTGTTGAGTATCTGAGATATTTTCATGTCAGAAGAAGTTCAATGTTCTTGGACCTAAGGAATTGGAAAATTATAAATATTAATCTCTCCCTTTTTTTGTGGCCGAGATTTAATATAAAACAAGTAGAAAAGTTAAATTCGACTTGGCCGAATCTATGAATACCCTCCACAATGCCACTTTTAAGTGATAGTAAATTTTTTAACTTGAGAAAAATAACATTTTTGATTAGAAATATTTTATTTTGTGTTAAAAAAACTTTTTTTTAGTAATTTTTGAAAAAAAAAAATAATTTACAATTTTCTTTTTTTTGAGTGTAATTTTTTTTTTTTGATTGTAAATTTTTTTTTGAGTGTATTTGTATTTTTTGTTTTGGTGTAAAAATATTTTTGAGTGACAAAAATAGCTTGAAAAATACTTTTGTGACTTACTAATGTTTTTAAAATATGTTTAACGGGTTTTCAACACATCAATTTAAGGTGAAACTAATCTGAAATTTACGGTTTTGCTAATAACTTTTGAACGACTGAACTGATTTGGCTGAAATTTAAAACAAACTGGACCAGAGGAACGGCAAATATATGCCAGCCTTCAGCATCCTTAGAATTGTCTTTCGAAAGTTACCGTGTGTTTTAACGTAAATTCCAGAAAAACCCTTGCCGAAATTCACTCATTTGCTTATAACTTTTGAACCACTGGACCGATTTCGCTGGATTGCAATACCAACCTGGCGAGGTAAATGCCCAACATATGTATATACCAAACTTCAGGAGCCTCCGTAAAGCCTTTCAGACTTTCTTTCCGACAGACTGACGGACGGACGGACATCGCTAGATCGTCTTAAAATCTATCGAGGATCATAAATATATATACGTTTTGGGGTCCTAGACCAATATTTCGAAGTGTTACAAACGAAATGACAAACAAACCCTCTATCACTAGAGTCTAGGGTATAAAAATTATTCGAATAGTGATAAAATTAAATTACTTAAGTGCAAAAATCATAATGAATATGTTAACATTTATCGCGAAAGGGTTATGCAGGATCGCCTAAATTTTCTTTAAACTGCAAAATCATGAAGTAAGTATGAAATTTTTATATATTTAGAGTTAAACACACTTAAACACACTCGGAGTCTAAGACATTTTTCCGCATAAAAAAAATTTCAGATACTCGTGTCTGAGACATTTTTTCGTATAGAAAGAATTTCAAATATCTGAGGCATTTTTCCGTTTAGAAAAATTCTTAGATATATGACACTTTTTTCCGTATCGAAAAATTCTCAAATATCTGAATAATCTCGTTAGAAAAATTATCAGATACCCGCCAGAGATATTTTTGCTTATAGAAAAATTGCCAGATATCTAAGACATTTTTCCATAAAGAAAAATTCTCAGTTATCTGAGACATTTTTCCATATAAAAAAATATTCAGCTATCTGAGATATTTTTTTCGTATAGAAAAAATGCCATTTTTGAGACAGTTTTCCGTAAAGAAAAATTCTGAGATACGACATTTTTCAGAAAAAAAAAATCACTGATACCTGAGAGATATTTTTCTGTATAGAAATATTTTCACAAATCTGAAAAAATATTCCTGAGAAACATCCTTAGAAAAATTCTCAGATGCCCAGAGATATTTTTTCCGTATAGAAAAATGCTCTGTTATCTGAGACATTTTTCCATATAAAAAAATATTCCGATATCTGAGATTTTTTTTGCAAATAAAAAATTACATATTTGAGACAGTTTTCTGTGTAGAAAAATTCTTAGACACATTTTTCCGAATAAAAAAATTCTCAGATATCTGAGAGATATCTTTCAGAATAGAAATATTCCCAAAAATATGAAATATTATGCCGTATAGAAAAATAATCAAAAATCTGACATATTTTTCTGTATAGAAAAACTCTCAGATATAGAAGACATTCTCTGATATCTGAGATATTTTCTTTATAAACAAATTTTTCAGATATTTGAGACATTTTTCCACATAGAAAAATTTTCAAATAGCTGAGAAAATTTTTCGGTAGAGAAAAATTCTCCGAGACGTTTTTCTGGATAGGAAAATTCTCAAATATCTGACTCATTTTTTTCGTTTAGAAAGATTCTCAGATATCCTAAAAACATTTTTCCGTAACGAAAAATTCTTTGAAATCTGAGACATTTTTTTTATAGAAAAATTCCCAAATTTTTCCGTTTAGAAAAATTCTCGAATATCTGAGACATTTTTCCGTATAGAAAAATTCTCAAATATCTGAGACATTTTTCTGTATAGAAAATTCCTCAGATATAGAAAAATTCTCAAATATCAGCATAGAAAAAGTCTCAGATGTCTGAGAAATTTTTCCGTTTAGAAAAATTCTCGGATATCTGAGATATTTTTCCGTATAGAAAAATTCTCAAATATCTGAGACATTTTTTTGTATAGAAAAATCTTTAGATATTTGAAACATTTTTCTGTATAGAAAAATTCTCAGATATCTGAGACATTTTTCAGTATAGAAAAATTCTCATATAATTGAGACATTTTTTTGTATAGAAAAAATCTTAGATACCTGATACATTTTTCCGTATAGAAAAATTGTATGATATCTGAGACATTTTTCCGTATAGAAAAATTCTCCGATATCTAAGTCATTTTTCCGTATAGAAAAATTCTCAGATATCTTAAGCATTTTTCCGCAAAAAAAAATTCTTAGATATCTGAGACATATAAAATTCTCAGACTTCTGAGACATAAAGAAAAATTATATCTATTATAAAGTTTTTTTTATTTATTTTTAAAAGTCTTAATCCACAGTATTTATCTTGTCATGTAACCTGATGCTTAATATTAATGGAAGTCTGCTCTTCAAAGATCAGCTCTGCTTTAATCCTGACAAAACAATAAACAATATTTAACACCCTCAGGTCATATTTTTTTAAAATTATATAAAGAAGACACTTTTTATATAATTTTAATCCTTCAAATATAAAAAAAAATTGTAACAAGACAAGTCTTACTTTGGATGACGACAGGATGACGGGGATTATAGAAAATGTGTAACAATAAAAAAAAATTTCCAAAAAAATAATTAAAAACAGGGGAAGTGTAAAACTACCAAAGGCTACTACATGCTACACGTACTACCTAAAGAACAAACAGTAACTGGTGATAATCACTTTTAATATATTTCTAAAAAAAAAAAGCAAAATTATAAGGGTGTGCATTAATTTTTTAACAAAAGAAAAAAAAACTGAAGTAAAAAGGAATGGCTTAGAAAAGGATTTTTTAAATATGAATAAATGGTTTGTTATACAAGCATGATTTTTTTCTTACCATTTATTCTTATATGATTTATCAGTAGTTATTGATCTAAAAAAAATTCTGAATTTATTCTAAAGATTGACACAAAGACGACTTGAACTGCCTTCAACCGTAATTCATCAAATATGTTTAAATAAAGATTGAAAGGTAAAAATTCGTTCTTTTAAAATAAGGATTTTGAATGACATTTATAAAAATTTTGTGGTTTTTCTTATTTTTTGTTAATTTTTGATGGTGCGGGTTAAAAAAAGGGATTAGTTTTTCTTTCAGTTTTCGTTTTTGAAACAATTATTTATTATTTATTTCTATAGATTTTAGGGGTTATAATTTTGGTGTAAATCAAACAATATGGAAAAAGATATTGTAGCTGTTGTTTAAGAAAAAAAAAAAATATTTTCTTTTAAAACTCTTGAGATTTTGGTGTTTATAATTTTTTTTTTTTTTTGGGTTTAGTACTTATTTGGGGTTATCAATCAGATTTTTTTTTATTTTGTTATTTAAAAGGTTTAAGAAAAATTTTAAGGTTCACTGGTATTGTTTGAAAAGAAATTGTTTAGTTTTCATTTTTTATTTAGAAATTATTTTGTTAAAGAATCGTTTCTAATTGAAAGTAATTTGAGTCAACATTTAAAGAATAATGCCAGATTTTCATTTGATAAGCTATCAAAATTAAATAAAAATATTTGCACAATAAACAAACAAAAGATTTAAGAAACAAACTCGATTTAATAAAATTACAATTTCTTAAAATATGAATTAATCGAAAACAAAAGACTTCGATAAAAAATTTTTTAAAGTGGATCCCTTATTAAACTAAGGATTTAAGAAAGATGATCGATTTCATAAAATTTTGATTTCTCAAAATATGACTAAATCAAAACTAAAGACTTAGGCAACAAACTTTTTTAAAAAGTCTTCTGCACAAAACAGAATAATGGTAGAATTTCGAATGATGAGCTATCAAATTTAAATTTAAATTATTGCACAATTACCCAGTCGGCAAAAAAGGTAATCCCTGACATACTGCTGACTCTCCCTTTATAAAATTGCTGACATTTTCATATAATTTTTCACAATGTCCCCAATGACATGCCAATGTCCCCATTGGTCAGCGGTTGTTTAAACGAATTGTTGGTAGCCACCGATACTGGTGGGCACTGCTGACCAACTGCTGACATGTCATAGGAGACATTTTGAAAAATTGTATGAAGAATTCACCAATTACACAAAGAGGGAGTCCACAGTATATCGGTGGTGATTTCATTTTGCAAACTGGGCAACAATCAAAAGATTTAAGAAACAAACTTAATTTAATTAAATCTGCCTGAATCTTTAAAAATATGAATAAATGATAAATTTACAAAAAAAAACAAAAACCCAAGGCGCCCATTTGGGGACCCGGTAAAAAGAAACACTTTTTCGGTAATGTGCAAAAATTAAATAATAAATAAAATTAAAATGTTTCTTTTCACTTTGTTGGGAACTTTTCAATTTTCAAGTCAAAAAATTAACCCTTAGACATCGCTCTACAGGTCCAATATTTTTTGTGTATTAATATTGACCCTAAAAGCCAATTCTTTTGGCCCAAAATAAATTCATATTATTAACTGTTTTAAGAAAAAGGAAACTAAAACAAGTAGAAAAGTTCAATTCGACTTGGCCGAATCTATGAATATCCTCCACAATGCCCTTTTTAAGTGATCGTAAATATTCTAACGTGAAAACAAAAACAGTTTTGATTAGAAATATTTTATTTTGTGTAAAAAAACTTGTTTTGGTAGTTTTTGAAAAAAAAAAAAAAAAGTTTACTAATTTTTTTTTGAGTGTAAATATTTTTGAGTGTAAAATTTTTTCGAGTGTATTTTTTGTTAGTGTAAAAATATTTTTGAGTGACAAAAATACGTTGTAAAATATTTTTGTCACTTACCAATGTTTTTTAAACATGTTTAACGGATTTTCAACACGTGAATTTAAGGTGAAAATAATCTGGAGATCATGGTTTTGCTAATAACTTTTGAACCACTGAACCGAATGGCGGAAATTCAATACGATTCAATTTATATGACGTAAATTCAATAGGCCAGGGGAACGACAAATATGTATGCCAAGCGTCAGCATCCTCAGATTTGCCTGTCAAAAGTTATCATGATTTTTATCTCGTAAAAAACTTTTGCTGAAATTCAGTCTTTTGATCATAACTTTTGAACCACTGAACGGATTGTGCTGGATTGAAATACCAACCTGGCAAGGTAAATGCCTAACATAAGTGCCAAACTTCAGGACCCTCCGTAAAGTTTTTCAAAAGTAAGCGTGTTTTCAACAGACAGACGGACAGACGGGCAGACTGGCAGACGGACAGACGGATGTATAGACGGGCATCGCTAGATCGTCTTAAAATCGATCGAAGATCATGAATATATCGTCACCTAAAATGCAAAAGGCCCTAACTAACAAAAAATTCAAAATCGGTATTTAGATTGATTCTGGTGTATTTTATTAACTTACGCGAATCAGGGTCACATAATAAAAATTAGCGATTTTATAGCCAAAAATTAAAAACATGTGAATTGCGAAATCGCCAATGAATGTGACTAGAAATACATTTTTAAATCATTTTGTGATTAATAAAACTTACGTCCTCACAAAATTTTAGCCCAATTCAATAAAAACGAACAAAGTTATTAACAAATTCAAAATTTTATTCAATACTGTTTTTTGCTTCTCCTGTAAAATTAATAAAATGTTAGTTAGGGCCTTTTGCATTTTAGGTGGCAATATATACTTTATGGGGTCATAGACAAATATTTCGAGGTGTTACAAACGGAATGACAAACTTATATACATATACCCCCTATCACTGGAGTGGAGGGTATAAAAACTATTTTGAGTAGCGATATTCTAGCTCGAGGTCATTTTTCTTTACATATTAAAACCATGATATTCGTGTAGAGCAATTTGATTTTAATGAGACTTTTTCTATCTGATAATCTGAGACATTTCCTATACGAAAAATATCTCACAAGGGATGAGCCTCAACCCTTATGAACCGATTTGCCTAAAACTTAAAATATATAAAAAAGAGACGATTTTAAGATTGGGGCGTCTCGGCTTATCGGCCATAACATCGTTTAAAATTTTCGTTGTCCCCTTATGAAACAATGTGGTCCTTCGAGAAAATTTCGATAACTCCCGAACTAACAGGAATATCGTCTAGAGCAAAAATACGTGTAGACTTAAATTTAATAAAGATTATTTCATATTCATATGGATATCGTAGGTCTATGTCTTCACATAAATACACCCCAAAACTTACACATTTTCATAAAAAAATTAAATCGAACTTTCACAAGGTTATGACACCGTTTGATAGGCATTAAAAAAAATTTCTTCTCATCTGGAAACATCGTATAGTTTCTTAAAAAGAAAAATCAAAAAAAGTTTTTTCGTAATTCTTTACCCATTTTTTGGACCCTTTAAATCCCCGATATGGCCGATAAGCCTAGACACCCCAACTTTAGAATTGTCGCTTTAATATATATTAAAAGTTTCATGCAAATCGGTTCATAAGAGTTGTCAGTTGTCAGAATCTTAAAATTTGTTATATGAATCTATCAATTTTTCAATATGAGAAATTTCTTAGAATCTGAGAATATTTCTATATAAAATATGTTTCAGAATGTGAAAATTTTTCTACATGATTTTTTTATTTTAATCTATATTAAAAATTTTTCAAAATCTGAAAATTTTTTTAAACAAAAAAATTTTAGGATCAAAATCAGTCGGATATCAAAATTTCAAAAACTTTGGTACGTGTTTTGCACCTTGCTATATTTAAAGGATTTTAATGAAAATAAAATCAAAAACTGTTTATAAAGGATTAAAATTTTATACTAACAATAGAAAATTTTTCAAAAATAATGAGATTTTAAATTTTCAACGCTAAAACACCTAAGTAAATGAAACAAAAGAACATGCAACATCAGAAGTATTTAAAGGAAAAATTTCCAAATTAAAAAAAAAATCTCAGCTTTAATTTTGAAAAACAAAAGAAAATTTTCAAAACTTTAAGGTATGTGTAAAGTTAAAACAAAAGAACGGACATAGTTCTACACCACAGGATACTGGCGCCAGGGAAATATTTACTGTCTGAAAGCAAGAAAGTACAATAAAGTCAAGTACTTATTAATCGTCTTGAAGAATTTGACTATGTGTAGTTTTCTTTTGTAAATTTTTGTTAAGGAAAATATTAAATGTTATGGTTTTTATATGACACCTTGCAAAGGAAATAAGTGAGATTTATAACACTTGTCCTTAAGACAACATGGTGTAACAAGTGGCATTGTTTAAGGATTGACAAAAGGACATTAATGATATAGCAGATGATTTTAAAAACTGAAAGATCTTTACTTATTCAAAAAGTTATTATAAATAGTTATATTATTTTTATTTTTAAATAGAAAGGTCGAATAAAAACAACTTTAATTTGATTTTTTCTGTAAGTACAGATCGAGCACGGGCTCTAATTATATTTGTTATAATTGAACCCTTATATGTTATGTTGAAAAAATGCAGAAGAAAAATTGAATTTCTAAAAATTATAGACATTTCTGGTATTTCCCATACCGGTTTCAAACACCCCCAGTTAATTAATTATTTTTTTTTTAATAAAAAAATTCTTAGATTATGAGATTTTTTTTTATATCGAAAAATTATAAGATTTTGAGACATTTTTTATATAGACAAGACATTTTTTATAAAGAAAAATGTTTGAGTTCTAAAATTATAGAAACACTTATAGATTTAATGTCAATTTCATGTAAAAAAAATCCCAGATTCTAAGACTTTTTTAATATAGATGATTCTAAGATTCTAAAAGGGCTAACGTAATTTTGAAATTATATATTTTTTAGAAATACAGGTTTGATTGATTCGAATTTGCTTCTTAAATGCATATTTTGTTTTTAGAATTTTAATTACAATTTTTATTTTCTGATATAATCAAATTACAAAGTTTTCGCAAAAATTTATTTAATCAATAAATTTATTGCAAATATTTAGTATTACCTAATTTTCTAAAGAATTCTGATGATAGGAAAATTGGAAAATCCCCGAAACAATCGTCAATTCATTCCTGAAAATAGATACATTTTTTGAAAGAATTCTTTAGAAAATTAGTATTACTGTATTTTCTAAAGAATTCTGATGATAGGGAAATTGGAAAATCCCCGAAACGGTCGTCAATTCATTCCTGAAAATATACACATTTTTAGAAAGCAAGATACTCTATGAGTATTTAAGGGACGAATATCGTAATAAAGAAAGAAGAGTTAACATAAGTACTTGTTATGTTAATTCATAATCGGGAAAATGAAAAGGCTTCGAATCAGAATATTTTTCATTATATTTAATAATTTTATAAAGTTGCAAAAAAAACTGGGGTTTATTCCTAAAATCTAGATATTAAAAAAAAAATCAAGATTTTTTTCTTGACCCTTTCAAAAAGCTTAAGATAAATTTCGTTTAAAATAAATAATTTGAGAAAAATCCGATCATTTAAGCTTGTGGCGCTCTTCGATCAAAGTTTCGGCGTTTTATAAAACTTTCACAAAAAACTCTAAACTTTGATCGAAGGGTGATGTAGGTTAAAATTGTCTGATTTGGCTTAAATTAAGTTAAAATAAAAGTTCCCAGCAAAACTTAGATTACCAAATAAGGTATAAAATAAGGTATAGGATCTCTTATTTTATACATTGCAGCATTGATGATTTTAACAGGCGATGAGACTCAAAGTAATGCATCCACATTATCACAAAGAATACCAGTAAGGTATAAAATAAGTCATAAATTTATAACGAAGAATACGAGTAAGGTGTACAATATATGATATTTTATAGGTTACGAGAAATGAAATAATATAGCATACCAGAAGATAATATATAAGGTGTTACAAGTAATTTTGTATTAAATTTACTCACGTGATTGTAAGTGAGTGTAAGTAGATAAAATATGCTCGTGAGTGTGTGTCGTTAGAAATTTCCTGTCGTGAGCCCATCTCTAGTTTAAACTTATGCATTTTTTTTATAAAACAATTATTTTTTATGTTATTGTAATGCATTATGCATCCAATTATAAATAATACATTATTTCAAACTTTGAAATAATACATAATGTAACCAAATATAAGTCATCCATGATTTAATGTTTAGAAATAACAAATATGAAATACATTTTTTCCAATAATCATGCATTACGTAGCAAATTATTAGTAATGCATTATTTTTCACTTCAAAATAATACGTTGTGGAACAAATGTTTGGTAAGACATCATAAAATAATGCTACAAATAAGTTATATGCATTACCTGGTAATGTGTTATATAATCACTACCCATTACCAAAGTTTTGCTGGGATAGGTTAAAATGGTCTGATTTGGCTTAAATTAAGTTAAAATAAAAGTTTGTCTCAATCTCTATGAAATAGTCAATGGAAAAATATTTTAAGATTTTTTTTGAAAAATTTTTTAATCGCAGGAAAATCCAACATTTTTGGAAATTTTCTGAAAAATTTCAAATGGCGATGTCTCGAAAACCACTTTACTTATTTCAGACAATTATTGATTTTTGTATTAAATCGCAAGATATTTTATTTTTATTTTTAAATTTTTTAAAAATTAAAAATTTTTGGTTAAAATTTTCCAAAAATCCAAAACTTTAATCGAAGGGCGTCTCGGGTTAAAATTTTTGGCATAATTTCATTTAAATGGATTAATTTAATGATATAGTGTCTCAAGCTCTATAAAAGGGTCAAGGGAAAGAAGTTTTGAGATTTTTTTATTTTGAAAAATTCTAGAATATAAAAAAAACGTTCCAAAAACCGATCGACCGCTTTAAATTTTTTTTGATATTTTTTTTGTTCAGCGCTTAAAATTTAGTAAATATGATGTATCGTAAACATATTTTTTTGATTTTTTTTTTAAATTTTTAAAAATCCCAAACTTTGATTGCAGGGCGACACATTCAAAATCGAAAGGAAATTTGTTTTGCCATACAAAATAAAAATGCCGTTCTAGTAAAAATACTTTTATTAAACGAATTTTTTGAGTTATTCTGACTGACTGAAATTATAATTTTTTTTAATAAAAAAATATTTTTATTCTTATTTTTTCTAAAAATTTAAATTCTTAACTCCATTCGTCTTAACTTTTGTACGCCCTCCAACCACAGTATAAGGGTATACCGTGTGTAACGCATTAAAATATCGGTCGAAGACCCTATAAAGTGTATTATTATTCAACCATGATCGATTCTACGACATTCTTTGAATGTCCGTCCACTCGTCTGTATATAACACAATGCAGTCCAAAATACAAAAGCTTCGGCTAAAATACATCGTCAGCAGGCTAAGTTAGTAAATCGTAAAGTTGTCAACCGACTAAGAATAATTCGATTAATCGATCAAACAAATCGAAACTCTTGTTCGATTATTTTAAAAATGACGATTTTCGAATAACAAATAAATCGATTAATTTATGTCAATTAATCGAACAATTTTTTTTATACCCTCCAACTACAGTATCGAAATATCTTTCTAGGACCCCATAAAGTATATATATCGTCGCTGCGCCTAAAAATGGAGTCATGTGTTAAAATTTTATTTTTGAAGACACCCAAGAAACAGCTAAATTTGGTTATTTCGCGGTACTTTTATGAACATTACGGCACATAAACATTAAACCAATATTATAAATTTCATGTTGATTAAAAGTTGACTTCTAAAAAGTACTGCGAAAGGACCAAAAAAGACTGTTTCTTGTGCCTCTTTAAAAAAATGTGAAAAACACATGACTCCATTTTTAGGCGCAGCGACGATATTTTTGATCAGTGATCGATTCTAAGCCATTCGAGCGATATCCGTCTGTGAAGGGCACGAGTTTGCCACGATTATGTCTTATGGTCATACGCTGCTTAAGTTCGGAGGCTAAATCGGACAAGGGGAAAAATTTTCCCTAAACCACTACCAGAAAAACACAATTTTTTTACAAGCTTATTTTGTATATTTGTTTAACAAATAAAATATTTTTATGCCATATGAAGTTCATTGACCTTCATTTGGACCAATATCGTAAAAATTAGTTTGTGAACATTTATGAAGAGGAAAAAGGTGTCCTCCAACGTACCCCGCCGAGTCCCACCAACTATAATCTTAAAATTATTAAAATTTTAAGTTTTTTATGCATTTTTTACATAAAAAAGTAAATTCAGTTATTAAGTTTATAAGTTTTTTACTTATTTTTTGTGAAAAAAATATTAATTATTTTATTTTTAAGTTTTTCGTATGAATTGTTTATTTTTCTGTTAATAAAAATATTTTTCAATAATTACTTTTTTATTCGTTATTCTCCTCGATTAATCGAATAATTTTTTAGATTTAATCGTTTGATCTAACGAACAAAAATAATTATTTGAATTATTCGAACAAAGTTGAAAGGCGAATAATTGACAACTCTAGTAAATCGGTCCATAGGAAAAAAAGTTTCCCCTAAAGAACAAAAGAAACTCTGAAAAACCCTATTTTTTTAATGTTTTTTCGTGTTTTTATTGAACAAATAAAATATTTTTATATCAGAAGAAGGTTTAGAAGGTTCGAGCCAGAGGCTTATATTATGCCATATTTTTTGGGCGTGGATGTAACGAATTAATTTAACTTACAATAAAATTGTTGAATTCGTAAGTGCAACAAGCCTAACAAATGAATTTGTTAACATTTATAGCGAGGGGGAAGGTATTTCCCCCATCTGCCGCCAACCGCATTCCTCCAACAAAAAACTCGCCCTACTAGTTATAGAAAATGAAAGATTAGGATCTCCCCTAATTTTAGTATTTTATTATTTTTGTATGCGGTAAGTTACATCCTTTCAAAAATATATCCTTCAATATCATTCAAAATTTTTAACAAAATATTTTGATAAAATTATGGCAAAATAAAAAAAATATGGAAAAATTAGGAGAGATCCTCCTCTATATTTTACAAAAATGTATCCTCAAAAACTTTGAAGTCCTTTTAAAGGGAAACAGAATCACGAAATAAAAAACTGTAATTGCAGTTTTACTCCATTTCATTTCTACTTTCAGCCGTATATCATCCGGTTCATGTTTAATATTGGCTTTTGGACAGTGTTAGCCCTTTCTTTATGTTTTGTCCGCTCTTATCAAAATCCTTTTAACACACCAACTCTAAAATGTTTCCTTATCAAGTTTTTTTATCCTTTTTTATTAACCTTTAATGTTCTTTTTTGGAACATTAATAAACTGTTAAACAAAGCCGCCACTTTAAGGTTAACTACTTATTTTTAGCACTTCAAAGGATATATTTCTTTTTTTTATCGCTTTTTTTGTCCAAAGGATTCAATTTTTATCGTTTTTGTGTTACTGATTTTTAAACTAGATTTAAAGCCTTACTCAACACTTTTATTAAATATTTGTTAGGCCGCCTTTTAATGAAACTCATTTTATAACATGAAATATGATTTTGAAAAGATGTTTGGCGATTGTATTAAGAGGTTTTAAGAAAATAATTTCAGTTAAAAAGTTTTATAACAAAACAAATAAGAAAGCAGGCCAGACCGGCAATAAATTACTTGACACGGTGTTTGTCGAAAAATGGGTGTCAAGTCCAAATATGGACCGAGTAGATCAAGTATATAAATATTGATCTACTCACAAAAAATTATTGGCCAAAAATTTTCAATTAAATCTATTGATCAACAAAATTTAAATAAGTCAATCAATGTTTTGATTGAAATTTTTTTCAACATACTAAATTTTTTTTCGGTTTAATTTATTTGAATAGAATAATTCAAAAATATACACAATAATCGGGTTTTACTTTTTTTTATTATTTGGAACATATAGGAAAGCAAAAAAGTTGAATTTTTTGATAATTTGGTCATAACCTTACAATTCATTTGTTAAATCAATCATTATTTTGATTGACTTTAAATAAAAAATTGATCAAATTTTTTATCAAAATCAAAAAAATGTTTGATTGAAAAAATTTTCAATCAATCACCTACAATTTGATGATTGGTATAACAATTTTCTTAATTGGAGGAATTTCAATCAAAAAATTGATTGAATCCACGTTTTTGTTGATTGAAATTCGTTTCAAATTTTTTCTGTGTAGATCTTTTAAAAGTGCAGAAAACACCGCCCGACAGCCAATATTAAACATAATTGAATAAAGTCATTTGAAAATTTTGTCAAAATATTTTGTTGAAAATTTTTAATGATATTGAAGGATACATTTTTTAAAGGACGTAACTTTTTCCTGACATGTAAAAATAATAAGATAGAAAAATTATGGGAGATCCTCCTCTTTCATTTGCTATCCTTAGTGGCATGCTAGGCAAATACAAATATAAAAAAATTATTAAATTAAATGCTCTAAAACTTTGAAGTCTTTTTTAAAAGGTAACAGGATCACGAAAAGAAAAACTGTAAGTGCAGTTTTACTACATTAAGTCTCTAGTTTCAAACGTTTTTTATCCAGTTCGTGTTTAACGAAATTTTTAAATTTTTATCGGGCGGTGAAATACAACAAACTAAATTTAAGTAAATAAATATTAAAATTTCAAATAAAATCTTTAAATATGAATTGATCATGACAAATAAAATCATACATCCATAAATGGTGATATTATAATTTAGTCTTCATCCCATATCCTTGCTTATTGTTAGTAAAAATCTATAATACATAATTTTCTTAAAGAAATATGTACAACTAATCATTTTGATTACCATGACTAAATAGTTTTTTAAGCATTCTGTACATAATTTCCATTTAGAATAGCATAACAAATTTAGACTGTAAAATAGTTTGTTTGTCCTTGTTCTAAATACAAATTATCTTAATTAGAATCCCATTAGTATAATCGACATACACCTGCTAAAAGGCTTAACTAATGTGGATAAAAAAAAAAATCTAATTTAACAAATTTTAAATTAAACCGACAAAGAAAAAGAAAGGATACTTAAAAGGAGCACTTAGATTTGATAACGTCAAAAAAATATAGGCGGCTTAACAACAAAGTCATGATCGTGTTACTTACTATATCATTTAAAAGAGTTAGTTAAGAATTTCTGATACATTTAAACAAAAAGGATAATAATAAAAATCCTTTGATGTGGTCAGTTGTTACCCTTTTTTTTGGATCTTAAAAAGACGGCTTAGGGGAAAAAAAACAGAATTTTAAAAATTAATGACAGGATAACTGCAAAAAAAATATTTGAACAAAGTTTTTTTTGGTAGGAGTGTCAAAACAGAATATAGTTTTTACCAAAATAAAATAATGCTAGAAAAACATAAAAAAAATTTAGATCATTATAGTGTTTCAATGTCCCACACGCAGAGAACGGACATAATTGTGACAACCATAATAGAGGGGCAATATAGTATGATTGATAACTTTATTAAAACATGATTGTACCGATCATATTATGATTTTCGCTGATCATAGTATAATAAAAAAATTGTCATTTTATAATTGTTGATGATCATTGTATGATAGTCACAATTATATATATGATCAAATGGATCAAACATACTATGTTGGCGCTCCTTTTTAGATGATTTAGTGTTCTGCAATCAAGTTCCAAACATGTTTTTTCTCTGTTTGCAGCAAAAATAAATCTAGATTTTGGCAGTACTGCTTCTTTTAACATAATGTCAACTATTTTAGATCAAACCACTGGTTAAAAGCGCTTTGCCAAATCCGTCTTTATAATCTTGAGGTGTGGATGGCCCTTAAACTTAAAATAAATCTTAGGTTCTGCCAATTATTGTACTGTCTTCTTTAGATTATTCCCTTGCATATATTTCTATCTGAATAGTTTCTGTTCTTTCTAAACGAAATCACCTGCATAAAATTCAAAATTTTCGTGTCCTTTAGCCACTCCTTTAAAAATATCACTTGTTTTTACACTGCCTTTAAATTTAGTGTTATAAATCTCACTGTTTTTTTTTTTGGCAAGGTGTCATATAAAAACCATAATATTTTATATTGTCTTTAAAAATATGACCAAATGGAAAAAACATTTAAAATTCTTCTAGCCATCAAAAAGTATTTGACTTTGTTGTTTTGTCGTCTTTCTTACAAACAGAAAATATTTCGCTGGCGCCAGTATCCTGTGGTGTTAGACTATGTCCTTTTCTTTGTTTATTTAAAATACCTGTTCAAATCTTTAAAATTTTAAAACTTTTTTTGTTTATTATGAAAAATGTACAATTTTTAAAATTTCTTTTGTTTTAAACTATTTCAAATATTTTGTTCCAGTTTTGATTTAAAATTTCTTAAAAATGTTCTATTGTTCAAAAATTAATTTCTTAGCGCCCTAGGCGCTAAAATCTTTTGTTTAACTCAAGTGTTATGGCGTTGAAAATTTTAACATGTAATTTTTCAAACAAAATCTTTTGTTTTTAATAAAATTTAATGATTTATATTATTTATACAACAATAGAATACAAACTGTTGTATTTTTTGAGAAATTCTTAAATTTATCAGGGAGCAACCCACGTGATTAATTTTTTCAAAATTTTTACCTCAAACTGTGTTGAACAATGTAAAGTTCAAATTTTGCTAAAAAGATTTTGCAGGTGAATATTATTTTAAAATTCCACAAATTTAATCTTTTTTGACTAAAAACCCATATAAGTGAAATAATTGTTTATACTAAATGTAAAAAAAATTAAAATAAATGTGAATAGTTTTTTCTGTCAAAATATTTTTGGCGCCCAACTTGGGGCACAAACCGAAAGTCCACATTAAGCGCGTTTTAAAATCTAGACTTGATAGTAAATAAGTACATACAATTAAAAGACTCAAATTGCCTTTTTGGTGCCTAATGTAGGACAGCAATTGAAAATCCACTTTGGGCGTCAAAACTAGGTCGTAGAATTAAAATTAATTCTGTTTTATTTTTTGTTGGACATTATATTTTATAACTGAATAAACTATATAACTGGACATTATATTTTATAACTGAATAACTAAATAAAACATTTATTTCGGTTTGAGTCCATATTAATTATTTCTGAGAAATAATTATTTTTTGTTGTACAATGAGAAAATCTGAAAAAATTTAATTGACAACACAGGCTAAGTGGAGATGTCGACAGCTTTCGGAAGAAGCCACCCTTCCTTCGTCAGCACTCTTTGATTGTCACTGTAGGTGTGAAAGATTAAAATCAGCTATTTAAACGTACATTAAGGTGAAAAAGCGGACCGGAATTATATCACATTTCATCAACCATATGTTACGTTTAGCACGAACTTAATTAATCTATTTTTAACTTTTTCTAACACAGTTGTAATTTCTTACACTGTAGTAGATTTTCTCAGAGTTGCAACCCTTAGTACTCCACTTAGTCTGTGTTGTCAATTATTTTTTTCAGATTTTCTCATTGTACAACAAAAAATAATTATTTCTCAGAAATAATTAATATGGACTCAAACCGAAATAAATAAAACTTCAGTTAAAAAAATTAAAATCTTAAAAATTCTTACAAAAAAGCCTAAGAAATGTTTAACAAGTAGAGAAGTTAAATTCGACTTGGCCGAATCTATGAATACCCTCCACAATGCCCTTTTTAAGTAATAGTTAATTTTTTAACGTGAAAAAAATAACATTTTTGATTAGAAATATTTCATTTTGTGTAAAACAACTTTTTTTTTTGTAATTTTTGAAAAAAAAAAAATAATTTACAATTTTTTTTTTTGTGCGTAAAATTTTTTTTGAGTGAAAATTTTTTTTCGAGTGATTTTTTTTAGTGTAAAAATATTTTTTTTTTGTGTAAAAATATTTTTGAGTGACAAAAATACGTTGTAAAATATTTTTGTGATTTACCAATGTTTTTAAAACATGTTTAACGGGTTTTGAACACGTGAATTTAAGGTGAAACTAATCTGAAATTCACGGTTTTGCTACTAACTTTTTAACCACTGCACCGATTTGGCTGAAATTCAATACAAACCAGGCTAGGGGAACGATAATTATATATTTCAAGCTTCAGACTTCTCAGAATTGTGTTTCGAAAGTTAGCGTGTTTTTTTATCTCATAAATTCACGAAAAAACCGTGCCGAAATTCAGTCTTTTGCTCATAACTTTTGAAACTCTGAATCGATTTCGCTCGACTGCAATACTAACCTGACCAGGTAAATGCCCAACATATACACTAAACTTCAAGAGCTTCCGTAAAGTCTTTCAAAAGTTAGCGTATTTTTAAGACAGACGGACGGACGGACATCGCTAGATCGTATTAAAATCGATCGAGGATCATAAATAATACTTTATGGGGTCCTAGACAAATATTTCGAGGTGTTACAAACGGAATGACAAACTTACATAACACAGTCTATGCTATATTGGCTTAAATAAATTTTAGACTAATTTGTTATCAACCCATCAGTCTTTTTGGCCACAATTGGAAACAAATCAATCAAGGATATAAAATAGATCCTGTTAAAGCTTTAAATTTTTTATTAATCTTTTTTTTCAAATAACTTCGAAAAACCAGAAGAATGTTTCATAGAAATTTAGTACCGTATTGGCGTAATAAAATTTAAGATAAACTTATTATATTACACCGTCCGACAAAGATGAAAAAAATCATTAAACACAAAGTGGATAATATACCTTTGAAACTAGAGACTAACAAGGAAGGTCTTTCATAGGGCACCCACTGACTATCCTGAAAATTGCATATGGGAAAGAGGGGAAGAAAATAAGAGTTACAAGTTTTTTCTTAGCTGCCCAATCTCATATTTAGCGGGTGAAAGAGGAGGAGAAAAAACGGGATTTTTTTCGTTTTTTGAGGATTTTTCGCATTTCTTCAAAAGAAATTACATGAACATTTTACACAGGTCGAAAGGTTTTTTGAAGGTCTATCCAATGGTGTATCGGTCCTACCCAAATTCGGTTTAGTTAAGTTTGTTATTGTCAAAAATGTATAATCGGTAGTTTATATGGAGATGAATATACGTACGACCGCCAAAATCATATATAATAATCTCTATCAAAATTATTTTTTCGTTTGGCAAAATTCCTGCTAGTTCGGCTTTTATACGGATTTCCCCGAAAGAACTTATTTTTTCATTAGGTGGCAACCCTTTTTTAAATTTGAGATTGGGCAGCTAAGAAAAGAACAGATAACTCTTATTTCCCCCCCCCCCCCTCATTCCCATATTAAATTTTCAGGACAATCGGTGGGTGTCCTGTGAAAGGCCCTGTAGTAAAACTCCATTTACAGTTTTTCATTTCGTGATCCTGTTTCCTTTTAAATTGACTTAAATATTTTAGAGGATTAAATTTTATAAAATATTTTTTTAATATTTATACTTGTCTTAGGATGCCACTCGTGATAGAAAATCCAAGAGGAGGATGTCCTGTGATTTCCCTATTTTATTATTTTCACATATCAGGAAAAAGGAGGTAAATTACAACCTTTCAATACTTTATCCTACAATATCATTAAAAACTTCAACAAAATGATTTTATAAAGTTTTCAAATGACTTAATTCACATCCTGATATGGCAAAATAAAAAATGGAAAAGTTAGGGGAGATCCACCTCTTTCATTTGCCATCACTAGTGGCATCCTAGGAAAAGTACAAATATTTTAGAAACATTTTACAATGTGTATCGTTTAAAATTTGAAGTCATTTTAAAAGGAAACAGGATTATGAAATGAAAAACTGTAAATGTAGTTTTACTCCATTTGATCTCAACTTTCGGACGTTTATCATCCGGTTCATGTTTAATATTGGCTTTCGGACGGAGTTATCAAACACAGCTAACTTTTTTCCAAAGAACCTGTTTCAAATCACACCAAAAAACATTCTGGATTAGGTTGTTTAATCCTGCGTTTCAAAACGATTTTTGTCAAAAATCTTTTAAAATTTTTAAAACTACAAAAGTTTCTTAATTATAAACTCATTAGTGAATTTTTGTTTTGCCACATACTTAAAAGGCTTGACTAATTATATGAAATAAATAACGTCTACATGGAAAGTCAAAGATATTTTGTAAATATGTAAAACTAACTTCCTTTCATTTACTCAAAGGACGGTATAGAAAATCACTTAATGATAATTGTGGTCTGTGGCCAATATTTTAAAATCATTTAAGAAAATGACAAAATTAGGACAAATCCATTAAAGGTTAATTTTGAATACAAGACAATGCAATTAGAGCAATGTCAATTTCAAATTTATACTCAAATGATATTTATGTCTCAAAAAGGATGTACTTTAAGTACCACAGTTTTGTTTTTAATATTAAAGGCAATGATCTAAAGTTCAAGAGGTTTTTGGCAGGCAGTACTCAAAAATAAATAAAAGGAGACATATTTCCTACGGAAAAATAATTTGGATTTAATAGCATTTTCTGTACGAAAAATGTTCTAGATTCTGAAACACTTTTCCAATAGAAACATTCAAAGATTCTGAAACACTTTACCAATAAAAAAATTCTAAGATTCTGAAGCATTTTTCCTATAGAAAAATTCTGAAACATTTTTGCAGGTATTTCTTCCAGAGGAATACTGGCGCCAGCTAGTTTTTAACTGTCTAGCTAAAATGGTCAACGACATACATACGACTTTAAAGGTTGTTTTTAATATTTTTGTATAGAATTTTATTAAACAATAGAAAATTTTATGGTTTTTATATGACACCTTGTAAAAGTGAGATTTCTTACACTTGCAACTTTGCTACAACAGAGTGTGACAAGTGACACTATTTTAAGGATTTAAAGTAAAAACAATGTTCGTATTGTGCAGGTGAATTTAAGAACAAACTATAATAAATTTCTGAGAAATTACACGATGTTTTAACGCCAGTGGCGCTAAACTCAAAGTAAAGCAATGGTTTTTGGCTGCAAAAGGTTTTGATGAGATGAAACGGTATTTTTCCTAAAAGAAATTAAGAATTCAGAGAAATAATTATAAAGAACTAACAATCGAGAATTTTGTAAAAATAATATTGTTAGAAAATAGTTTAAATTGACTTACAGAATTTTTTGTTTGCCACAATTTCTGTGGAATTGTTATGAAACTAGGACGAGTTTTAGATATGTCAACTATACCGTCCGACAAAAATGAATAAAGTCGTTGAACAAGGACTGAATAATATACGTTTGAAACTAGAGCCTAAATGTAGTAAAACTGCATTTACAGTTTTTTATTTTGCCGCCCCGTTTCCTTTTAAAAGAACTTCAAAGTTTCCGAGCATTAAATTTTATGAAATATTTTTTCAATGTTTGGACTTATCCTAGGATTCCACTATTGATAGCAAATGAATGAGAAGTATCTCCCCTAATTTTCATATTTTATTATTTTAACATATTAGAAAAAAAGAGGTATTTATTATTCAAGGGGTGATCTAGTCTTCACGGCCGGCACTGCGACCCTTATGGGTCTTTTGTGCCATAAAAAAGGAGGTAAGTTACGTCCTTTCAAAATGTATGCTTCAATATCATTAAAAATTTTCAACAAAATATTTTGATAAAGTTTTCAAATGACTTTATTCACATCCTTTGATACTGATATGGCAAAATAGAGAAATGGAAAAATTAGAGGAGATCCTCCTCTTTCATTTGACGTTAACAGTGTCGTCCAAAGACAATTAAAAATATTTCAAAAATATTTTACAAAAAGTATGCTTTAAAACTTTGAAGTCCTTTTAAAAGGAAACAGGATCAGGAAATGAAAAACTGTAAATGCAGTTTAAATCCATTTGATCTCTACTTTCCGACAAGTAGAGCTACATGAGTAGCTGGACTTTCGATCACTCGTAATTTACGTGACCAGCGCCCATCTCAAGTACATAACATTAAAGCAGGGAACGCATTTAAGCAGGAAACTCATTTAAGCGGGGAACGCATTTAAGGGGGACGCATTTAAGCGGGGAACGCATTTAAGCTGAGAACGTATTTAAGCGGGCAAATTTAGGCGATTTAGGCGATAGAATTTTAAATATTGTTTATGAAATCATTAGCTAGCATCATTATTTGTACATGTAGAATGGCGAAAGCTAATTAGAAATAGAAATATATCTCTTAAATGCGCCACTGATTATGTGAACTTGTTGGCGCATTCTTCTTTTGTTTTTATCAAATCTTCTAATAAAAACAAAAGAAGAATTAATAAAAAATTGGGAATGTTAATATTGTACTTTGTTTTAAATAGGGATCCGCCATTTTTATTTCAAAAAATCGGAGTTCATATTCGTGATTGACGTTGCCCAATCATTTCCTAATGAGAATTTACAACACTAATTAATAATTTGAATATCTTGTGCACCATATTGGATCCGCCATTTTAAATTTCGAATATTTGATTCTAAATTCAGAATAAGCATCCGGAAAACTATTAAAATCAAAGATTTTGGCCAAAACAATATAGAAAAAACCTTTAAATTTAATTGTAGTCATATTGGATCCGCCATTTTTAAAAATTTAAGTCTATATTCATAACTACCGACCCCAAATACATCGACAATGATTAATTTAAGTACAATAAGCTAAAAGTTAAATCATGTCAGCATTAATAAAGCCGCCATTTAGAATTTCGAATCTTTGCTTCTAAAATTAGATTTGAATCAAAGTTTTTGTCAAAACCAGACAACATAGAAAAAAAATAAAATTTTATTTTTCGCCATATTGGATCCGCCATATTGGAAATGCCTATTGCCAAAATTCAGGAATGCTGAACCACAGTGCACAGGGGCGTTTATTCTTTTCAATTGCCTTTTTAAATCAATTTTAAACAAACTCCTCAAAACTTTACACTTCATTTCATGTAAAATACTGTCTCCAAAATCCACTTGAAATTTAGATCATTATCTATGATTTGTCTCGACTTAATAACATAATATTTAAAATAAATTTGTAGGTGTTTACCCTTCAAATAAAATATCCTTTTATTAGTTTCCTTTTTAAATTTTGTGTTTAAAAATAAATTTAATTGCATTTCCTTGTTCATCAACGTCTTCCTTTAATGGCGTGTCCTTCAAGAGTGCACTTCCTAATTGATTTGTACATTTGATGTCTGTGATATTATCAATATTTTAGAAATTGTCTTAAGTAGGCTTTTTAATGACAAGAAAGTTTTTCATGAAAAGAAATGTTTTGTTGTTTACAAAATATCCTTGGTTATCATTTGGGTAGACACCAATAATGCCATTTAATTAGTCAAGCCTTTTAAGGATTTGTTAACAGGAAGTGGACTAATGAGTTTCCAATTAAGATAATTTTGTAGTGTTGGAAATTTTAAAAGGTTTTTGACAGGTTTTAAAAGATGTCCTTTCGTTATGGTTTGTTAAGAAAATTATATTTTAATATTAAAGAATTTTAAAAATAAAATTTTCCATACGATGAATGTAATAGAGTTAGGGGGCCCTGTAGGTTAGTTGGTAGCGTGCTAGCCTATGAAACAGGGAGTCGTGGGTTCGATTCCCAAAAAAACCCTTGGTCGTTTTCGCTACAACGAGACAACGGTCATTGTTACCAGTTCTCGTTTAGGTTTAAATTATTAAAAAAATATTTAATTCATAGAGTCTGAGAATTCTTCTATTTTGTAAATGAAAATTTTTTGTATTTGAAACATTTTTCAGAATCTGAGATTAGATTGAGCCCTATGTTGGCCGCCAATAGAAAATATGAGATTTTTTACATCACGCTAGGTATAATAGAAATGTCTCGGATATTAGTTTTCTTTTTTAAAAAAATGTCTTTGAGCCCCATGTTGGGCGCCAAAAAAAACATGTGAGGTTTTTATTGCAACATTCCATGTTTAAAAAAACGTTTTTTTTCCGCAAAATATCTTAAAATTTTAGAATTTTTCTGTAGGAATGTCTGTTTTTTATTTTCTTAAAATATATTACCAATTTATTTATTATGTTAATTTCAAGTACTGTCTGCCAAAAACCACTTGAATTTTAGATCATTATCTATAATAAACGAAACTGTTGTATGGATTTCTTAAAGTACATGCTATTATAGACATAAATATCCTTTTTAAGAAAATTGTAATAAATATTACTTTAATTGCATTTGCTTTTATTTAAAATTATCCTTTTAGGATTTGTCCTTATTGAGTCTATTTCCTAATTGATTTTAAAATATTGTTTTGTGGTCTTATTATTAAGGGATTTTCGAAGTCGCCCTTTGAGTAGGTGTTAGGAAGTTAGTTTTATTTACAAAATATCCTTGATCTCTTTATTTGTAGACGTTATTTATTCCATTTAATTAGTCAAGCCTTTTAAGATTTGGCTAACGGCAGCACACTAATGAGTTTCTAATTGAGATAATTTTGTAGTGTAAAAAAAATTTAAAAGATTTTTGTGTAAATATCTTTTTATTAAGGAGACTTAATTTTTAAAATTCATTTTAAACAATTTGTTCTTCTGTGATATCTTAAACAGTGTATTTATAGCTATATTATGGCAACTTGGCATAAAACTTTTTCAAAACATTTTCCTGCTTTTTGTAAGGGTTTGTAAATATAAATTTTTGGTTGCACGTTTTAAGTCGTTACGCTAGTAAAGGATCTACTATCAACCCTTGACTTTGAAAGGTTTGTAACGAGGACTTTAGACTGTGGCCCCATGATGGGTGCCAAATAGACAATGTTAGGACAATACATCATTGCCGTTTTTTAAATCATTTTCCTCCTCCTTTCGTGGGATTTTGTAATTTTTTTCATTTGTTTGTATAAATGTTTGACGATTAAATCTAAATTATGGACCATCAGTCGATCTCCTATCAAGCTTTGTTTAAACAAGCACCCATCGAAGTTTTTCAATTTCAGCCCCACTCTGGGAACCAAAAAGACGATATTGAATGGCTTGATATTGAAAGACGGTTTATGAGGACTTTCGATTGGTGACCTATGTTGGGTGTAAAAACACGAACTGGATAATATTCGTTTGAAACTGGAGAGTAAATGTAGTAAAAGTGCATTTATAGTTTTTCTTTTTGTGGTCCTGTTTCCTTTTAAAAGCACTTCAAAGTTTTAAAGGATTACATTTTAAGAAATGTATTTGTACTTGTCCCAGGATGCCAATGTAGATAGCAAATGAAAGAGGAGGATCTCTCCTAATTTTCCTATTTTATTATTTTTACATATCAGGAAAAAGAAGGTAAGTTACGTCCTTTTAAATATTTATCCTTCAGTATCATTCAAAATTTTTAACAAAATATTTTGATAAAGTTTTCAAATTACTTTATTCACATCCCTTTATCCTGATATGGCAAAAGAAAAAAATGGAAAAACTAGGGGAGATCCTCCTCTTTTATTTGCCATCACCAGTGGCATCTTACAACAAGCACAAATATTTCAAAATTATTTTACAAAATGTATCCGTTAAAACTTTGAAGTCCTTTTAAAAGGAAACAGGATCACAAAATGAAAAACTGTAAATAAAGTTTAACTCCATTTGATCTCTACTTTCAGACGTATATCATCCGGCTCATATTCAATATTGGTTGTCGGACGGTGTAATAAGGACTTAAGTTGAAAAAATGCAGACGAAAAATTTAATTTCTAAAAATTATAGACATTCTTGTATTCCCATACCGGTTTCAAACACTCCAGATATTGTTATCATCAGCAGGATTTTAAAATCTTGTTAGAAATCGAAATCGGTTCAGCGGTTCAAAAGTTAAAAACTAAAATGTAAGAATACCTCGAAAATTTTGGTACATTCTACACTCAAAAAAAAACATGTAAAATTACAAGAAGAACTTGTAACTTTTTTTGTTTGCTACCTCCTATTTGACAAAAATTCCTAGTAATTTTAAAAGATTTTTACCAATAATTTTGTAATTTTACACGGTTTTTACCAATAAAATTGAAAATTTACAAACTTTTTGACACGATGAAATCTACAAAGAGGTTTCGTAATTTTTCTAGATTTTTTGCTACCTCCTATTTTACGAAAATTCCAAGTAATTTTACAATCTTTTTACCAATAATTTTTTAATTTTACAAGCTTTTTACCAACAAAATTGTAAATTTACAGTTTTTTTGGCGCAATTAAAATTAGGAATTCTCGTGAATTTACACGAAAAACTGTCAAATATTGGTAAAATGGGATTACGAGACTTTTCCTAGTATTTTGAGAAAGTTTTTTTTTTTGTGTGTACATAACCTAAAAATACAATATGCTTTAAATTGGCTGCTGGTTGGCATATGTGAACAGATTTGGACACAGAATGGAGTTTTTACAAGAACAAACCAATTTTTTTATAAAAAAAAAATTCGCGGAATTTTTTTCCCCCAAAAATTTTTTTCCGCGGATTTTTTTTTTTTTTTCAAAAAAATTTTGTTTTGCAACTAATCTTTTATTGCATTGTGGAGTGTATTAATACACTCAAAAAAGAAAACTGTAATGTTAGCAAAAAAAGCTTGTAAACCTACAATAAAATTTGCTGATTTTGAACCCACAATTGTTTTGCTAAAGTTAGCAAAAATGTTTTGCCAATAATTAGTTAACTGATTTTTTTTTTTTTACCTGAGTTCATACATATTTGAGGACCCCATTGGGTTCGGACCCAATAGGTCCAGACCCCGATAGGCCTAGACGTACTTGGGTTCCTTTAAAATCGTCATAGTTTTTGATCTAAAATTTGTGTCCGTTTCGCTCTACCTTGCTTAGTTTTTGAGATACGCGATTTTAGGGGATCACTGGGGTCTTGAGAATTAAAAAACTCGATAACTTTAAAATATTACTCGGAGAGCTTTTGAGTATTTTGGGGTTCTTGTTTTACGTGTTGAGAGCTACAAAAATTCTTTTGGACTTTTTGTTGTGTCGGCAATATTTACCGAGATATGAGCATTTTAAAATTTTCGGGAATGCTAACTTTTTTGGATCCAAAGTTAGGTCCCATTAGGGTCCACACATGTGAAGAGGACCGACGATACTATGGAAATTCTAAGAACCAAAAATGGCCTCCATTTTGCTCTATCTGGCTTAGTTTCCGAGAAAGCGCCATTTTAAGTTTTCTGAAAATAAAAAAAAATTTACCATTTATTTTTGCTGATGTTAGCAAAAAATCTTTTAAAAATGTTGTCAACTCAATTTCAAATTTAGCAAAATAAATTAGTTCAAAGTTTGTTTAAAATTGCTAATGTGCTAAATGAAGTTTACCAGGATTTTTTGCTAACATGCTAATCTCAACTAAAAATTTGCTAAAAGTTAGCTAACTAGCATTAGCAAAAAAAAATTAGTAAATCTACTAACGTATTTTTTTGAGTGTACATTCGGTAAAGCCGAATTTAACTTTTTTACTTGTTTATATTTAGACAGAAAATAAAACAGTTTGTTCTTTAAAACATTAAAGACGCAAGAAATCCGATTATATCAGTTTTTAGTCAAAATAGTTTTAATTAATTTTGTTCTCTTTTTTCAGATTTTGGCATATTAAACAGTTTAGAAGAACTGAAGAAAAAAATATTCATCAGCAAATACGAATTTCGACTTTAACATTGTTCAACACAGTTTGACTTTAAAATTAAAAAAAAAGTGGTCGCCCCTGCTTCGATTTAAATGGAACCTAACCTGGTTTTACGATTTGTGCCTTACGATTGGTGCCTACTTTAGTAAAATTTAAAAAAAAATATTCACCTGTAAAAACTTTTAGCAAAATGTGGATTTAACATTGTTCAACACAGTTTGACTTAAAATTTTCAAAAAATTGCACCTTGCCATATTAAAGGATTTTCAAAAAACACAATAGCTTGAATTCTACTGTCTTGTAAATTTTATTAATCATTAAATTTTATTAAAAACAAAAGATTTTGGTTGAAAAATTGCATGTTAAAATTTTCAACACCATAACACCTGAGTTAAACAATAGATTTTAGCGCCCAGGGCGCTAAGAAATGGTTTGTTGAACAAAAGAATTTATTTAAGAAATTTAAAATCCAAACTGGAACAAAATTGTTAAAATTTTTTAAACAAAGGAAATTTTTATAAATTTCTAATTTTTCTTTATAAACAAAAGAAATGTTTGAAATATTTAAGATTTGAACAGGTATTTTAAATAAAACAAAAGAAAGGACATAGTCTCACACCACAGGATACTGGCGCCAGCGAAATATTTGCTGTCTGTGAAGACGAATAAACAACAAAGTCAAGTACTTTTTGATTTCAATAAACAATTTGACAATGTTTTTTTTTTTTTGGTCATATTTCTAAAGATAATATAAAATGAAATGGTTTTTATATGACACCTTGCATAAAAAAAGTGAGATTTGTAACACTTAATTTAAAGGCAATATGGTGTAAAAATAAGTGTTATTGTTTAAGGATTTGCTAAAGGACACAAACATTTTGAAATTTATGCAGGTGATTTCTTATAGAAAGAACAGTAAATATCTAGGCAGAAAAATAAGGAAGACACTAGAATTTAGAAGGCAGTGCAATAATTGGCAGAACATAAGATTTGGTTGAAGCTAAAATGCTTTGCCCACCCAAAAAGGATAAAGCTGGATTTGGCAGAGCGCTCTATAGCAATATTTTGCCAGCGGTATTATCTGACAAATTTTCAAAAGTCGGATCTACGATCAACTTGAATTTTTAAGGCGCCCAATGTGGCTTTTCGACTAGGGCCCTACGTCGGGCAGCAAAAAGGCAATCTAAGTCATTTAATTTTATAACGGACAAACCTTGATTGTAAAAAACAATTAACGTGTCCATATGATTGTGGCCCCATGTTGGGCGCCAAAAAACAATGTAAGCCTTTTACTAGAGAACACTAGTCATATTTATTTTACATAATTTTTATCATATAGAATAGAAAATAAAATGTGTTTTTGTTATATTATTATAAAAATATGGCCGTTGCTGCAAAAAAAGTAATTCACATAAAAAATGTTAAAATGAAAATTTCCGAATTTTTTTTGTGTTCTAGATTTTATATCCGAATTTCTTTCCACCCCAAAAGGATATAGCTGGATTTGGCAGAGCGCTCTATAGCAACATTTTGCCTGCGGTATTATCTGACAAATTTTCAAAAGTCTTTTTATAGAAAAACATAGGGATGGTCTTAATTTTTAGTTGATATCGTTTCCCAAAAAAAAAATTATTCTATTTGACACTCCTACCAAAAAACGGTGTTCAAATATTTTTTTATAGTTATCCCATCATTAATTTTAAATATTCTAGTTTTTTAGCTAAGCTGCCTTTTGAAGATCGAAAACAAGGATAATAATTGACCACATCAAAGGATTCTTTTTGATATTCTTTTCATATAAATAATTGCATTTCCTTTTACGTGCCGCAAATCCTTTACTAACTCTTTCTAATGATAGAGTAAGTAACACGATCATGACTTTGTTGTTAAGCCGCCTATTATTTTTGATGTTATCAAATCTAAGTGAGTCTTTTAAAAATCCCTTATTTTGCTTTGGCGGTTTAATTTGAAAATTTTTTAATTTGATTTGTTTTTCTATCTACATTAGTTAAGCCTTTTATCAGGTGTATGTCGATTATACTAATGGGATTCTAATTAAGATAATTTGTATTAAGAATAAGAAAAAAAAACAAACTAGTTTACAGTCCAAATTTGTGATGCTATTTGAAATGAAAATTATGTACAGAATTCTTTAAATACTATTTGGTCATGGTAATGAAAATGGTTAAGAAAGTTATAGATATTATAGATTTTTATTTAACAAAAAGTTGGATCAACTGAAATTCAAATATGAACAATAGAAATTTAAAAAAAAAATCATATAATTCAGCAATTGTCTTGACAATTTTCGAACCCTATGAAATTGAGTGGAACATATTTCGAGTGAAAAAAAATCTGTGAAAAAAGAAATTTGAATTAAAATAAGTTTGAGTGAAAAAATATAGATTAAAAATATTGAGTAAAAAAAAAAATTTCTGTAAAAAAAATTGTGTTTGAAAAATTTTAAAAAAATTATATACATATCATTCCCTGCTCCATTCTATTTTGTTTCCTGCGTTATTCCATTTCGTTCCCAGTTCCATCTGATTTCGTTCTATGTAATTTTCATTATTTTCTATATCATATGCGGTAAAGAAATAAAAAAATTATGAAGTTATTATCTTAGAGTTATAAAAAGTACCTTTTTACCCCACTTATACCAATTTTGGCTCCCCTTTTTACCCTAAAATTTTGAAATTCAAAATATGTACTTCTCTTGGATGTAATTTCTTCTGGAGGATCATTTCAGAAAGTTTTTTTTACCGAAGAATCATACATTCAAAATTTCGGACTATAATTTCAGGATATACAAAAAGAACCAAAAGTACACATTTTTACCCATTTAGAGACAAAATTTCGAAAAAGTACATTTTCCAAAATGATTTTCTTCACCGATGAATCCTACGTTTCAAATTTCAAATGTCTAGGATCATTATTTCCGGAAATATTAAAATAAATTAAAACTAAAAAAACCAAAAGCACATTTCTTCCAAACAGTACTTTTCCTAAAACGTATTATTTCCAAAAAATACTTTTTTTCAGAATGTTTTTTTTTCACCAAAAGATCCTACATTCCAAATTTCATGTTTCTATAGCCATTATTTCGGAAAATATAAAAAGTAGCAATATTACACTTTTTTATCCATTTTACCGCCCTTAGAAACTGAATTCCAAAAAGTACTTTTCCAAAATATCAAGTTTCTAGACCAATATTTCAGAAAACATAAAAAGTAACAACGGACTTTTCAAAAAGTACATTTTCCAGAATAATTTTGTTCACCGAAGATCCTACGTTTCAAATTTTAAGTGGCTAGGGTTATTATTTCCAGAAATATTAAAAAATACAAAAGCACACTTTTTTCCAAAAAGTACTTTTTCCAAAAAAAACTTTTTCCAAAAAAAAGTTTTTTCAAAAAAAAACTTTTTCAAGAAGATTTTTTACCAAAGGATCCTACATTCCAAATTTCAAATTTCTAGAACCATTATTTTGTGAAATATTAAAATTGCCAAAAGTACACTTTTTTATCCATTTTACCCCCCTTAGAAACGAAATCTCCAAAAAGTACTTTTCCAGAATCTTACTTTCGAAATTTTAAGTTTCTAGAGCAGCGGTTACCAACCTATGGTACGCGTACCACTAGGGGGTACGCGAAACTGTCCGCAGGGGTACGCAAAATTTTAGAAATTTGGACATTCGTTTTAGATTAACCTTTTAATGCTGGTTCCGCGTCTGGCTTTCAAGGTTTTCCATAACGTCAGGTTTTTAAGAAAGATGAGGTCAAAGTTCACAAAAAAGTTGTTTTTATGCAATTTAGAGAGCATTTTTTGTAATGTTTTTGGATAATATTTTGAGATCTGACCACTTGTTTTCGTTTAACCTTTCGATGCTGATTCCGAATATGGTTCTCAAATTTTTCTATGATGTCAGAAAATTTGTGACAAAGTTCTCAAAAAACGTGTTTTTGGGCATTTTGTTAAGCACAAATGACCTTTCAGTGTATATACGAGGGTGTTTCATTCGAAAAGTCATGGAATTATTGATCTGACTTCGTATTAAAAAAACATTTAAAAAAAATAAAATCTTTATATTTCCGACCCCTGTGATGGGCTTTTGGAACTTTTTTTAAGAGTTCAAAAAACGTCCGTTGTCTTAATTTTTGATGTATAGTCGAATGGTGAAATCAGATTTGCAATACTTTCAGCCGTTTTTGCTCTGCCGAAAAATCAGCTCAAAATCCGTGTTTTCAGATGCATTGAACCACCCCAAGGAGCGTTTTCCCAAAAAAATATCTCCATTGTGTTGATCTCGCCTAAATTTTTCGAAAAAATTATAATACCCGCAGATCAAAAATCAAAATGAACTCTAATATTCACATGTCAATTTTTTTTACGAAAACAAAAAACTCGTTAGGGGGTACGCGGCTGATAAAATTTTAAATTAGGGGTACGCGAGCCAAAAAGGTTGGTAACCGCTGTTCTAGAGCATTATTCAAGAGCACATTAAAAGTACCAATTGAATTTCTAAAAAGTACATTTTTTAGAATGATTTTTTTTTTCACTGATGACTCCTACATTCCAAATTTCTATTGTCTAGCATCATTATTTCAGAAAATAATAAAAGTACCAAAAGTGTACTTTTTTAAAAATTACTTTTTCCAGAATGTTTTTTAACCAAAAGATCCTACATTCCAAATTTAAAATTTCTAGAACCATTATTTCGTGAAATATAAAAAGTACGAAAAGTACACTTTTTTATCCATTTTACCCCACTTAGAAATGGAATTTCCAAAAAGTACTTTTCCAGAATCCTGCTTTCCAAATTTTTGTAGACCATTTTTCAGAAAACATAAAAAGTACCAAAGGAATTTTCAAAAAGTACATTTTCCAGAATGATTTTGTTCACCGAAGACTCCTACTTCCAAATTTCAAGTGTCTTGAATCATTATTTCCAAAAATATTAAAAGTACCAAAAGTACACTTTTTCCAAAAGGTATTTTTTCCAGAATGTTTTTCGCCAAAGGAACCTACATTTCAAATTTGCTATGACCATTATTTAACCAAAAATACCACTTTTTTACTTCTTTTATCCCCTAAGACTCAACATTGGCAAAAACGCAAGCCTTGGTGGCTCTATATTCCGGGAGGTGAACATACATTCCAAAATTCAAGTTTCTAGGACTATTATTTAAGGTGATATAAAAAGTATCAAAAGTACACTTGTTTACCATTTTTACCGCCCTAGAATCAATATTGGCAACAATCCAGCCTTAGTGGATCTATATTCCGGGAGGTGAACCTACATTCAAAGAACTGTAAAACAATTTGTCATAAAAGTTCGTCCAATGAAACTTTTAAATGAAGTTTTCATAAATATTAAGAAAATTTTCATAAATATAATGAAACAGTTTCATTGGACAAACTTTTATGATGAGTTTCATTATATTAATGAAGCTTTTTCTTTGTGTGTCCAGTCCAAATTTCAAGTCTCGACCTTCAGCGGTTTGGGCTGGCGGATGATGAATGAGAATCAATTTTAATTACTGTAGTCAAAACTTGTAATCTGAATGATAATCTTACATTTCAAGTTTCTAGAGCCATTATTTCAAAAGATCGAAAATATACCCATGTATAATTTTTACCCTTTATACCCCATTTAAATCGGATCTTTAAAAAGGTACATTTATTATATTTTTTTCGAAAAAGGATCCTACATTTAATTAAAAGATGATCGCATTCATAATCAAATTTTCCAAAAAAGACTATTCAGAATATTTTTTCAGACATAGAATCCTTCATTTCTGATTTTTAGTTGCTAGGGCCATTATTTGAGGAAATAGAAAAAGTACCAAAGTACACTTTTTTGCACATAAGTTAAGTTAGTTTTAAAAGTACCAAATTTTTCCTTTTTCACCCTAAAAATTAAAATTTTCAAAAACTATTTTATTTAGAATGTTTTTTTTAACACCTTATATCCACAATTTTCTTCTTTTTTATATCCACTTAACTCCCTGTGGAGCATAAGGAATCAAGAGGTTTCTGGAATACTGTCTAAACAAGAATTGCTCCCTCCCAGACACTTGGAGCTTGTCGCCTAAGCAAGAGGATTTGATCAACGTCTGTGACCTCCTGGAAGACTATTTTTACCCCCTTATAATCAGATTTTTAAAAAATTATATATTTAAGAATGTTTTTCTGCTACAGAATAGAACCTTTTGTTTCAAGTTTCTTGGGAAGTTTTTTCAGATAGTAAAAAAAGTACCAAAATACACATTTTTACTCCATTTTACCCCTTTATAAATGGAAATAATACTTTTTATCAAATTTTATCTTTAAGACGGATTTTTCGAAATCTTCTTTTTTAGAATGTTTTTACGACTAGAAAATCTTTTAAAATTTCAAGAGCCTTTATTTCAGAAAGTATAAAAAGTACCAAAGTACTTATTTTTACCCCGTTTACCCCCTTATAACACTGTGAAACATGATTTTGTATCTTGGATGGGACAAAAAAAAATAATGAAAGTATACCAAAACTCCCCAAGGGTTTTGAAAACTTAGCTCAAGTTCTTTTTTTATGGCCCACTGAAGTTTTTCAATTTTTTTCAAAGGCGTTTTAAATAACTCAAAAAAAAGTATTAAATCTAATTCTGAGGTAAATAATGTTAAGACATATCTTCAGTAAAATTTGATGGCGGTTCTTTTTTTAGATTGTATTAACCCTCTATCTTCCATTTTTATGGGTCATTTTAGCCCTTCTTTCAAATATCCTCCAACAAAACAAATAAAACGTGCGTTTAGAGGGTTAAATTGTTCGACAAAAATTTTCTGCTTCAAATTTCACTAGGGTTTGTCGAAGATCAAAAGTTCGTGCGAAAAGTGCAAAATGCTTAAAAAAGTAAAAATGTAATTTATTTCATACTATTAAATTGTTTTTCAACAAAGTCGTGTAAAATAAGTATAACATTTTATAAATCCGGTTCTGAGCTAAATTACGATAATAGATGTTTTCAATAAAATTTAATGGCGGTTCTTTTCTTAGAATATATTAACCCTCTATCACCCATTTTTAAGGAGATAGAGGGACTTTTTGGAGAAAATAAAACCGAACTTTCTTTTTAGAATTTCTGACCAAGAACCCGAATTATTTTTTATTTTTTTAGAAAAACAAATTACAAACTACTTAAACTATTTTAAAATAAAAGTAACAAACAAAGTATCTCCACATATACTCCCCTTCCAGACAAGCAAGAGGTTCTCGCAGCTAGTCGGTTTTGATGGGTAAAAATGCTGGCTTTAAACGATCTATTGATATATTTTTCATTTTTCCATTAACGTTGACGTGAAAATGTTTGTTGTTGCGTTTTAATACTTCAAAGGGGCCGTTGTATGGTGGAGTTAGAGAAGGCTTAACACCATCTTTTCTAATAAATACGTGCGTTGCATCATTTAGTTTCGGATGTACAAATGACTTTTTGGTTGAATGATCTGAAGTTTCTTTGGGTCGAAGAGAATCCATATAACACGAAAGTCTTTTTACAAATTCACTTTGTGGAACGTATTTGGAATCCAAAAAAATTCCCTACTTAATTTTAGAGTAGTACCGTAAACGATTTCTGCTGCTGATGAACCTAAATCAGGCTTAAATGTTGTACGTAACCCTAAAAGAACTAATGGTAATACTTCAGTCCAACTTTTTTTATCATGGCACATTAGGGAAGCCTTTAGAGTTCTATGCCAACGTTCCACAATTCCATTTGCCTGCGGGTGGTAAGCTGTGGTTTGTAAATGATCGATACCAAGTAGTCTTGATAAATCATTAAAAAGTGTTGATTTAAATTGTGTACCCTGGTCCGTAGAAATGCGGTTGGGTATACCAAATCGAGAAATCCATTCTTTAATGAGCGCTTGTGCTATAGTTTCAGAGTTTATATCCCTTAGAGGTATAGCTTCAGGCCATCTAGTGTAACGATCAACTATGGTTAAACAGTAACGATATCCCTCCGAAGGAGGAAGAGGCCCAATTATATCAATGTTGATGTGCTCGAAGCGTTGTGACGGCATGGAATATTTAGCTAACGGTGCTGATGTATGTTTAGTGACCTTTGAACGTTGACAAGAAATACAGTTTTTTACAAAATTTGATATATCTTTCTGCATTCGAGGCCAAACAAACCGTTGTCGAATACTACCTAACGTAGATCTTACTCCCGTATGAGCTATATTGTGAATCTTAGCAATGACACTTTCTCGGCATGATTTTGGCAAAAAAGGACGTGCAGAAAATGTTGAAAAATCACAATATGGTGTTAATGATGAATTAGGAAGAACAACTGGTTTAATTTGTAAAGATGTAGTTGATGAATTGAGATACTCTTTCAATTCAGGACATAGTTGTTGTGCCTTTGCTATAACTTGGTAATCAATATTTTCATCGTTTGATTGAAGAGCATTAATACGTGAAAGAGTGTCAGCGGTAATATTAGTTTCACCCGATACGTGTAATATTCGAGTTGAAAATTGGCCAATAAAGTCTAACTGACGAATTTGCCGAGGGGAAGAAGAATCATGTTTCTTTGAAAATGCAAAGGTTATTGGTTTATGATCCGTCCAGATTTCAAAATTGCGTCCCTCTAATGCATATCTAAAGTGTTTAATTGCTAGGTATATTGCCAGCAATTCTCTATCGTATGCACTATATTTCTTTTGTGCTTCCGTCAACTTTTTAGAAAAGAACCCCAAAGGCTGTGGTTTATGGTCTACAATTTGGTGAAGTACCGCTCCAACCGCTATATCACTAGCATCCGTACATAAGACTATATTCGCGCCTGGTTTCGGATGTGCTAACAAACTGGCATTAGCTAAAGCTTCTTTACATGATTCAAAATGTTTTACGGTATCGGATGTCCACTGAATTAAAGATTTGTCTTTTTTCTTATTACCATTAATAAGCTTGTTAAGAGGTAGTTGATGCTGAATAGGATTACGAATAAATCTACGATAAAAGTTGATCATGTTTAAGAAACGTTTAAGCTCAAAAGCAAATTTCGGAAGTGGAAAATTTTGAATAGCTACGACTTTTTGAGGATTAGGACTAATTCCGTTCCTTGAAACCACGTGTCCTAAAAACACAATCTCTTTTTTTCCGAACTCACACTTTGAAGGATTAATCGTAAGTTGAAAATGTTGAAGACGTTCGAATACTATGCGTAAATGATTCAAATGTTCCTCAGATGTTGAAGATGCAATGCATATATCATCGAGATAGCAAAACGCAAAATCTAAACCTCTTAAAACTTCATGCATATATCTTTGGAATGTTTGCGCAGCATTACACAAACCGAAGGTCATATGTGTAAACTCATATAAACCGAAGGGCGTTATAATGGCTGTCTTTGGGATATCGCATTGTCTTATAGGAATTTGGTTGTAAGCTCTGTTGAGGTCTATTTTACTAAAAACCGTTTTACCGTGCATAATATTAGATAAATCTTGGATATGTGGAAGCGGATACTTATCTGGTATTGTCTGAGCATTTAGGGATCTATAGTCTCCACAAGGCCGCCACGTACCATTAGCCTTAGGTACCATATGAAGAGGTGAGGCGTAGGGGCTTTTCGACGGTCTGCATATTCCAAGATCCATTAAAAAAGAAAACTCATCCCTTGCTGCCTTTAATTTTTCATCACTGAGACGACGTGGCTTGGCGGAAACGGGCGGACCATTTGTTTCTATTACATGTTCCACGGCTGTTAATGACGATGGTGAGGCTATTTTATTTATTTGTGTGATGTCTGAAAATTCTGATAACAAGTCCGAATATTAGCAAGACGTGTCAAAAGTTCTTATTGATGGAAAAGTAGATGCTTTTATAGAGAAACAATTTGAGAAAAGTTTAGTTTGAGAATCAATGAGGCGAGACTTTTTGACATCGATTAACAAATCGAAATGTTTTAGAAAGTCCGCTCCAATTATGTTATGCTTAGTTTTTGCAATGATGAAGTTCCATTCAACTGTTTTGCAAATTCCAAGATCGAGTGTAAGTCGAGTGGTTCCGTATGTTGGAATTGTTGGAATTGTTGAATCCGTATGTTGGAATTGTTGAATTGTTTGCATACAGTTTTGGTGCAGATTTTTTAAATTTAAGAGTTTGAAATGTATCTGAACTTACCAGAGAAACGTCCGCTCCGGAATCGACCAGAAACTTCTTACCACTTAAACGATCCGTAACAAACAATCGTGACGAAGTATTAATTGACAAATTTGAGCTAGTTTGGTCGGCGACTTTTGTATTAGCCGCCGAGCCACTTAGTTTTTTGACTTAAACTTGCAAGGTGTTCTGCATTGTTTGGCATTATTACCAAACTTGAAGTGGTACCAACACAAGTTGTTTGAGTTTTCTTGAGAATTTTGCTGTCGAGGTGTTTGATTTGAAAAAGATAATTTTTCTAACGTTTTTTCAATTCTTGAAATCGAATTTTCCAATTTAAACAACCGTTCGTTAAACCTACCCTTACTAACAGCATCTACATCAGTACCTAACTCGGAAACTTGCTTTTGTAGTTCATTAACGGAGCTGTTTCCATTTTTAATGGAATCGACAATATCGTCAGCAACAAGAGATAATTCTCCAAATGATATATCGGGTTTACTCCTTATCATACCGGATAAAACTGCTCGAGCTGTTGTGGGTAAACGTTGTAACCAAAAATCGCGAATTATATTGATGTCCTTCGTGACATTGGTCCGCTGCATCATTGTTAATAAGTGGCTGGGCTTAGAATCACCTAATTGGATTCCAGATGCCAGCTGCTCTAAACGGGATATTGATGATGTTGAAAATTTATTTATTATTGTATCTTTAAATGTTTTAAATTTATTGGTAGTTGGAGGACTTGTGATGACTTCAAAGGCTTCATCATACAAACGTTCATGCAGATGGATTATTGTGATACCAAATCTTTCAGCATCGCTCACGATTTTTTGCAGATTAAAAAATGCTTCCAGACGTATAAACCACGATTCAATATTATTTGAAGAATATCCTTGCAGTTGTGGTATCTGTACTTTTGATGAATATGAGTAATTTTCACTGCCCCCAGCATTTTCAGGAGCTCTAAAGGGTGGTGCGTCTACAAAATCCTCGCCGTTCTGATTTTCGTCATCATTCTGGTTTTGGTCATTATTACGATTTTGATTTTCATTATTTGCAGCCTGAGCTTGAGTAACACTTCGCGTAACTGGTCGATTTGGCGTGGTAAACATTTTTTTGTCGGGGTCACCAGTTTGGAGAAAATAAAACCGAACTTTCTTTTTAGAATTTCTGACAAAGAACCCGAATTATTTTTTATTTTTTTAGAAAAACAAATTACAAACTACTTAAACTATTTTAAAATAAAAGTAACAAACAAAGTATCTCCACAACTTATTCAAAACGCCTTTGAAAAAAATTTAAAAACTTCAGTGGGCCATAAAAAAAGAACTCGAGCTAAGTTTTCAAAACCCTTTGGGGGTTTTGGTCTTTAATTTTTTTTGGCCCCGTCCAAGATACACTTGAAGACCCCAAATTTGTTGCACAGTGTAATCGAAATTTTTAAAAATTCAGTTTTAGAAATTCCGTATAAAAAAAACAACTCACAATCTGAAACTTTTTCTATATAAATTTTTTTTCAGAATCTAAGAATTTTTGCTGAAAGTTGGATGACTGAATTTAGAAAAAAGCTGTAACCATAACTTAATATTCAATAACACGCATTATTTTTATACCCTCCAACCTCAGTATGGGGGTATACTCACTTTGTCATTCCGTGTGTAACGCATCTAAATATCGGTCTAGGACCCCATAAAGTATATATATTATTGATCAGTGATCGATTCTAAGACATTCTAGCAATGTCCGTCCGTCCGTCTGTCTGTCCGTCTGTCTGTGGAAGACACGATACAGCCCAAAATAAAAGAGCTAGACTCCTGAAGTTTGGCACAAATATGTCTTGTGGTTATATGCTGGTCAAGTTAGGAGATGGGTAAAATCGGACCAGGGGGAAAAAAGTTCCTCCCTGAGGAACTAAACCAACCTCTGAAAAACACCATATTTTTACATGATTTTTTTGTGTTTTTGTTTAACAAATGCAACATTTTTATGCTTCAAGAAGCTCAAAGTTCTACATTTGGACCCGGGGAATTAGAAAATATCGTTTTTTTCGGCCCTGCCTCCCACCAATTATCTAACCAATTACTTGTCAATTTAAAAAATTAACATGATTTTCTACTTCAAAAAAAATTAATGATTCCCAGCAAAATTTTATGGAATCGTTTCTTTGGCAATGTATTCTGGAATAGATTCCCCAGTAATGTTACTCCATTCCTCTACTGTTTCCACGGAATCAATAAAAAAACTTATAATTTTTGAAAAAAATGTCAAACAGAAAAATTAAATTTATAAAAAAAAACAATTTATTTGTTATCTTTTTGTGGAAAAAATTTTTGATTTTCGCAGCACTAATTGTGCTTTTAAATACATTCTGGATACATGACGATACATGATACAGAAATAACGTAAGTACACATCTTAATTTATCATATGTATGTGGTACTTACAATTTGTTTTATGGTTTCTTTCAGATTGCAAAAAATACATATTTTAAGATGTTATTTAGGAGAACTGATGCTGTCGGCTATACTCATGGAAATATCAAGAAGCATATTCTATCCATTTTCTCAAAACTAGAAGCGTGGGATATAATATTCATTGTAAAGGAATTATCAAGGTTAAAGCATGTATGTATCCACAGTTTAACATAATTTTTGATAGGTATAAAAGGTCTCAGAACCTGAGAGACATTTTCTATAGGAAAAATGTCTCAGAACCTGAGAGACATTTTCTATAGGAAAAATGTCTCAGAATCTGAGACTTTTTCTATAGGAAAATTGTCTCAGAATCTGAGACTTTTTCTATTGGAAAAATGTCTCAGAATCTGAGACTTTTTCTATAGGAAAAATGCTCAGAATCGGAGACTTTTTCTATAAGAAAAATGTCTCAGAATCTGAGACTTTTTCTATAGGAAAAATGTCTCAGAATCTGAGACTTTTTCTATAGGAAAAATGTCTCAGAATCTGAGACTTTTTCTATAGGAAAAATGTCTCAGAATCTGAGACTTTTTCTATAGGAAAAATGTCTCAGAATCTGAGACTTCTTCTATAGGAAAAATGTCTCAGAATCTGAGACTTTTTCTATAGGAAAAATGTCTCAGAATCTGAGACTTTTTCTATAGGAAAAATGTCTCAGAATCTGAGACTTTTTCTATAGGAAAAATGTCTCAGAATCTGAGACTTTTTCTATAGGAAAAATGTCTCATAATCTGAGACTTTTTCTATAGGAAAAATGTCTCAGAATCTGAGACTTTTTCTATAGGAAAAATGTCTCAGAATCTGAGACTTTTTCTATAGGAAAAATGTCTCAGAATCTGAGACTTTTTCTATAGGAAAAATGTCTCAGAATCTGAGACTTTTTCTATAGGAAAAATGTCTCAGAATCTGAGACTTTTTCTATAGGAAAAATGTCTCAGAATCTGAGACTTTTTCTATAGGAAAAATGTCTCAGAATCTGAGACTTTTTCTATAGGAAAAATGTCTCAGAATCTGAGACTTTTTCTATAGGAAAAATGTCTCAGAATCTGAGACTTTTTCTATAGGAAAAATGTCTCAGAATCTGAGACTTTTTCTATAGGAAAAATGTCTCAGAATCTGAGACTTTTTCTATAGGAAAAATGTCTCAGAATCTGAGACTTTTTCTATAGGAAAAATGTCTCAGAATCTGAGACTTTTTCTATAGGAAAAATGTCTCAGAATCTGAGACTTTTTCTATAGGAAAAATGTCTCAGAATCTGAGACTTTTTCTATAGGAAAAATGTCTCAGAATCTGAGACTTTTTCTATAGGAAAAATGTCTCAGAATCTGAGACTTTTTCTATAGGAAAACTGTCTCAGAATCTGAGACTTTTTCTATAGGAAAAATGTCTCAGAATCTGAGACTTTTTCTATAGGAAAAATGTCTCAGAATCTGAGACTTTTTCTATAGGAAAAATGTCTCAGAATCTGAGACTTTTTCTATAGGAAAAATGTCTCAGAATCTGAGACTTTTTCTATAGGAAAAATGTCTCAGAATCTGAGACTTTTTCTATGGGAAAAATGTCTCAGAATCTGAGACTTTTTCTATAGGAAAAATGTCTCAGAATCTGAGACTTTTTCTATAGGAAAAATGTCTCAGAATCTGAGACTTTTTCTATAGGAAAAATGTCTCAGAATCTGAGACTTTTTCTATAGGAAAAATGTCTCAGAATCTGAGACTTTTTCTATAGGAAAAATGTCTCAGAATCTGAGACATTTTCTATAGGAAAAATGTCTCAGAATCTGAGACATTTTCTATAGGAAAAATGTCTCAGAATCTGAGACTTTTTCTATAGGAAAAATGTCTCAGAATCTGAGACTTTTTCTATAGGAAAAATGTCTCAGAATCAGAGACTTTTTCTATAGGAAAAATGTCTCAGAATCAGAGACTTTTTCTATAGGAAAAATGTCTCAGAATTTAAGACTTTTTCTATAGTAAAAATGTCTTAGAATCTGAGACGTTTTTCCTGAACAAAAAGTCTTAGAATCTGAGACATTTTTTTGAAAAAGTCTCAGATTCTGAGACATTTTTCCTATAGAAAAAGTATTAGATTCTGAGACATTTTTCCTATAGAAAAAGTCTCAGATTCTGAGACATTTTTCCTATAGAAAAAGTCTCAGATTCTGAGACATTTTTCCTATAGAAAAAGTCTCAGATTCTGAGACATTTTTCCTACAGAAAAAGTCTCAGATTCTGAGACATTTTTTCCTATAGAAAAAGTCTCAGATTCTGAGACATTTTTCCTATAGAAAAAGTCTCAGATTCTGAGACATTTTTCCTATAGAAAAAGTCTCAGATTCTGAGACATTTTTCCTATAGTCTATAGATTTTTTCTTAATAAGATTATTGTGGTAAAACTATTGTTAGTTTATATGTACTTGTGTATTTAGTTTTCAAAATTTTTGTAAAGAAATAAAATTCTTGTACCACTATATGCAACATATTCTAGAATAGATTCCGAAGAACAGATAAGTGCTCTAGTTTGGAGGAAAAGGATGTATTGCTTTCGTGACAATCTCAAACAAAAATCATCGATGATGCAATGCATAGTAGAATCGATTGCAGGGTAGTATAGTTGATTCCACAACCGATTCTTTGGAATCGAACATTTTGCTGGGTTGTAATAGAAATTCATTACTATTTGTTAGTTTTACTTAAATGAATAATTTTTGAAAACAAATCAACACCATATGTTAACCCCCCACAAAAAACACAAAATGATCCCATACAAGACAATTTTAAATTAATATTTGTTAATTTAAGCATCAGTGAAAGAACACATCACACTTGAAGCATAAAATTCAGCACCCGATTATGATGACAATGTATTAAGTCCATAGAGATAAATGGAATGTTTATTTAAAGCAGCTGATGCTAAATTAAAGATAAGCAAATATGTATGATAAATCTAAAGACTCCAATCTAGTAAAGTATTCCATTGATCAATGTTAAAGATCAAATTACAAGTGTCATGATCATATGAGGTCTATTGGTAAAAGGAATATGTTTTGGTGGTGTTTTGTTGGGTTGCCTTAACAGACAAGTGTTTCATACACTACATTTTTTTATTTTTTTAAAAGAGGAGTTTTCTTTTCAAAAATGTGTAATTTGAGATTTACATACTAAAAGTAAGAAAAATTATAAAAAAAAATTTTTTGATGTGTTATCTAAATGTTAAAGCATTAAAATAATTTTTTTAATGGTTTTGAAAAAAAAAAAAAAAAAAAATTAAAAAGATTTGAAAATTTTTCTTTTTTTAGGGTAACGCCTATTTTTTTACTAAATGACATGTTCAATATGTTTTATGTTAAAAATTTAATAATCTTTTTTAGCTTATCACTTTCATTCTTCATGTGTACAAAAAACCCTGTCAATATTCACTTGAATTCCTTTTACACACATGAATTGATACGTTTGTATGAAATGAATTCATAAAGGAGTTTTTTACATACATTATGTTCTTCTAAAGTAAACTGATCTCTTTGCATTACACTTTAATGCTTTAGTGCATATTAGAAATAATTGTCCTTGTTTAAAGACTATTCAAACGTATCCTTTCTTTTTTTTTTGAGCTACTTTTTATAAAATTTTTCAAACTCCTTTTATTTTTTCAATTTTCTCAGTAATTTTTGTAATTTGAAAATCCTATTAGTAATATTTTAAAATATTTAATTGTTTAATATTGGTTTTAAATTAAAATTGTTCTTGGAAAATTTGTAGGCAACCAGTAATTGGAAACAAATTTGTAAGAAATTATGGAAAAATTGATTTAGAAAGAAGATCAAATTAATTTATTTTAAATCACAAATTTATCAAAATTTTAGGTACATATCTTAAATATGAATTATTACACCCAAAAACATTTCTGTCCATCAGTTAGCATGTCAATGGAAATTCACAGACAGACAAGAGAGCACTATACAAAAATGTAATGATAACAAACAAAACTTGTAAATTTTCTTGAAAGTTTGCTGGTTCCGAATCCAAAAATTCTTTTTGGTAATGTTTACTGCAAAATTTGCTTAAAATTAGACAACTGAAATCAGCACAAAAACTATAATCGTAATTTAAAATGTAGTTAAATTTTTGTAGCATACATTTTTGGCACGCATTTGTTTTTAGTTAAGAAGTACAATGATGATACTTTTTCCGAAAAAGAACTGTTGGTACTTTTTGTCATCAAAAAGTAATATTTTGGTACTTATGGTACTTTTGGTACCTTTTTTAAAAAAGGGACTATTTAGGTACTTTTTAAGAAAAAGGACTATTTTGATACTTTTTGTAAATGTTGTATAATATAAAAAAAAATTTTTGGCATGTTTTACAAAAATAATTTTTTGGTACTTTTTGTTGCAAGGGTTTTTCAGGAATTTACGAGATAAACATACGGTAACTTTCGAACGACAATTCTGAGAGAACTGAAGTGTAGCATATATATTTGTCGTTCCTGTGTCCCGGCTCTTTTCAAATTTCAGCCAAATCGGTCCAGTGGTTCAAATGTTATAAGCAAAACCCTGAATTTTATATTGGTTTCACCTTAAATTCACGTGTTGAAAAACCCGAGTTTTAAAAAAACAAGCTTTTAAAACAATTATAAGCCACAAAATTACTTTACAGAGTATTTTAGTCACTCAGAAATATTTTTACACTAAAAAAAAATTTACACTCGAAAAAAATTTTACACTCAAAAAAAAAATAGTAAATTATTTTTTTTTACAAACATGACAAAACAAGTTTTTTGCTCAAAATAAAACATTTCTAATCAAAATTGTTAATTTTTTTATATTAAAAAATTTACTATCCTTTAAAAAGGGTAATGTGGAGGGTATTCATAGATTCGGCCAAGTCGAATTTAACTTTTATACTTGTCTTTTTTTTTTTAATTGTACTGTGGTACATTTTCGATGTCCTTAGAGCTAAGATACTAAAAAATTAAGGATTATTATTCGCGGATCTTGCAGTGAAAAAAAAAATATTCAAAAAAATGTAGGAATTTCGATTAGAAGAATGTAAAAAAGTGTTCTTTTGTACTTTTTAGATCTCCAGAAAATGTTTCCATTTAAATTAGATATATTAAATTTAAGATCCTCCAAATTCTGATTGCCAAACTTTAGGAGTCTAGTTGAAGGATATACAAAATTACCTTTTTATTAATAATGTACTTTTTCAATAATAATGTACCAAAATACTACTTTTCGATAAAAAAAGTATCAAAATAAAACTTCTTAATGCAATTTTGTAAAAAAGTACAAAGGTTGTTTGGTTGGTTTGGCACTTTATTACTTTTTTATAAAAATAAGCAAAATAATTTTTTTTTTAAAGTACCAAAATAGTACATTACAGTAAAAGTTGCACTTTTCAATAATAAGTACCAAGTAACACTTAACAAGTAAAAAAGTTAAATTCGGCCTTGCCGAATGTTGTGATACCCTCCACAATTTCAAAAAGATTATTGCAAACAACTTTATTTAAAAGGAAATTACTTAAAAAAAAAAAAAAATTTGAAAAAAAATTTCCGCGAAAAAAAATTTTGATAAAAAAAAAAAATCCGCGATTTTTTTCTTTTTTGTCAAAAAAAATGTTCGTACTTGTTTAAATACCATTTGGTGCTCAATTATGTTCACATATGTCAACCAGAAGCCGAATTAAAGCATTTTGTATTTTTAGGTTATGTTGAATGTTTTTGAGGTGTGATTACATTTTCGTTCATAACTTTTGAACCGCTGAACCGATATCGCTCAAATGCAATACCAAACTTCTCGGAAGAACTTCCAATATATATGTTAAGTTTCAGTCATCTCTGTGCAATATTTTGGCCGCAAGAGCATTTTCCACAGACAGACAGACAGACAGACAGACGGACAGACGGACATCGCTAGAATGTCTTAAAATCGATCGGGCATCATGAATATATATACTTTATGGGGTCCCAGACCGATATTTCGATGAGTTACAAACGGAATGACAAACTTATATATACCCTCTATCACTAAGTGGAGGGTATAAAAAAAATGACTAAAACAGTACTTTTTTAAAAAAAGTACCAAAACAGTAATTCTTAAAAAAGTGTGATTTAAAATCTGTTACATTAACTACTTTTTGATAAGTAAAAGTTCTAAAATAGTCAAAGACAGTTAAGACGGTTGGAGCCTAATTACTTTTTTATAAAAAGTACCAAATTAGTTTTTTTTTTATAAAATTACCGAAATAGTACTTTTAAGTACTTCTTAATGAAATTTCATAAAAGGTAAAAAGATAATTTGGTAGCCTGGCACTTTTTTATTTTTTTATAAAAAGTACCAAAATGTTTTTTTTTTTTATAAAAGTACCAAAATAGTACTTTTAAGCAAAAAAGTAGCAATCTTTAAGAGAATAAGAACAAGTAGCACTTTTTAATAAAAATTACAAAAATGTGCTTTTTCCAAAAAAAAGTACCAAAATAGTACTTTTTCAAAAAGAAAAATAATAAAATAGTAATTCTTAAAAAAAAATACAATTTTTGTATAGAAAAAAATCTAAGAGTTTTTATGCAGGAAGAGTGTTTTAGATTCTGTTACATTTATAATAATTCTTTTCGATAAAAAAAAAACTACCCAAATAGTACTTTTTAATGAAATTTCATAAAAGGTACAAAGACAAATTTATCAAAAATAGTATATTTATAAAAATTACTAAAATAGTACTTAAAAAAAATTAATTATAATTATAGGTCTTAAAAACATGAAATTTCAAATCAAGCATCCTCCTGTGAAAATTTCGATTCTAAGAGCAAAAAAAGGGGTAAAAAGAGAAAATTGTAACTTTTTTTATAAGTATTGAACTAAAAACCTCCAAATCTTTTTAGATTCTGTTACATTTATAGTACTTTTTTCGATAAAAAAATTACCCAAATAGTACTTTATGAAATTTACTTTATGAAATTTCATTAAAGGTTCAAAGTCAGTTTGGTTGGTTTGGTACTTTATTATTTTTTTTTTTATAAAAAGTACCAAAATATTTTTTTTTTCATAAAAGTACCAAAATAGTACATTTATGTAAAAAGTAGCACTTTTTAACAAAAATAACAAAGAAGACCGTTTTAATAACAATTACAAAAAAATACTTTTTTCGATAAAAAAAAGTACCAAAATAGGTGGTTCTTGGTTGGTTTGGTTCTTTATTATTTTTTTAATAAAAAGTACCAACATTGTTTTTTCTTACAAAAGTACCAACATAGTACTTTTATGTTAAAAGGAGCACTTTTTAACTAAAATTACAAAAATAGTACTTTTTTAAAAAAGTACCAAAAATATTACTTTTTCCAAATAATAAATTAGAATTTTTGTATAGGAAAAAAAATTATAGAGTGGTTTTTTTTTGTATATTTTTTGTCAGAAAAATTTCCCATGTTTCGCGTGTTTATCATTTTCAAGTTCGTGTCTTAAGTCTTTTGTTTTTAACCTAGCATAATTTTAAATATTTTAACCCTTATTACAATTTCAGTCCCTTATTTTAATAAATTCTTATTTAATCTTTAAGTCATGACATGTTTATGTAGACAACAAGAATTTAAAGGATTTAAAAAAAAGAACAGTGATAACAAGTATTAAATTATAACAATTTTTTTGTTGGAAATTTTCTGATAATAAAATTGAAAAACATGAATTTTCTGTTCCAAAAAAAAATTGTGTAAATCTTTTTATGTAAAATAATAAAACAAACTATAAATTTAAAAATAAAAACAAGCATCATAAAATAAATTTTTAATCAACCCCTAACTACATGTATTGTGTGTATGTGTGTTTAATCTTTAAAACTCTGGTTACTAAGGAAACCTTAAACTGGGTAACCATTTTTTGGTTAGACCATAGAAGCCGAAAGAAACAACAAAAACTGATAATGAAAAACTACTTTTTGTTAGAAATTGAATTGAAAATAGTTCTATTTTTTGTATAACACCAAATAAAGATTTTTATCTTAAAATTGGGATGCTAAAATGGAAATATAAAGAAGGAAAGAGAGGGATATAAAGAAAAAGAAAATCCATAGTCATTGTTTAGCAATAGGGGGTATTAGAGATTGTAAAAAAGAAATATATTTTCTAGAATTTTAAAAATTTTGGAAGGCGGCTTTTGCTGTTTGAAAACACGTGTGCTAAAGAAATGAGAGTTTTAAAATTTTCTGTATTAAATTTTTAGTTTTTTTTTGTTAATTTTTTTAAGGATTTATGTTTATTCAATATTTGTTGTTAGGGCCTCTAAAATTTTAAGAGGCGTTTTTTTAACTACAGAAAAATTCAAATGAAATTAATGTTTTTTGTCAGATGGATAAACTATCTTAAAAAAATATTAAAGAAATATCATTAAAAAGAACATTTAAAACTCTAGAATTTCTTAAACTAAAAGTCATGGTGTAAATTGTTAACACTATTAGGCACAATTGGAAATAAAAATTTGAGAGGAGTTAAACAACCCACACCTACTTTCCCTAAAATACTAAGGAATTATATATTTTTCTTAAATTTTAAAATTAATGTTGTGAAAACAAGAAAGTCATTATTATATTCTTTTAGAGGAAATTGCTCTAATATAATATTATATTTTTTTAAGTTAATTACAGGTTAATGTAAAGACTTTGGCCTAAATGGGTGTGGATTTTGAGAAAAAACAAATAATAATTTTTCTTTAAATTAACGAAAATTTAGCATGTAATATTGTGTTGATTTTAGCAGATTGGTTTGAAATAACCATAAATTAAAAATCATGATTAATTTATGGGAAAATTAAAAATCATTTTCAAGGCCTAGTTTTTGTAATATAAAAGATAACATGTGGTTTAATTACACAAATTTGAAAATGAAAGGTTGATAAAGCACGTCAGTTGGTATATTTTTTGTAGCAATTTAAATGAAAAATCGATAAATTTCATATAGAAAATGCAAATTTTTTTCTCACAAAATCCCCTCAGATTGTACGAAATTTTCTATAAAAAAAATTCTGAAACATTTTTTCGTAAAGAAAAATTCTCATATTTTAAGATACCTTTCTTAAAAAAAGGGTATCAGATTCTGAATTTTTTTCTTATGGAAATAGACTCACTCTCAATTTAAATTTTTATGAAAACTCAATAATTTTCCTTTAGAAACCTCCCCAGATTCTAAGACATTTTTTCGTATAAAAAATTCTGAGACATTTTTAGAGTAAAGAAAAGTTCTCATTTCTGAGACATTTTTTCTTTTTAAATAAAAAATTGTTCTTTAACTAAGGGCGGATTACTCAATAAAAAGTTAGCTGCTAACTGCCGATTTAACGGAGCCTTATGTCAAAATTTGTATGAAAAAGTTAAATTTAACGGAGAGTTATTTTATAACGGTGCATTGAGTAATCCAGCCCAAAAGTGCTAAAGCGAAAATAACAAAAATTGATGATTACAGCCATTATACTCAAAAAATCAACATTTGTTTTAAATTTCTCTAAAATAAACATTTATTGCACCTTACCACTTATCAATTTCCAAAAATCCATTTAAATTGCTGATTAAATTCAATAAATTCTTTATAGAAAAGTATTTTTTTCACAAAACCCCCCAAGATTGTAAGAATTTTTTTTCTACAGAAAAATTCTCAGATTTTGAGGCATTTTTCTTAAAGAAAAGGTATCAGATTCGAATTTGCCGATAGAAAGCCCCTCATATTCTAAAAGAGTTTTCCTGAAAAAAAATTTTGAGATCATTTCCGTATCGAATTTCCGTACCCCATTTTGAATGGAAAATTTTTCTTGAACTTGAAGTGCCAGAACGAAAATAACAAAAAATGGTTATTACAGCTTTGAATCCAAAAAATCAACATTTGTTTGGAAATTATCGAAAAAAAACGTTTATTACATCTTATCCCTTATGAAGAGGTGCTACAGTGAAAATAGCATAAATTGTTGATCACCGCTATAAATTTTCAAAAATACATTTAAATTTAAAAGTTGCCGGTTGGCAAAATAAAATCACCCCTGATATACTGCTGACTCTCCCTTTATGAAATCGCTGACATCTTCATTAGGGTGGGTCGATGAAATGCATATTTGCGAATCTCGTTAACTAATAGCAAAAACTCGATAACGGGAAAAATCATGAAAAAATTTTAGGAGGGTACTTTTAGGCCTCTACAAGCGGTTTTAGTTCGCGGTTTTTGGAAAAAAATATTTTTTTAAATTTTTTAAAAATATTTTAAAAATTAAGTAAAATAATGCTTATTACAAAACAAGTTCCAAAAAAAATTATCTCGCCAATTTAGCCCGTGGATGCATTTTTGAACCCAGGAAAGTTCGATTTATATATGGGGGTTTTCGTGTCAACTGACACAACTTTTGAAACCGATGTCGTCCGATCGGGATGAAATTTGCACCAAGGTTAGTCCTATTGGATAGTAGTTCAGACACAATTTTTCAACGAGATCGATCAAGAACTCTCTGAGTTAGAGGGGGTCGAAATTTGACATTTTGGCCAAATTGATGTTGATTCTCATCCATGTAACTTCTTACCTATTGTTTTTAGCAAAATGTGTCCCAAAGAGTTTAGATAGCTATTTCTTCAGTCTTTCGAAAAAAAAATATAAAAAAAATAAAAAAAAAATTTTTGATTTTTTTTCTTAAAAATCCAAAACTTTTTTGACTTTTTCCTCAAATTGGGCCCTTTTTTTTTTTTTTTTTTTTTATTCAAAGGAAAGCTTAGGTGATTTCCTTTAAGAGCTGTGGGGTCGCTTAGTGGGATGCGAGTGGGATATATATGAAAAAAAAAAATTTTTAACTTTGGAATAAAAAATCGGTTCTTCAATTTGCACTATTAGGCGTGGGATAGCTAACCAGTTTTCGATTTCGATCCGCGATACCCTCTAATTTTTTTAGGTTCGAAAAAGAAAGCACGAGCCAAAAAATGGGGCGGTGGGGAGGGGCCATATGGCCCCTCATTGGGGTCAAAGTTGGGCGTAAAGAGGTAAAAATCCTCAAAAAGCGCCAAAACTCCCCTAGAAACGCCCCTGGAGGGGTGCAATGTGAGACCGACCTCCAATAATTTTCTGCCCCCAACATTTTTCTTGAACATACCTTACCCCTATTTCCACTTCCTAAGGGGGCTCCCATACAAAACATTTTTAAAAAATTTGATCCTACCATTCTAACTTACCCTAAAGTGCCCCTAGTGGGGCCAAATGTATGACCGACCTCCATTATTTTATTAATTCCAACATTTTTTGTAAACATACCTACAATGTATCTTTAACCCTTAAGGTGGTCCCCATACATTTCTTTTAATTTTTATAAATTTGTTTTATTAAACCAGCTGCTACCGCCCCTACCGTGCCTCCTAGAGAGGCAAAAATTACGACCAACCCCCATTATTTTTTAGTTACCAACATTTTGTCCGAACATCATAACACCCTATCTCCACTCACTAAGGGGCTCCCATACATTATAAAAACATGTATTTTTAAAAACTAATAAAATAATAAAAAAAAAATTTATGGGGACCCCCTTAAGAGTTGAAAATAAAGGGTAGGTATATTCTAAGAAAATGTTGGAGTTGAAAAAATATTGGGGGTCGGTCATACATTTTACATCTCTAGGGGCACCCTATGGACAGTTAGAGCGGTAGGAGCAAATTTTATAAAAATGTCATTTTGTATGGGAGCCCCCTTAGGAAGTGGAAATAGGGGTAAGGTATGTTCAAGAAAAATGTTGGGGGCAGAAAATTATTGGAGGTCGGTCTCACATTGCACCCCTCCAGGGGCGTTTCTAGGGGAGTTTTGAGGCTTTTTGAGGATTTGTACCTCTTTACGCCCAACTTTGACCCCAATGAGGGGCCATATGGCCCCTCCCCACCGTCCCCATTTTTTGGCTCGTGCTTTCTTTTTCGAAGCTAAAAAAATTACAGGGTATCGCGGATCGAAATCGAAAACTGGTTAGCTATCCCACGCCTAATAGTGCAAATTGAAGAACCGTTTTTTGTGTTCCAAAGTTAAAAAAAAAAAATTTTTCATATATATCCCACTCGCATCCCACTAAGCGACCCCACAGCTCTTAAAGGAAATCACCTAAGCTTTCCTTTGAACCAAAAAAAAAAAAAAAAAAAGGGCCCAATTTGAGGAAAAAGTCAAAAAAGTTTTGGATTTTTAAGAAAAAAAATCAAAATTTTTTTTATATTTTTTTTCGAAAGACTGAAGAAATAGCTATCTAAACTCTTTGGGACACATTTTGCTAAAAACAATAGGTAAGAAGTTACATGGATGAGAATCAACATCTCTTTGGCCAATATGTCAAATTTCGACCCCCTCTAACTCAGAGAGTTCTTGACCGATCTTGAAAAATTGTGTCTGAACTACTATCCAATAGGACTAACCTTGGTGCAAATTTCATCCCGATCGGAAGACATCGGTTTCAAAAGTTGTGTCAGTTGACACGAAAACCCCCATATATATAAAAAAAAATATTTTTTATTTCATAATAGCACTCAAATGGTGCATAAGGCCGATTTAAGAACATGAATGATAAAAATAAAAATATTTCGCGTATTTTTAGCAATCCGCAAGTGCAAAAAATTCGCAAATTACAAAAAAAAATAAAAATGGGTATCAAAATTTTGGTTCAATAAAGCGTTTTAAGAAAATGATAAAAAAATAAAACAAATTGGCGGCTATTTATAACAATCCGCAAGTTTAAAAAATTCGCAAGTACCAAAAAAATTTAAAAATGGAAAAATGGGTATCAAATTTTTGATAAAATAAAGCGTTTTCAGAAAAAAAAACAAAAAAATATATTAGAGGATCAATATGGTCCATGGATGCATTTTGAAAATCTGATGGTTTTTTTTGTTTAATATTTAAACGTTTAAAGATTAAGTTTTTCGAGGAATAAAAAGGTAAGTGATAAGTTGTTTTGAAACATAATTGACAAACATGAATTGTAAATAAACGTTTAAATATCAAACAAAAAGAAACCATCAAATTTTCAAAATGCATCCATTGACCATATTGATTATCTAATATATTTTTTTGTATTTTTTTCCTAAAAACGCTTTATTTTACCAAAAATTTGATACCCATTTTTCCATTTTTTAATTTTTTTTTGGTATTTGCGAATTTTTTGCACTTGCGTATTGTTATAAATATCCGTCAATTTATTTTGTTTTTTTATTATTATATTATTATAAGAATATAACGCTTTATTTTACCAAAATTTTGATATCCATTTTTAATTTTTTTGTAATTTGCGAATTTTTTGCACTTGTGGATTGCTATAAATACCCGCAATTTTTTTTATTTTTATCATTTATGTTCTTAAATCGGCCTTATGCACCATTTGAGTGCTATTATGAAATAAAAAAAAAAAAATTTTATATATAAATCGAACTTTCCTGGGTATAAAAATGCATCCACGGGCTAAAATTGGCGAGATAAATTTTTTTTGGAACTTGTTTCGTAATAAGAATTATTTTACTTAATTTTTAAAATATTTTTAAAAAATTAAAAAAAATATTTTTTTTCCAAAAACCGCGAAATAAAACCGCTTGTAGAGGCCTAAAAGTACCCTCCAAAAATTTTTTCATGATTTTTCCCGTAATCAGCTCGAAAATGCGCGTCGAGTTTTTGCTATTAGTTAACGAGATTCGCAAATATGCATTTCATCGACCCACCCTAATCTTCATACAATTTTTCAAAATGTCCCCAATGACATGTCAGCAGTTGGTCAGCAGTGTCCACCAGTATCGGTGGCCACCAACAATTCGTTTAAACAACCGCTGACCAACTGCTGATATGTCATTGATGACATTTTAAAAAATTGTATGAAGATGTTAGCAATTTTATAAAGGGCGAGTCAGCAGTATGTCAGGCGTGCTTTTTTTGCCGACTGGGAATTTAAATGTACAATTAAATTTTAATGAAAATTTAAAAGAAAACTCGATAAATTTTCTGTAGAAAAAGTAAATTTTTTTCACAAAGAAAATTTTTCGCACAGAAAAGTTCTTAGACTTTGAAACATTTTTCTTAAAGAAAAGATAACAGATTCTGAGAATTTTTTCTTATAGAAAACATCTTAGTCTCAATTATAATTTCAATGAAAACTCGATCATTTTCCTAAAGAAATCCCCTTATATTCTAATACATTTTTCCTTTAGAAAAATTTTGTTTGGAATTTCTCTTAAAAAAACGTTTATTGCAAGAGGTACTAAAGTGAAAATAGCAAAAATTGTTGATCACCGTTATGAATTTTTAAAAATCTATTAAAATTTAAATGAACAACTTAAATTTAAATGAAAGCTCGATACATTTTTTATAAAAAAAGTATTTTATTTTCTTACAAAAACCAGATTGTAAGAAATTTACAATCTGGTTTTCTGACAAGTTTTTCTTAGTCTCAATTTAAATTTCTATGAAAACTCATAAATTTTTCTATAGAAATTCTAACATATTCTTAAATATTTTAGCTATAGAAAAATTTTGATACTTTTTCGTATCGAAAAATTTTCTCAGATCCTAAGAGCTTTTTCCGAATAGAAAATCATTTGATTCCTTTACTCTGTTTAAATGGAAAATTGTTCTTTAACTAAAATTGCTTTAGCATTAATAACAAAAATTGGTAATTACAGCTTTAAATCTCTACAAATCAATATTTGTTTGGATTTTAACTAAAAAAAACTTTTATTGCAGAGAGAAAATAGCAAAAATTGTTGATCACCGCTGTAAAATTCCTTAAATCCATTTAAATGAAAAATTTTAAGTTTAATGAAAATTTAAATAAAAATCCGATAAATTTTCTATAGAAAAAGTAACAAGTAGAAAAGTTAAATTCGACTTGGCCGAATCTATGAATACCCTCCACAATGCCCATTTTAAGTGATAGTAAATTTTCTAACGTGAAAAAATAACAGTTTTGATTAGAAATATTTTATTTTGTTTAAAAATTTTTTTTTTAGTAATTTTTGAAAAAAAAAAATAATTTACTATTTTTTTTTTAGTGTAAAATTTTTTTTTGAGTGTAAAATTTTTTTCGAGTGTATTTTTTTTTTTTTGTTTTGGTATAAAAATATTTTTGAGTGACAACAATACGTTGTAAAATATTTTTGTGACTCAATACGTGAATTTTAGGTGAAGCTTATCTGAAATTCACGGTTTTGCTAATAACTTTTGAACCACTGGACCGATTTGGCTGAAAGTCAATACGAACGAGGCTGGAGGAACATACATATATGCCAAACTTCAGCATCCTCAGATTTGGTTTTCGAAAGTTATAGTGCTTTTTATCTCAAAAATTCACGAAAAACCCTTGCCGAAATTCAGTCTTTTGCTCATAACTTTTGAACCACTGGACCGATTTTGCTGGATTGCAATACCAACCTGACCAGGTAAATGCCCAACATATATGCCAAACTTCAGGAGCCTCCGTAAAGTCTTTCAAAAGTTAGCGTGTTTTCAACAGACAGACAGACGGACAGACGGACGGACGGGCATCGCTAGATCGTCTTAAAATCGATCGAGGATCATGAATATATATACTTTATGGGGCCCTAGACCAATATTTCGAGGTGTTACAAACGGAATGACAAACTTATATATACCCTCTATCACTAGAGTGGAGGGTATAAAAATATCGTAATTTTTTTTTTAATTAAAATTTTATTTGATATTAAATGTACAGTAACTCAAAGTAATAATGGAACAGCATATATTTGTTAGCAGTTCTTTAAAGGCAAAGTTATCAATACTAAACCTGATTATTATCTAACGACTATTTTTGAAAAAAAGTGCTATATAAGAAATTTTCCAAGCTTGAATTTAAGCTTGATAGCATCCAGATTAAGCAAATATTAAATGCGATAAGAGGGTCGCAATGGAAATGAAATTATTTGTAGATATATTTTTGAAATTTTTTTAAAAACATTTCTAAGTCGATTTTTTCTAAGTTCAAACATTAAAAATTTAAAAAAATTATCCAATTATTTTAATTTAGTTATTAGCTTGTTTTTCAAACAATCCAAACAAAAAATGAAATATTTTAAATACAATAGAAGAAATCTGCATTTTTTGACCTCCAACTCTTTCGACCACTAATTTGTTATAAACAAAGAAAATATTTTATTGTTTATTAATTTGAGTACACCTAAGTGTAAAGTAATGAGATATAATAATAATTAAAATTTTTCTTTGTTTACAAAAAATTTGTGGTCAAACGAGTTGGAGGTCAAAAAATGCGGATTTCTTCCACTGTATTTAAAAAAATTCATTTTTTGTTTGGGTTGTTGGAAAAACTAGCTGATAACTAAATAAAAATTATTGGATATTTTGTTAAATTTCTAATGTTTGAACTTGAAAAAAATCGACTTATTTAAAAAAAAATTCAAAAAAACATATACAAATAATTTCATTTTCCAGTGCGACCCTCGTATCTCATTTTATATTTGCTCAATCTGGACGATATCAAGCTTAAATTAAAGCTTGGAAAATTTCCTATATAGCACTTTTCACAAAAATAGTCGATTGATAATAATCAGGCTTAGTATTGATAACTTTTCCTTTAAAGAACTGCTAACAAATATATGCTGTTCCATTATTACTTTGAGTCACTGTAATTGCAATTAAACATTGTATTTGATTCAATTAATATTTTAGTTGAATTTTTAACTTTGTTAAAAAAGGGAAATAAATCCATTTTGTATACCGATTTCCCTGAAATTTGAAACATAAGCTTTTTTGGGCCTATTGAAATTGCTCCATTTTTAGATCTAGCCCCCATACAAACGTCTCTTTAGAATTTGGCTCAAATGACTCTAATAACCGTATTAAATAGGTATATTTGGCACGTAATCGTATCTACAAATCATTATTCCAAATTTGAAAGGAATTTGGCCACTTTTCTTGTAGTTCCCATAAAAGCCACCCTGCCTAAATTCTTGAAAATGCGAAATATTTGATTGAAATTTTGATTGTACATGTTAAAGGTGTACTTTGCTAACCATATTTAATCTTCAATATATTCAGATCAATTTTGGTACCCCATATAAAAATTTATACCGATATTTAGTTAAATCGGTCTATTGGCAACAAAATTAAGTCAATTTCCGAAAAATACTGGTGTACGTATCTTAAAGCCGGTCTAGACCGACTAAAATGTTCTTACTTGTTTTTTTATCAAAGTTCAAATTATTAATATATCAACCCTCTGTATTTTCTTAGCGCTTCTGAAAATTTCATTCCCTCTTATTAAAAATTATTAATCTTTGCTGACATCTAACGCCCACAAAAATAACATGTAACTCTAAAATGTATCCCCCCTTTAAAACACTTGAAAACATATTTGAAACATTGTCATGTCAAAAAATGAAGTAAATTTTCATGTGTTTATCCCCAACGGTAATTGGATCTTTACAACATAAACACACCCCAACTAAAACACTGTCAATTCAAATTCTTTTTGGATTCAGAAAAAAAATGTATTGACATGACATTTAATGAGTTTAATTCATGCATAAATGAGTGGTAAATATGGGTGGTGTTGGCTGTTAAATTTTTTTTGAAAAAAATTTATCAAGTGTTTTGGTTATTGATAAATGTCTCGCATGTTTAAAAGTGCTGATACAAGAGTTTCATGTGTTTTAGATTTCGTGTTTTTTTTTTCTTTTTTGTAACGACCAAGTGTTTTTCTTGTGATTACACATATGGTTTTTAGTTATACACACTTTAACAATTAATAAATTTTTAATTTTTTGAAGTTAATTTATTTTAACATAATAAATTGTTATACTGTGTCTCAGAATTAAAGAATTTTTTCTATAGAAAAACAAAAATTGGTTATCACCGATATTAATTTCAAAAAATACAAAAACAATTTTTTGAAAAACTGTAATGGAAATTCACTTCTTTATTAGAGGTGATAAATCGAAAATAATAAAATTTGGTGATAACTATTAAAGTTTTTAAAATCTTTATTTCAAATGCAGCTTGCTCCTTAGCTAGATAAGGTAAAACGAAAAGAGCAAACATTAGTAATCACCTTCATAAAATTTTGAAAATTAGATTTTATGAAATTTTTTAAAAAAAAAAACCTTGCACTTACAGAAGAAAATTGTTTTTAGTTAAAAAAAAACTCATTAAAATTCCCAGATATGGTAAAACGAAAATGGCAATAATTTGTAATCACCTTCAAAAATTTTGCAAATCCGATTTTAATGAAATTTTTGGAATAAAAAACTTTGCACGCATAGGAGGAAATTGCATGTAGTTTTTAGTTAAAAAACTCATTTAAAATGCCTGGTTTTGTGGAAATTTTCGAGGTGATCACAAGTTTTTGCTCTTTTTGCTATTTTTAATATACTTTCTTTGCTACCTCTAATAAAGAAGTAAATTTCAATTTCCTTTGAAAAAAAAATTATGGATTTGTTTGGAAATTCGTTACAGTGATAACCTTTTTTAGTTTTTTTTTACTCTAGAATCTCTAAGAAAGGAATATTTATTAGTTTTTGTTAATTTCCCTCTGGCATGACTACTCAAGGTGTTAATTGCAATTAAAAATACTTTTTAAATCAATTTCGTACAAAGTTGAATTTTTGGAAATTTTTAGCAGTGATAATCAATTATTGTAATATTCGCTTTGGCAACTCTAGGAGAAAATTAAAGGTTAAAAAAAAAATTACACAAAAATCGATTTTTAGACACCCGTGTAAAAATTGAATTGTTCTCATCTAATCTGCTATGATACGAAAATATATAATTGTATCTGATCAAATATAATTTTATGTCAAATTTGCACGGTGAGCCTCAGCGATGTTCAGGTTGAACTTTAGTGTCGACGAAAAGTGTAAATGCAGTTCGATTTCTACATGATTAGTTGTCACAAAACTGTTTTCAGCGAAATCGTAGCTGATCGCATTCGCGAGATATCGCGAAATTAGTGATTTTATATTTTAAAAAATTTTGATATTGAAGTTTTTTAAATATTTTCAAAAACTGAGTATACAGTTTTCATTGTACTTATTTTAAGGTCACAAAACAGTAAACATCGAAATCCCATCTTCTTTAGTTCGCGAGAAATCGCGAAATAACTTTTTTGTCAATTTTTGTTTTTCAACTTTTTCTAGGTTTTTTTCAAATGTTGTGGAAAGCTGATATGCACTTTAATGTGTACGTGATCGAAGGTCATAAGGGTGTTGACATCAAAGTTGTAGGTGTACACTGTCGCAAGATATCGCGGAATTATTTATATATTTTTTATTTTTTTTTTTATTTTTCAATTTTGCATGTTCTTTTGAAATGGTGTAAAAACGTAGTATGCATTTTTATTTGTACATGATAAAAAGACATTAAACTGCTAACACAAAAGTCCTATGTGGTCAATTCTTTAAGGAATCGCAAAGTTAATATTAAATCTATTATTTATAAATCTATAAATAATAATATTACAATACAAAATAAATGAAAAAAAATTGAAAAATTTTTCGCGATTTTTCGCGAAAATTAGCGTCAATATATAGATTTCAGCAGTTTTACCACCTTCAGTTACGGGCAATTTAAACTGCATACCATATACTTGTCGTTACTTACATTTTTTTTTTTTTTTTTGATACCAAAGAAAAAAAAAGTAATTTATTATAAAAGCTCGTACAGTAATTTTGCGATTTCTCGGGAAATTGATCGTCTATAAATTTTATGCTTGCAGTTTTGTCACCTCTAATAACCTCGAATTCAAACTGCATACCACATTTTTGTCGTTAATTAAAGTATATGTTTTTACAGACCACAAATAACACAAATTAATGAATAAATAGTAGATAAGCGAGTTTTTTTGCGATATCTCAAAGAATTAAGCAGCTAGAATTTAAATGTTAACAGCCTTATGACCTTTGATCAATAGCAAGTCAAACTGCATTTCGTGTTTTTCAACAATGTTAAAGAAACTTCTTTTATTAATCAAAACAAGAAATACCCCCAAAAAGCTGTTTTTCGCTATTTCTCGCGAAAGTGAGCAGCTATAATTTTTTTGGGTGCAGTTTTAATTTCTTCCAGCATGTTCAAATCAAACTGCTTACCACTTTTTTTTATCATTTCTAAAGAACCGGGTTTAAAATATAATAAAAAAAAAAATATATATATATAATTACGCGATATCTCGCGAAATTTAGCACCTACAATTTTGATGTCAACAGCTGTGTGACCTTTGATCAACCACAAGTAAAACTGCATACCATGTTTTTATGAAATTTTAAAAAATCATATATGAAGATAAAAACAAAAATAAAAACAGCAAAAAAGTAATTTCGCGATTTCTCGCGAAATTGAGAAGATATGATTTCGCTGTTAACTGTGTTGTGACATGTAAATAAATACAATTAAAACTGCATACCCAGTTTTTGAAGATATTTAAAAAACTTCATTGTCAAAATTTTAGAAAATACAAAAACACTAATTTCGCGATATCTCGCGAATGCGATCAGCTACGATTTCGCTGTTAACAGTTTTGTGACATTTATTCATGTAGAAATCGAACTGCGCTTACACTTTTCGTCGACACTAAAGTTCAACCTGAACATCGCTGAGGCTCACCGTGTTTGGCCAATGTTGACTAAAACCGAGATATAATAAGATCTCGATTTTGGCCATTTCAGATATAATTATATGTAAACAAATACGATCATATTGAAAATATATTAACAGATCTGCGATCAACAATTATTGTGTGTTTTTTTTTTAATAGATGTCGTACAAAATTAAATTTTTAAACATTTTTAGCAGTGATTAACATTTATTGTCATTAAGGAAAAATTGCAATTAATTTTCTTTTTAGAAAAATTTAAACAATTACAACAAAACTTTAAAAATTTCATAAAGGTGATAACCTGTTATTGCTCTTTTTTTACAAAAATTTTTAAAAAATTAATTTTTTACAATTTATAGAGGATCCCGAGTAAAAAAGATTATATATAATTTTACTTATTTTTATATAAACATATATTATTTGATAAATTTATACGTAAATTGTTTTGCTATCATATAAGATTATATATATTTGCACTTCGTATTTTTTTCTTATATAAAATTATATAAAAGAAAATGTTAAGTTATACATAATAACATATGATTAAAGTTAGTTTATATAATTACATATGAAATATAAAATTCTGTCTGTTTTTTTATATAATTTAATATAACAAAATATTTGAAGACATTTTATATAAAACTTTATGCAACTTTTTTCTGAATCATATGTAATCTTATATGAGTAAAATTAAAAAAAAAATCTAAGTCCTTTATATATAATTTGATATAACTGTTGAAAATTTTTCCAAGTCCAGAGTTTTTTTTTTTTTTTTTAAGTTCCAAACCTAAACCTTAAACATTTGTTTTAAAAATTTTATATGTTATTATATATAATGCAAAATTTATGAAAAAAAAATTAAGTTCTTTATATATAATTTAATATAATTTTTTTTTTTGGTTTTTTTTTGGATTTTTTTTTTTATTTAATTATATATAATTGCATAAATTTTTCTAAAAAAGGGGCCAATTTTCGCATCAAATCATATAAAATTATATTAAAATCACATCAAATTATATCAAATTTAATGCAACTTTATATGGTTTTATCGACTCATTTTTCGCATCAAATTCTATATGAATATATATGATGTCTTTATATAATTAAATATAAACATATATAATTTTTTTTTCTCGGGATTACACATTTTTTCTCTTTAAATTCTAGCACACACTTCATTTAAAAATTAAATTTTTAATCAGCGTCTTTAAAGATACGTTTGTTTTTGAAAAATTCTAAAAAAAATAATTTTCAAAAATTTATGAAGGTGATCACATATTTTTGTTTTTTTCTCTCTAGCAACAATTTTATAAAAAACTGAAAGTTTTTCCCATTACCACATTCAATATTTGTTATTTTCGGTTTGGGAAAAATGTCCTAGAATCTGAGAATTTTTCTATAGAAAAAATGTCTCAGAATCTAAGAATTTTTTTAAAGAAAAAATGTCTCAGAATCTGAGAATTTTTTACAGAAAAAATGGCTCAGAATCTGATAATTTTTTTATAGAAAAAATGACTCAGAATATTAGAATTTTTCTTTAAGAAAAATGTCTCAGAATCTGAGAATTTTTTATAAAGGAAAAATGTCTCAGCATCTCAGAATTTTTCTATACAAAAAATGTCCTAGAATCTTTGAATTTTTCTATAGAAAAAATGTCTCAGAATCTGAGAAATTTTTTTATAGAAAAATCTTTCAGAATTTGAGAGTATTTCTATAGAAAACTCTCAGATTCTGAGACATTTTTTCTATAGAAAAATTTTTCTTAAAGAAATATTCTCAAACATTTTTCCTATAGAAAAATTTTTCCCAAATGAAAAATTTTTTTTCTATAGAAAAATCATAGATTCTGAGACGTTTTTCTTATAGAAAAATTCTTAGACTATGAGACATTTTGCTTATAAAAAAATTCTCAGATTCTGAGACATTTTTTCTTTAGAAAAATTCTCAGATTCTGAGACATTTTCTTATAGAAAAATTTTAAGAATCTGAGACATTTTTCTCATAGAAAAACTCTCAGATTCTAAGACATTTTTCTTACAGAAAAATTCTCAGATTCTGACACATTCTTCTTATAGAAAAATTCTCAGATTCTGATACATTTTTCTTATAGAAAAATTCTCAGATTCTGAGACATTTTTCTTATAGAAAAATTCTCAGATTCTGAGAAATTTTTCTTATAGAAAAATTCTCAGATTCTGAGAAATTTTTCGTGTAGAAAGTCTCAGATTTTGAGACATTTTTCGTGTAGAAAAATTGTCTGATTCTGAGACATTTTTCTTATAGAAAAATTTTAAGATAGAAAATTCTATCGATATCGATAGCAAAAAATTTTCTATAGAAAATTCTACCGATAGCAAAAAATTTTCCATAGAAAATTCTATCAATATCGATATCAAAAAATTTTCTATAGAAAATTCTATTGATATCGATAGCAAAAAAATTTCTATAAAAAAACTCTATAGCAAAGAATTTTCTATAAAAAATTCTATCGATAGCAAAAAATTTTCTATAAAAAATTTTATCGATAGCAAAAAATTTTCTATAGAAAATTCTATCGATATCGATAGCAAAAAATTTTCTATAGAAAATTCTATCGATATCGATAGCAAAAAATTTTCTATAGAAAATTCTATCGATATCGATAGCAAAAAATTTTCTATAGAAAATTCTATCGATATCGATAGCAAAAAATTTTCTATAGAAAATTCTATCGATATCGATAGCAAAAAATTTTCTATAGAAAATTCTATCGATATCGATAGCAAAAAATTTTCTATAGAAAATTCTATCGATATCGATAGCAAAAATTTTCTATAGAAAATTCTATCGATATCGATAGCAAAAAATTTTCTATAGAAAATTCTATCGATATCGATAGCAAAAAATTTTCTATAGAAAATTCTATCGATATCGATAGCAAAAAATTTTCTATAGAAAATTCTATCGATATCGATAGCAAAAAATTTTCTATAGAAAATTCTATCGATATCGATAGCAAAAAATTTTCTATAAAAAATTCTATCGATATCGATAGCAAAAAATTTTCTATAGAAAATTCTATCGATATCGATAGCAAAAAATTTTCTATAGAAAATTCTATTGATATCTATAGCAAAAAATTTTCTATAGAAAATTCTATCGATATCGATAGCAAAAAATTTTCTATAGAAAATTCTATCGATATCGATAGCAAAAAATTTTCTATAGAAAATTCTATCGATATCGATAGCAAAAAATTTTCTATAGAAAATTCTATCGATATCGATAGCAAAAAATTTTCTATAGAAAATCCTATCGATATCGATAGCAAAAAATTTTCTATAGAAAATTCTATCGATATCGATAGCAAAAAATTTTCTATAGAAAATTCTATCGATAGCAAAAAATTTTCTATAGAAAATTCTATCGATATCGATGGCAAAAAATTTTCTATAGAAAATTCTACCGATATCGATAGCAAAAAATTTTCTATAGAAAATTCTATCGATAGCAAAAAATTTTCTATAGAAAATTCTATCGATAGCAAAAAATTTTCTATAGAAAATTCTATCGATATCGATAGCAAAAAATTTTCTATAGAAAATTCTATCGATATCGATAGCAAAAAATTTTCTATAGAAAATTCTATCGATATCGATAGCAAAAAATTTTCTATAGAAAATTCTATCGATATCGATAGCAAAAAATTTTCTATAGAAAATTCTATCGATATCGATAGCAAAAAATTTTCTATAGAAAATTCTATCGATATCGATAGCAAAAAATTTTCTATAGAAAATTCTATCGATATCGATAGCAAAAAATTTTCTATAGAAAATTCTATCGATATCGATAGCAAAAAATTTTCTATAGAAAATTCTATCGATATCGATAGCAAAAAATTTTCTATAGAAAATTTTATCGATATCGATAGCAAAAAATTTTCTATAGAAAATTCTATCGATATCGATAGCAAAAAATTTTCTATAGAAAATTCTATCGATATCGATAGCAAAAAATTTTCTATAGAAAATTCTATCGATATCGATAGCAAAAAATTTTCTATAGAAAATTCTATCGATATCGATAGCAAAAAATTTTCTATAGAAAATTCTATCGATATCGATAGCAAAAAATTTTCTATAGAAAATTCTATCGATATCGATAGCAAAAAATTTTCTATAGAAAATTCTATCGATATCGATAGCAAAAAATTTTCTATAGAAAATTCTATCGATATCGATAGCAAAAAAATTTCTATAGAAAATTCTATCGATATCAATGGCAAAAAGACATACAGAGACATTTTTCCTATAAAAAAATGTTGAGACATTTTTCCTATAAAAAAATGTTGAGACATTTTTTCTATAGAAAAATTCTCAGATTCTGAGAAATTTTTTCTATAGAATAATTCTCAGATTCCGAGAGATTTTTCCTATAGAAAAATTTTCAGACTCTGAAACATTTTTCCTAGAATATTTTCTGTTATTTGCCCACTGTAAACACTGTGTTTTGTATAACAACCCTCATCAATACATCATTTGTAATAAGACTGACATTTTTTTTTTTGCAAAACTGCATAAAAAGATCAAGAAACTGAATCTTAATGTTTCAACGCATTCTACTAGTTTTACTACCAAAAAAAACTGTACGTTACCATTGTTTTGTTGCAGTTACTACAAATCTGGCTAGACATTTGTTAGCCTTAATAAGCCAGTGGCCAGTGACAATGTGAGAGACAATATGACGTCTCATTTTCTAAAAAAAAAATAATTGAAAAGAAACCAAAATGAACATGATATTCAAAGGAATTTATATATTTCAAAAAAAAAATCCTTCAACAAAGCCTTTTTGCCAATTTAGTTTCAGCCTTAAGGCTAAAAACGAACAATGTCATTGTAAAATTTGAAAACAATTGTAAATATTTTAAACCTTGTTTACAAATGTTTTTGGCTAAATATTTTCTATACAATTTTTAAAACAATAAATTTTAATGTTTAACAATAAATAGCCTTGTTTTTTCAATTTTTTTGAAATCATTATAATTTTTTTTTTATATTCCATAAAAATGTCCTATTTTATTACAGAAGTGACAAGTATTTTTTTTGGCTTCCAAAAATCTGTTTAAATTTCTTTTTGTCATGCTTTGTAAATTTTACTTTGTCACCTTTTTGATTTGGAATCCGATTGAATTGTTGTTGAATAGTGTTAAAAGATTTTCATTGGAAAAAATCTTCTCATCGCCTGAATCATGTTAATTTAGATTTTTATGGTATTAAAAATTGAAAAATCAACAAAAAACGATAATTTTGTTATTAAGGTTGACATTTTCATTTCTTTTCAGGATTTCATTTTTGACAACTAGGGTGGTTTGGTTACAGTTTTGGTTTTTGGGTTAGTGTTAATTGTGTTGTTCCATGGTGCTAATCAATTAAGTTTAGGATTTGTATAAAAGTAAATATTTTGTAGGTGGTCGTGTAAACAACACTAAACAATAGTGTCCGTCGGACATTGTCCGAGCGAACAGTTAGGATAAAAATGGGTTTAAGTCACAATTTGATAGTTGGCAACATTAAAAATCCATTTTGTTACGCACAAAAAAAAACTTTTACCAATATTTGACAGTTTTTCTTGTTTTTTAACAAATCGAAATTTAAATTTTTTTTTGTAATTTTACATTTTTTTTTTGTAATTTTACAAATTTCCAAGATAATTTAACAAAAAAAATATAGTATATTCACGAGAAGTCCTTGTAATTTTAATTGCGCCAAAAAACTGTAAATTTACAATTTTATTGGTAAAAAGCTTGTAAAATTACTAGGAATTCTCTTAAAATAGAAGGTAGCAAAAAATCTAGTAAAATAACGAAACCTCTTTGTAAATTTTGACGTGTCAAAAAATTTTTAAACATACAATTTTATTGGTGAAAACCTTGTAAAATTACAAAATTATTGATGAAAATCATGTAAAATTACTAGGAAATTTTGTCAAATAGGAGGTAGAAAACAAAAAAATGTTCTTCTTGTAATTTTACGAGGTTTTTTTTTGAGTGTAGTGAAGAAATTAAATCCGAGTGTCAAATTAATTTAATCAAGTTCAAAGTCATACAAAATTAAGATTCGTTTACTGATCACAGATTCTGAGATATTTTTCCAATAAAAAAGTCTGAGATTCTAAATATTTTTTCTACAGAAAAAAGTTCTTTAAAAAAAAAATTCTATAGAAAAATTCTCAGGTTTTGCGACTTTGTTTCTCAATAAAAATTCTAAGATTCCAAACAATTTTCTCTAAAAAAATATTATCAAATAATTTCCTTTTCTCTATTATCAGATTATGTATTTCCTTCTCTCTTTTTCTCTGCTTCTTCTTAGATTTTTCCAACAGAAAAATTTTCAGATTTTTGCTATAGAAAAATTCTCAGATTTTTGGTATAGTAAAATTCTCAGATTTTTCCATCAGAAAAATTAGAAGATTCCGAGACTTTTTTCTGTACAAACATCTTAATATTCCGAAAAATTTTTCCTATAGAAAAATTTTAAGATTTTAAGGAATTTCATTTTCTTTTCTTCATGTCTTTTTCTTCCTTCTGTACTTTCTTTTTGTTCTTATTTTCTTTCGAATTGGTTTGCGGAAGGGAAATTTCATACTCCCCCCGTGAATCCGCGCCCGCCTATCCCCTATCATTAGACTTGAGGGTATAATATCACTTAACTTCATAAAAATAATATTTCTTGCTCAGAGAAAAATGCTTCATAATATTTATTTTTTCATAACATTTCATTATATTTATGAAACCTTTTAAATATAATGAGGTTTAATTAAAAAAGTCTCTGAGTGGAGGGTATAAAAATAATATTTCTTGCTTCATAAAAATATTTTTTTTTTTGCTCAGAGAAAAATGCTTTATAATATTTATGACATGGTTTAATAAATATTTTGTTCATAACATTTCATTATATTTATGAAACCTTTTTATATATAATGAGGTTTAATTAAAAAAGTCTCTGAGTGGAGGGTATAAAAATAATATTTCTTGCTTCATTAAAATAATATTTCTTTCTCAGAGAAAATGATTCATAATATTTATGACATGGTTTCATAAATATTTTTTTCATAACAATTCATTATATTTATGAAACCTTTATAAATATAATGAAGTTAAATTAAAAAAGTCTATGATATGAAATGTACTTCATAAAATTTCATGATTTCATAAAAAGATTCATAAACGTGTCATGTGATTTTTAATAACATCATAAAGAAATTGGGGCAAAAAAATAATGACGATTTTTAAAATGTTAATTCCTTTTTTTAGTTCTTCCAATGTATCATAAATTTTATTTCTAAAAAAAAATCAATTGCTTTATTAATAAAACATTTCATAAATACTTTTTCACAAATATAATGAAACTTGTCATTAAAGTTCGTCTAATGTAAGTGTTCCATAAATATTATGAAATATTTCATATATGAGGCATTCCACACCAAATGTCCAGCGAAAAAAACATGTGTAACGTAAATTTCTGAATAGGTGGTATGGATAGCCCTATATGGAACTTAGAAAATTGCGTTTTTGGTTTTTCAATTTTTTAAAATCTGGGCTTAGGAGGCGTGGTCAAATATTGGAAAAACGGTCAAATTTGGGGCGAGTTGCCTTGATTAAATATTTATCACATTAAAACGGAATGCACCACAATCTCAAAAATTTACAGTCTTATATAGTTTTGTATGGGCTATCGATTAAAATTTTTTTTTTTTGGAAAATTTTCAGAACCCGTTCTGAAATTTTCCATTTTTTAAAAAAGTCAATATATCAAAAATCCGGCCACTTTTTTTTTTCTTTTTTATTTATTTTTTTAAAAGTTCAGATGTTTGTCCATCCACACTAAAAAAATCAGAAACACGTTCATCTTTTTTTTTCGAGAAAATCGCATTTGAACTTTAAATTTCATAACAATTTAGTAATTTGCTTGTATTTTTTTGTGGCAACAGAGCGTATGACGAATATTTATGCAATTAATATTACTCATTCGCAACTTTAAAACAAAGAAATACAAGCAAATAACAAAATTGTTATGAAATTTAAAGTTCAAATGCGATTTTCTCGAAAAAAAAGATGAACGTGTTTCTGTTTTTTTTTTGTGTGGATGGACAAACATCTACACTTTTAAAAAAAATAATAAAAATGAAAAAAAAGTGGCCGGATTTTTGATAAATTGACTTTTTTAAAAAATGGAAAATTTCAGAACGGGTTCTGAAAATTTTCCAAAAAAAAAATTTAATCGATAGCCCATACAAAACTATATAAGAAAGAAAATTTTTGACATTGTGGTGCATTCCGTTTTAATGTGATAAATATTTAATCAAGGCAACTCGCCACAAATTTTACCATTTTTCCAATATTTGACCACGCCTCCTAAGCCCAGTTTTTGAAAAATTGAAAAACCAAAAACGCAATTTTCTTAGTTACATATAGGGCTATCCAAACTATTTATTCAGAAATTTACGAGACACATGTTTTTCTGTAGCGGGACATTTGGTGTGGAATGCCTCATATGCTATGAAACATTTCAGAAAAATAATAGTATTTTTTTAAAGTATTTCATTATAAATATGGAACTATTTTATAGTACCAATTCATAAATACAATGAAATAGTTGCCTAAAATGATCAAATATTTAAGAAAAAAAAAATTAAATCTATGAAATTTTTTATCGTATTTATGAGCCAATTCATAATATTTATGAAATATTTATGAAAAGTTTCATAAAAATTTATGAAATTTTATTCATTATATTGATAAAAAATTCCCTATGAACAATTATGAAACTTTTTCATTGTTTTTATGAAACTGTTACATTGGACGAACTTTAATGAAGATTTTCATTATATTTATGACAGTTTTAATAATTTGAAAAAATCATTTTAGAATGTGCCTTCGATCATAGTTTGGGATTTTTGAAAAATGTTCATAAAATTTTGTAAAAAATTGCGATAATTTGTTATAATTTTGGCATATTGAAACAACCCAGCAAAACTTAGATTACCAAATAAGGTATAAAATAAGGTATAGGATCTCTTATTTTATACATTGCAGCATTGATGATTTTAACAGGCGATGAGACTCAAAGAAATGCATCCACATTATCACAAAGAATACCAGTAAGGTATAAAATAAGTCATAAATTTATAACGAAGAATACGAGTAAGGTGTAAAATATATGATATTTTATAGGTTACGAGAAATGAAATAATATAGCATACCAGAAGATAATATATGTATAAGGTGTTACGAGTAGTGAAAAAGTAATTTTGTATTAAATTTACTGACGCGACTGTAAGTGAGTGAAGTAGATAAAATATGCTCGTGAGTGTGTGTGGTTGAAAATTTCCTGTCGTGAGCCCAACTCTAGTTTAAACTTATGCATTTTTTTATAAAATAATTATTTTTTATGTTATTGTAATGCATTATGCATTCAATTATAAATAATACATTATTTCAAACTTTCAAATAATACAAAATGTAACCAAATATAAGTCATTCATGATTTAATGTTTAGAAATAACAAATATGAAATACATTTTTTCCAATAATCATGCATTACGTAGCAAATTATTAGTAATGCATTATTTTTCACTTGAAAATAATACGTTGTGTTACAAATGTTTGGTAAGACATCCTAAAATAATGCTACAAATAAGGTATATACATTACCTGGTAATGTGTTATATAATCACTACCCATTACCAAAGTTTTGCTGGGAATACCAATTTATGAAATCGATCAAACGATTTTAGAGATATCGCCATTTAAGATTTGTTAAAAAAATTCCAAAAATAACAGTTTTTACGACGTTCAAACAATTTTTATACCCTCCAACCACAGTATAAGGGTAAACTCACTTTATCATTCCGTGTGTAACGCATTGAAATATCGGTCAAGGACCCTATAATGTATTATTGATCAGTGATCGATTCTAAGACATTCTAGCGATGTCCGTCCGTCCGTCTGTCCGTCTGTAGAGGACACGATACAGTCAACAAAAAAGAGCTAAACTTCCTAAGTTTGGCACGAATATGTCTTATATTCCTAGGCAGGCTAAGTTCGGAAATGGGCAAAATCGGACCAAGGGGAAAAAAGTTCCCCCTTAGAGAACTAAACCAACCAAAGAAAAACTACATTTTTCGCAGGATTTTTTGTACTTTTCTTAAGCAAATTCAACATTCTTATGTCAGAAGAAGGTGACCCAACGTCTCCCACCAACCTTACCCCCCCTCCCCCCTTACCCCAAAAAACGACGCCCCTGGAAATTTTTTTTATTTTGTTTTTTACATATTGGAGGGTATAAAAGATTCGGCACAGCCGAATGTAACACTCTCACTTGTTTTTTATTTTAAATATAAATATTTTTTCATTGGCGATTTCCCAGAGATTTTGACAAATTTTCATTAACACTTAATTTCAGCCACATCAGACCGTTTTAACCCTTGGCCCGCTTCGATCAAAGTTTAGAGTTTGAAAACAGTTTAGAGGTGAAAACTTTCTCAAAAAAACAAAACTTTCTTAAAAAAACGGCCAAGGGTTAAAACTAGAAATGGGCGCATGTGCAGATTATAGCGTGATTCACGCGTGAGTGTGATTGAATTAAATTTTACTCACGTGTGAGTGGACAAAAAATTGCGTGAGTGAGTGTTCGTGAGTAAAATTTTTGAGTGAGTGAGTGTGCGTGATTCGATTTTTTTACGTGAGTTTGCGCGATTCATTTTCACTTCATACAGGTAAAGCTCGATATAAAGAATGATATAATGTTAGAACCATTCGTTATATCGGGAGATTCGTTATATCCCGGAGGTTGGTTTTTTATGTATTTTTTTTATTTAAATAAATATTTAAATAAAACCGTTTATATTTTTGTCACTCGTTATATCAACCAAAAATTTTTGAATCGTTCGTTAATGTTAAAATTGTTGTCGTTCGTTATATCGAATATTTGTAAAAGCGAAATTCATTAAACCGGGCTTTGCCTGTATTTCTTTCGATAACAAACAAAGCAACAAAAAATTGTTAAATTTGGCTCAACTTAAGATTTCGTCCCGAAAAAAGCAAAAAAAAATGTAAAATTTAGCTGAACTGTAAATTTTGATGAAAATTTTGAAAGATTTTTGAAATTCAAATTCTGATTAATTTTTATTAAAAAATAAAAATTGTTTTGTTCGACCTTTAAAATATTATATTTTGAGGATGGTTTTAATTAGTAAAGAAAATAATGACCTCGTGCCAGAATAAACATCCTCAAAAAAAAAAAAAAAAGGATTTTTGAAATTTTTGTTTTCGAAATTTTTTTTGTATAAATAAGAGTTTCGTGATTGTGAGTTAACGTGAGTGTGAGTGAAGCTTGCGTGAGTGCACGTGAGTTTGAGTTGTATTAAACTTACTCAAGTGAGTGAGTCTGAGGAAAAAAATATGCTCGTCGAGTTAATGTGCGTGATTCAAAAATCCTTGTCGTGAGCGTGAGTCAAAAATCACTCAAGCGCCCGTGTCTAGTTAAAATTATCTGATTTGCCTCAAATTAATTTTAAATGAAAGTTTGTCTTAAGCTCTTTGATTGGGTCAAGGGAAGGAAAAAAAAAAATTCTTGAACGTAGAAAAAACCGCCATTTTTTGCAAATTTCAAATAGCGATAATTCGAAAACCCTACGACCGATTTAAATTTTATGTTTTTGATTTTCGTGTTCAGTGCATCAAATTAACAAATATGATGTATCGAAAGATTTTTTTTTTTTTTAATTTTAAAAATTCAAAACTTTGATCGCCGGGCACCACGGCGTAATTTAATATCATTACCGCGGTATACCGTAGGAAAAAACTGCCATTTTTTTTTAATTTCCAATAGCGATATCTCGAAAACCGTTCGGTCGATTTTTAAAATTTTTCGATATTCATGTTCAACGCATCAAAAAAATCAAAAACATTGTTGTTCGCGGGCAACACTAGTAAATTTTTACCTTATAATTTTATAATTTTTAGGTCCAGTAGAATGAAAATTTTCCTCACCACTTGGAAAAATCAAAATTCGAAGAAAAAATATCACTCCATTGCTACAGTATACGCATTAAACTGCCTCAGTGCACTGTAAATTATACCCGTCTTAAAAAAAATTTGATTTAACAGAAATTTTAACTGTCACGAATTCAGTTTTAAAAAGTTTTTATGATAATGAAATTCGTGAAAAAATTATAAAATATTTGAATGTTTTATTTTAAAAATAATTTCGAAAGACTGTTAATAGCGAAAAGACTTTTAAAGACTATTGAAGTTACAGTTTTTAAGAAAATGTAAAACTTGCAACATACATTTTGGGAATATTGAATTATTTTATAAGAAACTTTTTGAAATTTTTAAAAATTTACAGAGTTATTGCTTAAAGCATGTCCAGAGGTATTGTATGAGTTCAGAGTAAAAAAATTTTATATACAAATGCAAATGTATATAAAAATTTTTTTATTGAAAATAAAAATAGTTTTTTTCGAACTTTATAATATTATATATTGAGTAGATTTATTCTAGCTCGAGGTTTTTTTCTTTACTAATTACAACCCTGATATTCTCATGGCTAGAATTATCCTACTCAAAATATAACAACAATTTTTATTTTTAATTAAAATTTATTTTTTTCTTTTCAGCTCTATTTAATATTCTCCTTGCTCTAATGATAGCCATGTTAGTGGCTGTGAAAGGTTATCAAAATGAAGATGATGATGATGAGGATAGTGATAGTGATAGTGATGAAAATATTCTTTCATGGACCTATTGGGACTATATAATGAGAAATGTACGTTTTAAATAAACAAAAAAAACTTATTAAAAAAAAGATAAAATTAATTACTTTTTTAATTGAATCAATTACAAAAGTGATTGGTCCTGAATTTTTATTCAATTAAAATTTTTGTTTGAAAAAAAAAATCAAAATTTTTTCTGTTATTAAGAAGATTCGTTAAAAAGAAAATTGAAAATATTACTTTTTTTATAGGAAAAAGATCTTAGAATCTAAAACTTTTTCTACAGGAAAAAGAAATAATGATTTTTCTATAGGAAAAAAGATCAAAAACTTTTTGTATAGAAAAAAGAGAAAATATGACATCAAATATATCTTAGCAAATACGATTTGGCTTTTCTATAAGAAAAATGTTTCAGGATCTTAATGTTTTTCTATAGGAAATTTTTTTCAGAGACTAAAATTTTTTCTGTAGGAAAAAGTTCTCAGAATCTGAGAATTTTTTTGTAGAAAAAATTAAACAAACATTTTAAAATCTAATGAGCTACTCAAAATTTTTTCCCGCCAAATATTGACAAAAAAATCATTTTACAATAGAATAAACTACAATTATTATTCGAAATTGTTTGTCTAGACATCTTTCTATCATACAATTACACAACAGGATAACAATTTCTTTACAAAAATAGCAAATAATAAAGAACGTAGTGTAATGCTATCCATAACAACATAAATACCTAATCAGTTTTAGTCATTTTAATAGCAAATCTATCATATTACAAATCTTTGAATAATGTCATACCATTTGGCCTACCACTCTACCATATCACACCATGGTTTTGGATTATTTCATCAAAGAAAGGGCAACCTAACCTTGGTGTAAATATTTTAAAGAAATTTGACAAACAAAAGATAAATATTTTGTAAAAGAACGTCTTAAATATTTTGAGTTAATCTTACAAAATAATTACACAACAGTGTAAAAACAGCTTGAAAAATGTTAACACTAAACACCGAAGGAGGCGATAGAATTATAACTGACAAAAGGAATCTAAAAGACTTTTGCAAAACGATTTAAAATTTTTAAGGAGGTCTTCTTTTTGAAATTTTAGCATGCAGCGCCTGATTAAAAAAGAAGAAAATGGATTGTAATATAATGAAATGAACAAATTAGCACAAAATACTGTGTGGAAACAGTGAGGGGGCCTAAAGAAATTCTTAAAAAGAAAAACAAAAAGACTACAATTTGGCGGGAAAATTAGACGCTAAAGAAAATTTTATCGATTTTGAAAACAAAAAAAAAATCTAAAGAAAATCCTATCGATAGCAAAAAATTTTCTATAGAAAATTTTATCGATAACAAAAAATTTTCTATAGAAAATTTTATTGATATCGATAACAAAAAATTTTCTATAGAAAATTTTATCGATATCAAAAAAGTTTCTATAGAAAATTTTATCAATAACAAAAAATTTTCTATAGAAAATTTTATCGATATCGATAACAAAAAATTTTCTATAGAAAATTTTATCGATATCGATAGGAAAAAATTGTCTATAGAAAATTCTATCGATATCGATAGGAAAAAAATTTCTATAGAAAATTCTATCGATATCGATAGGAAAAAATTTTCTATAGAAAATTCTATCGATATCGATAGGAAAAAATTTTCTATAGAAAATTCTATCGATATCGATAGGAAAAAATTTTCTATAGAAAATTCTATCGATATCGATAGCAAAAATTTTCTATAGAAAATTCTATCGATATCGATAGCAAAAAATTTTCTATAGAAAATTCTATCGATATCGATAGCAAAAAATTTTCTATAGAAAATTCTATCGATATCGATAGCAAAAAATTTTCTATAGAAAATTCTATCGATATCGATAGCAAAAAATTTTCTATAGAAAATTCTATCGATATCGATAGCAAAAAATTTTATATAGAAAATTCTATCGATATCGATAGCAAAAAATTTTCTATAGAAAATTCTATCGATATCGATAGCAAAAAATTTTCTATAGAAAATTCTATCGATATCGATAGCAAAAAATTTTCTATAGAAAATTCTATCGATATCGATAGCAAAAAATTGTCTATAGAAAATTCTATCGATATCGATAGCAAAAAATTTTCTATAGAAAATTCTATCGATATCGATAGCAAAAAATTTTCTATAGAAAATTCTATCGATATCGATAGCAAAAAATTTTCTATAGAAAATTCTATCGATATCGATAGCAAAAAATTTTCTATAGAAAATTCTATCGATATCGATATCAAAAAATTTTCTATAGAAAATTCTATCGATATCGATAGCAAAAAATTTTCTATAGAAAATTCTATCGATATCGATAGCAAAAAATTTTCTATAGAAAATTCTATCGATATCGATAGCAAAAAATTTTCTATAGAAAATTCTATCGATATCGATAGCAAAAAATTTTCTATAGAAAATTCTATCGATAGCAAAAAATTTTCTATAGAAAATTCTATCGATATCGATAGCAAAAAATTTTCTATAGAAAATTCTATCGATATCGATAGCAAAAAATTTTCTATAGAAAATTCTATCGATATCGATAGCAAAAAATTTTCTATAGAAAATTCTATCGATATCGATAGCAAAAAATCTTCTATAGAAAATTCTATCGATATCGATAGCAAAAAATTTTCTATAGAAAATTCTATCGATATCGATAGCAAAAAATTTTCTATAGAAAATTCTATCGATATCAATAGCAAAAAATTTTCAATAGAAAATTCTATCGATAGCAAAAAATTTTCTATAAAAAATTCTATCGATAGCAAAAAATTTTCTATAGAAAATTCTATCGATATCGATAGCGAAAAATTTTCAATAGAAAATTCTATCGATATCGATAACAAAAAATTTTCTATAGAAAATTCTATTGATATCGATAACAAAAAATTTTCTATAGAAATTTTATCGATAACAAAAAATTTTCTATAGAAATTTTATCGATAACAAAAAATTTTCTATAGAAAATTTTATCGATAACAAAAAATTTCCTATAGAAAATTTTATCGATAGCAAAAAATTTTCTATAGAAAATTTTATCGATAACAAAAAATTTTCTATAGAAAATTTTATCGATAACAAAAAATTTTCTATAGAAAATTTTATCGATAACAAAAAATTTTCTATAGAAAATTTTATCGATAACAAAAAATTTTCTATAGAAAATTTTATCGATAACAAAAAGTTTTCTATAGAAAATTTTATCGATAACAAAAAATTTTCTATAGAAAATTTTATCGATAACAAAAAATTTTCTATAGAAAATTTTATCGATAACAAAAAATTTCTTATAAAAAATTTTATCGATAGCAAAAAATTTTCTATAGAAAATTTTATCGATAACAAAAAATTTTCAAAACAAAAATTTTTCGTTAACAAAAAAAAATTTGTAGAAAATTGTTTTCCATCGTTATTTATTTTTTTAATTAACTGATAAAAAATGTAAGGTCGTAAATTTAAACAATTATTTGTTAAAAATGTCATAAAAAATTGTATTTAAAAAAAAGACATAAAGTCTGGAAATCTAATAAAATCCTAAACAACCCCTAAAAGTCCCCCAAGTCAAAAACTAATAATAAAAAAATAAAAAATCTTAAAACAATAACAGTGGCCACGTATCTTTGGCCAATATTGAGGCCTTAAACAAAAACCTTTAATGTCATTGACTATAGAAATTTAACAAAAAATAATAAAATCTATCAGCAAACTATTGTTTAAAATTTTTTGAAAATAATTTAACAAAAGAATGTAGATTTCTGTAATTTTCTTCAAAAGAAAAATAAAATTATAACAAAATTCTATAGCAATAACTTGGCCTTAAGCAATTTAAAAGATTATTATATTATTGCAAAAAACAAAACTGTTCCAAAAACCATTGTCATTTTCCTCAAAAAAAACGTATCTGTGAATACCTTTCTTTCACTTTTTGTTCGATCATGTCTTTTTTTGATACAATTTTTCTACTCTGAAATTTTCTTTTTGTTCAGGTCTTTTTACAACATCTTCAGTAGAAGGTATTAAAGTGTCAGAATTGATAGAAATTTGTATTCTTAACATGACTTTCTTTAAAATACAAAAATTTATGAACATTTATCATCATCTTTGTCAAAGCCTTTTCTATGCCTTTGGGCATTTTTCATTTTCTTTGGATTATTGTTGGAAATGATCTTTTGTTTAGTATGATTTTTGTTGGTTATTGTTTAGCAAAAACGTGTAAACGAGCAAAAATTTGTAGAATTTATGTTCCAAAATTAATTCTAAAGAACAAGCTAATTGCTAAGAGTTTTAGTTTAAAATTGTTTAGAAAAGAAAACAAGAAGATCGGTTGAGAGGATAGTGAAACAGTGGGACAACAGAGAGGAATTATGTGGAGAAAAATTGTTTGAAAATCGTAGAAATTTTCCAAACGGAAAAAATTTCTTCTTTTTGCTTAGAATTTTCTATAGAAAATTTTTTGCTATCGATATCGATAGAATTTTCTATAGAAAATTTTTTGCTATCGATATCGATAGAATTTTCCATAGAAAATTTTTTGCTATCGATATCGATAGAATTTTCTATAGAAAATTTTTTGCTATCGATATCGATAGAATTTTCTATAGAAAATTTTTTGCTATCGATATCGATAGAATTTTCTATAGAAAATTGTTTTGCTATCGATATCGATAGAATTTTCTATAGAAAATTTTTTGCTATCGATATCGATAGAATTTTCTATAGAAAATTTTTTGCTATCGATATCGATAGAATTTTCTATAGAAAATTTTTTGCTATCGATATCGATAGAATTTTCTATAGAAAATTTTTTGCTATCGATATCGATAGAATTTTCTATAGAAAATTTTTTGCTATCGATATCGATAGAATTTTCTATAGAAAATTTTTTGCTATCGATATCGAAAGAATTTTCTATAGAAATTTTTTTGCTATCGATATCGATAGAATTTTCTATAGAAAATTTTTTGCTATCGATACCGATAGAATTTTCTATAGAAAATTTTTTGCTATCGATATCGATAGAATTTTCTATAGAAAATTTTTTGCTATCGATATCGATAGAATTTTCTATAGAAAATTTTTTGCTATCGATATCGATAGAATTTTCTATAGAAAATTTTTTACTATCGATATCGATAGAATTTTCTATAGAAAATTTTTTGCTATCGATATCGATAGAATTTTCTATAGAAAATTTTTTGCTATCGATATCGATAGAATTTTCTATAGAAAATTTTTTGCTATCGATATCGATAGAATTTTCTATAGAAAATTTTTTGCTATCGATATCGATAGAATTTTCTATAGAAAATTTTTTGCTATCGATATCGATAGAATTTTCTATAGAAAATTTTTTGCTATCGATATCGATAGAATTTTCTATAGAAAATTTTTTGCTATCGATATCGATAGAATTTTCTATAGAAAATTTTTTGCTATCGATATCGATAGAATTTTCTATAGAAAATTTTTTGCTATCGATATCGATAGAATTTTCTATAGAAAATTTTTTGCTATCGATATCGATAGAATTTTCTATAGAAAATTTTTTGCTATCGATATCGATAGAATTTTCTATAGAAAATTTTTTGCTATCGATATCGATAGAATTTTCTATAGAAAATTTTTTGCTATCGATATCGATAGAATTTTCTATAGAAAATTTTTTGCTATCGATATCGATAGAATTTTCTATAGAAAATTTTTTGCTATCGATATCGATAGAATTTTCTATAGAAAATTTTTTGCTATCGATATCGATAGAATTTTCTATAGAAAATTTTTTGCTATCGATATCGATAGAATTTTCTATAGAAAATTTTTTGCTATCGATATCGATAGAATTTTCTATAGAAAATTTTTTGCTATCGATATCGATAGAATTTTCTATAGAAAATTTTTTGCTATCGATATCGATAGAATTTTCTATAGAAAATTTTTTGCTATCGATATCGATAGAATTTTCTATAGAAAATTTTTTGCTATCGATATCGATAGAATTTTCTATAGAAAATTTTTTGCTATCGATATCGATAGAATTTTCTATAGAAAATTTTTTGCTATCGATATCGATAGAATTTTCTATAGAAAATTTTTTGCTATCGATATCGATAGAATTTTCTATAGAAAATTTTTTGCTATCGATATCGATAGAATTTTCTATAGAAAATTTTTTGCTATCGATATCGATAGAATTTTCTATAGAAAATTTTTTGCTATCGATATCGATAGAATTTTCTATAGAAAATTTTTTGCTATCGATATCGATAGAATTTTCTATAGAAAATTTTTTGCTATCGATATCGATAGAATTTTCTATAGAAAATTTTTTGCTATCGATATCGATAGAATTTTCTATAGAAAATTTTTTGCTATCGATATCGATAGAATTTTCTATAGAAAATTTTTTGCTATCGATATCGATAGAATTTTCTATAGAAAATTTTTTGCTATCGATATCGATAGAATTTTCTATAGAAAATTTTTTGCTATCGATATCGATAGAATTTTCTATAGAAAATTTTTTGCTATCGATATCGATAGAATTTTCTATAGAAAATTTTTTGCTATCGATATCGATAGAATTTTCTATAGAAAATTTTTTGCTATCGATATCGATAGAATTTTCTATAGAAAATTTTTTGCTATCGATATCGATAGAATTTTCTATAGAAAATTTTTTGCTATCGATAGAATTTTCTATAGAAAATTTTTTGCTATCGATATCGATAGAATTTTCTATAGAAAATTTTTTGCTATCGATATCAATAGAATTTTCTATAGAAAATTTTTTGCTATCGATATCGATAGAATTTTCTATAGAAAATTTTTTGCTATCGATAGAATTTTCTATAGAAAATTTGTTTCTATCGATATCGATAGAATTTTCTATAGAAAATTTTTTTCTATCGATATGGATAGAATTTTCTATAGAAAATTTTTTGCTATCGATATCGATAGAATTTGCTATAGAAAATTTTTTGCTATCGATACCGATAGAATTTTCTATAAAAAAATTGTTTGCTATCGATGTCGATAGAATTTTCTATAGAAAATTTTTTCCTCTTGTAAATTGATACGATTTATAAAATTTAAAAAAATAAAATATTTTTAATTTGTTCAATTAAAGTTTATTATTACCCCATTATACATTTGGTTACCCTAAATAACCTCTTTTCAATGGTATAATTAGTTATAAAGTCTATATAAAATTACCTACAACAATGAGTCATGTAATTCTAAGCTTGTTTTTTACAAAACATTGAAACATCCTTTTTATCCTTTTTTTTCGATTTAATAAAACAGACTCAAATTTCTTTATAAAAAAATTGATATTATACAACCTTTTTATTATAGTTCGATAGTTTTCAAAAGCCTCTTATTACCTGTAATTGTTTAAAATTTAAAGACAGCCAATTTTTATTTTTCATATTAAAAATAATAATATTGTTTGCTATCCTTTTGTGATATATTTGGTTTTGTTGGTATGACATTTCAAACATATGTTGTAAATATTTTGTTAAAAAATTTCTAAAATTGATGTCTCAACATCAACAAAACATACAGACAAGGTAATCATAGATGGATGTTGTTTCAACAATTAAATGTAATTTTAGCATTAACTTACAATGTTTAGTAAGGATATTCATGATGGAAAGAAGAAATTTGATACATGATCGATGCTAAATCTTCTAGGAATGTTTGGCCGTCCTTGGAAGGCCTCTGAAGACAGAAATATATCTTATTTAGAGAAACTAAGATGTGTAGATCGATAACCTTTCTAGCTCCTTTAAAAAACGTGAAGTATCATATATTTTTACCTTTTTAAATCAAAAATATAAGTCAAGCGAGTGTGACCCCATTGTGGGCGCCAAAACAAAAATTGTAGTTTTCGGATAGTTTTATTTTTCAATACTCTTCCGCATTTTTCCAAAACTTTCTTCTGCTCAAAATGAAAATTTTATATGTATATACTAAAATCTACACTAAGAGTTATACCCAAGTCCGTCTGTCGAAAAATATGTCTTATTTCGAAAAATTTACTATATAGCTCGATTTTCATTTTCTATCACTCCTCCATTCACGCCAGAAAAGCAAAAAGTACTTATATTTTATGATTACTCATTAAAAACTCAAGAATACAAGGTTATCATTTGTGGCCCCAAGTTGGGCGCCAAAGCAAAAATGCAAGTTTTTTGTAGTTTTAGGATAGTTTTATTTTACAATACTCTTCCGCATTATTCAAAAACTTTTTTCTGTTCAAAATAAAAATTTGATATATGAGGCATTCCACACCAAATGTCCAGCGAAAAAAAACACGTGTACCACAAACTTCTGAATAGCTTGTATGGATAGCCCTATATGGAACTTAAAAAATTGCGTTTTCGGTTTTTCAATTTTTCAAAAACTGGGCTTAGGAGGCGTGGTCAAATATTGGAAAAATGGTGAAATTTGTGGCGAGTTGCCTTGAATAAATATTTATCACATTAAAACGAAATGCACCACAATCTTAAAAATTTACATTCTTATATAGTTTCGTATGGGCTATCGAATAACATTTTTTCCAAGAAAAATTTTCAGAACCCGTTCTGAAATTTTCCATTTTTTAAAAAAGTCAATTTATCAAAAATCCGGCCACTTTTTTTTCTTTTTTTTAATTTTTTTTTTTTAAGTTTAGATGTTTGTCCATCCACACAAAAAAAAATCAGAAATGTATTTTTCGTTTTTTTCGAGAAAATCGCATTTGAATTTTAAATTTCATAACAATTTTGTAATTTGCTTGCATTTTCTTGTGTCAACAGAGCGTATGACGAATATTTATGCAATTAATATTACTCATTCGCAACTTTAAAACAAAGAAATACAAGCAAATAACAAAATTGTTATGAAATTTAAAGTTCAAATGCGATTTTCTCGAAAAAAAAGATGAACGTGTTTCTGATTTTTTTTGTGTGGATGGACAAACATCTAAACTTTTAAAAAAATAAATAAAAAAGAAAAAAAAAAGTGGCCGGATTTTTGATAAATTAACTTTTTTAAAAAATGGAAAATTTCAGAACGGGTTCGGAAAATTTTCCAAAACAAAAAATTTTAATCGATAGCCCATACAAAACTATTTAAGAACGTAAATTTTTGACATTGTGGTGCATTCCGTATTAATGTGATAAATATTTAATCAAGGCAACTCGCCACAAATTTGACCATTTTTTCCAATATTTGACCACTCCTCCTAAGCCCAGTTTTCGAAAATTTGAAAAACCAAAAACGCAATTTTCTTAGTTACATATAGGGCTATCCAAACAACCTATTTAGAAATTTACGGGACACATGTTTTTCTGTAGCGGGACATTTGGTGTGGAATGCCTCATATGCTAAGTCTGTCGACTGCCCCAAATATGTAATATCTCGAGAAATCAAGCATGCAACGCTCAATTTTCATTTCCAACCCCACTTCCAACTCCTACAAAGAAGCAAAAATACCTATACTTTATGTTTTCTCATTTAAAACTCAAGAATACAAGGCAATCATTTGTGGCCCCAAGTTGGGCGCCAAAGCAAAACTGTGAGTTTTTCGATCGTTTTAGTTTCTTCCTCACTTTACTTTTTCACATTTTTGCTAGACATAATTTTTGCTCAAAAGAATCCCCTTATTCTTCTCATTATTACTGCAATTTTATTTTAAGTATGTATAACGTAACTTTAATTACGAAAAAAAACCTTTTGTTTGACAAGGATTTCGTTTATAATCCTATTATTCGTTTATTTTTACTCATTTTAAATCAAGAATACAAGCAAAACGATTGTGTCCCCATGTTGGGCGCCAAAAAAATTTTAGTTTTTGGATAGTTTTATTTTCTAATTCTCTGCCGAATTTTTCCAAAACTTTTTTCAGTTCAAAATGAAAATTTGATATATACTAAGAGTTCTACCTAAGTCTGTCTGTCTACTGCCCAAATATGTTTTATCTTGAGAAATTAAGCATGCATAGCTCAATTTTCATTTCCCACCCCTAATCCGATTCAGCCAAAAAAACAAAAAATACTTATATCTTATCTTTACTCATTTAAAACTCAAAAAAACAAGGCAATCATTTGTGGCCCCAAACTGGGCGCCAAAGAAAAATTTTAGTTTTTCAATCGCTTTACTTGTATAACGTTACTTTAATTTCGACAAAAACCCCGTTTGTTTGACAAAGATTTCGTTTAAAAGGATGCTTTTACTCTTTTAAAATCAAGAATACAAGTCAACCGATTGTGGCCCCATTTTGGGCGCCAAAAAAAAAAAAATTTCGAATAGTTTTTATTTCCAATACTCTTCGGCATTATTCCAAAACTTTTTTTTTCTGTTCAAAATGAAAGTTTGATATATACTTAGATCTATACTAAAAGTTTAACCGAAGTCCGTCTGTCGACTGTTTCAAATATGTTTTATCTCGAGAAATTAAGCATGCATAGGTCAATTTTCATTTCCCTCCCCTCCTTTAACTCCGCCAAAAAAAGCAAGAAATACTAACATTTTATGTTTACGCATTAAAAACACAAGAATACAAGGCTATTCTTGTGTCCCCACGTTGGGCGCCAAAACAAAAATGTGAGTTTTTCGATCGATAACGTTACTATAATTTCGACAAAAAAACCGTTTCTTTGACAAGGATTTCGTTTCTTTTTACTCTTTTAAAATCAAGAATACAAGTCAACCGATTGTGGCCCCAGGTTGGGCGCCAAAAAAAATAGTAATTTTCGGATAGTTTTATTTTTTAATACTCTTCCGCATTTCTCCAAAACATTTTTCTGTTTAAAATGAAAATTTTATATATACTAAGAAATTTACTAAGACTTCTACCTAAGTCCGTCTGTCGACTGTCTCGAATATGTTTCATTCCGAAAAATAAAGCATGCATAGCTCAATTTTCATTTCCCGCCCTCCTCCATTTCCTTAAAAAAGGAAAAAAATACTTATAATTCATGTTTCTTCAATTAAAACTCCAGAAAACAAGGCAATCACTTGAGGCCCCACGTTGGGCGCCAAAACAAATATATGAGTATTTCAATCGTTTTAGTTTCTTCTTCCCTTTACTTTTTTACATTTTTGCTAGAAATAAATTTTGCTCAAAAGAATCCACTTATTGTTCTAATTATTACTGCAATTTTAATTTAGGTTTGTATAACGTAACTTTAATTTCGACATAAAAAACCTTTTGTTTGACAAGGATTTCGTTTATGAAATTCTTTGCATTTCTTGTAAATTTAATACGATTTTGATATCCCGCCGTGTTTTTACATTTTCCTTTGAATTCTATCTAGTTGTTAGTAAATATTTTTGGTTTGTTTGTTGAAATGTTTTTTAACAAATATCTTTGAAACATTTCATTTGGTACTTTTTTTTTGTTTAATTGTCTTTTGTTGTGGAGTTTTCTTTTCTTCTTTTTAAATTTTTATTATTTGATTTAAAGATAAAGATCTTTTGTGATCCTTTTCGTGTCATTTTCAATTTACAAACTAATAACATTTTCAATACCCGGTATGATTGATGATAGTTTTGTGCAAAGACTAACAAGACCTCCGACTCTACATAACCTCAATAAAATAATTCACACATACAGGTACTGTGTATTTCAACACATTTGGGAAAGTGTGGTGAAATAAAAAAAATATGACGTTTCTAATAAAAATATAAACAAAATTTGTTTATTTCTTTTTTTAGCTAAAATATCGAATTTACAGATGAGTTTTGTTTTTTTGCACAAGAAACTTGTAAGTATAATAAAATCTAACATAAATTTGATCTCTAATTAATAAATTTCTATTATTAAAGCTCAAACTTCAATTGTCTTTTTTCAGATTGCGGTTCAAAAGAGGGGATGAAAACATGTGCAATGGACATAGTGCAAGTAACATAATTAAAGGTAATTATTGTTATTAATTTCTTTTGTGTTTAGATTCTAATCTTTAGTATTGTTGCTATTGTATCTTTCAGTTGCCTATTTTTCTCTGGACTTGTGGTTTGGTGTACTGCCAATAATTTGCTGAAAACCCTCGTCCCTGAAACAATGCAAACTTGCATACAGGGGAACGCTGTTCCTGTGCTCGCATCAGTTATTGCAACGGTGTTCAATGTTTTTTTTGAGACTTTTTCTACCGGAAAAATTTCTATGAATCTGAGACTTTCTATAAGAAAAATGTCTATGGAAAAATTTTCCCAGATTCGGAGACTTTTCCTTTCGGAAAAATTTCTTAGAATCTGAGACTTTCTTATAGGAAAAATGTCTAAGAATCTATGACTTTTTCTATAGGAAAGATGTTTATCTGAGCCATTTTTCTACAAAAAAAATTTTTTCGGAATCTAAGAACTTGCTATTGGAAAAATGCCTTAGAAGCTGAGGCTTAGAGTCTAAGACTTTTCCTATAGAAAGTCTCAGATTCTGAGACGTTTTTCCTACAAAAAAAGTCTTAGACTCTTAGACATTTTGCTATGGAAAAAGTCTCAGCTTCTGAGACATTTTCCAATAAAAAAATTTTATTATTCATTTTTTCTGTAGAAAAGGCTCAGATTCTGAGACATTCTTCTTATAGAAAAAGTCTCAGGTTTTGAGATATTTTTCCTATAGGAACAGTCTCAGATTCTGAGACATTTTTCCTATAGAAAAAGTCTCAGATTCTAAGACATTTTTCTTATGGAAAAAGTCTCAGATTCTGAGATATTTTTCCTATAGAAAAGGTCTCAGATTCTGAGATATTTTTCCCATAGAAAAGTCTCAGATTGTGAGATATTTTTCCTATAGAAAAAGTCTCAGATTCTGAGATATTTTTCCTATAGAAAAAATCTCAGATTCTGAGAATTTCTCCTATAGAAAAAGTCTCAGATTCTAAGAAATTTTTCCTACAGAAAAAGTCTCAGATTCTAAGACATTTTTCCTATAGAAAAAGTCTCATATTCTGAGACATTTTTCCTATAGAAAAACTCTCAGATTTTGAGACACTTTTTCTATAGAAAAAGTCTCAGATTCTGAGACATTTTTCCTATAGAAAAGTCTCAGATTCTGAGACATTTTTCCTATAGAAAAAGTCTCAGATTCTGAGACATTTTTCCTATAGAAAAAGTCTCAGATTCTGAGACATTTTTCCTATAGAAAAAGTCTCAGATTCTGAGACATTTTTCCTATAGAAAAAGTCTCAGATTCTGAGACATTTTTCCTATAGAAAAAGTCTCAGATTCTGAGACATGTTTCCTATAGAAAAAGTCTCAGATTCTGAGACATTTTTCCTATAGAAAAAGTCTCAGATTCTGAGACATTTTTCCTATAGAAAAAGTCTCAGATTCTGACATTTTTCCTATAGAAAAAGTCTCAGATTCTGATACATTTTTCCTATAGAAAAAGTCTCAGATTCTGAGACATTTTTCCTGTAGAAAAGTCTCAGATTCTGAGACATTTTTCCTATAGAAAAAGTATAAGATTCTGAAACATTTTTCCTATAAAAAAAAGTCTCAGATCTGAGACTTTCTTTAGAAAAAATGTCTTAAGGTCTGAAACTTTTTCTGTAGGAAAAATGTCTCAGAATCTGACACACTTTCTATAGGAAAAATGTCCCAGAATCTACCACCTTTTCTAAAGGAAAAATGTCTCAGAACCTGAGATTTTTTCTATTGGAAAAGTGTTTCATAATCTTATATAGGAAAAATGTCTCAGAATCTGAGACTTTTTCTATAAGAAAAATGTCTTAGAATCTGAGACTTTTTAACGGAAAAAATCATTAGAATTTAATTACTCGTACATATATGTAAAATTATATTAAAAACATTTACCTAAATAAATCGCAAATATTGCAAAAACAAAAACACCCATTCGTTTTTTAAATAAATATTAAACTGAGATTTATTATTCTTTAGGAACAAGCTTAAAAGCAGTTTCTAAGTTTGAATCCATTAGATTTTAAAGATATATCTTACAAAATTAGATGGTCTAATTTTTCAGATTCTGAGGTATTTTACTTATAGAAAAAGTATCAGATTCTGAGATATTTTTCTTATAGAAAAGGTCTCAGATTCTGAGACCTTTTTCTTATAGAAAATTTTTTAGATTCTGAGATATTTTTTTTTTTTTTTTTTAAATTTTAGATTCGGAGATATTTTTCTTATAAAAAAATCCCAGATTCTGAGATATTTTTCTTAAAGAAAAAATCTCAGATTCTGAAAAAAAATTTCTTATAGAAAAAATCTCAGATTCTGCGATATTTTTCTTATAGAAAGATTTTTAGATTCTGAGATATTTTTCTTTAACAAAATTTCAGATTCTAAGATATTTTTTTATAGAAAAAGGGTCAGATTCTGCGATATTTTTCTTATAGAAAAAGTCTCAGATTTTGAGATGTTTTTCTTATAGAAAAAGTCTCAGTTTATGAGATATTTTTCATACAGAAAAAGTCTCAGATTCTGAGACACTTTTTCTATAGAAAGTCTCAGATTCTGAGACACTTTTTCTATAGAAAAAGTCTCAGATTCTGAGATTCTGAGACACTTTTTCTATAGAAAAAGTCTCAGATTCTGAGATTCTGAGACACTTTTTCTATAGAAAAAGTCTCAGATTCTGAGACACTTTTTCTATAGAAAAAGTCTCAGATTCTGAGACACTTTTCGTATAGAAAAATTCTTAATATCGAAGACATTTTTCTTACAAAAAAATACCATATACTGAGACATTTTTCTCAGGGAAAAGTTCCAGATTCTCAGACATGTTTCTTATAGATTGTAAGGACTTTTTTCTATTGAATGACATCACATTCAAAGGACTTTTTATAAAAAAAACTCATTAAACTTATAGAAACAAATACTATAAATTTAAGGAGTTTTTTTTTTAAGAAATTGTCCTTTGAATCTAAAACTTTCTTTAGAGAAAAAGATCTGTATCGAAGACTTTTTGTACAGGAACAATTTTATAGTAATCGAAACTCTTCCTGATAGATGACAAGCCACATAAGCTCCTACTTTATTGATGGTAAGGTGTTATATCGCATTACATGTATTCGTTTAATTATTTTTAGTTTTTTTTTCCGAATTTAAAAAATTTGTAATGAAAATAAACAAATAAAATATTGACATTTGTCGTTATTAGTGGTGAAATAGTTGTGGTAAATATCAAAAACGAATACAGAGTTGATATTAAAATCTATAATTTTTATAATTAAATTTGTCTTTTCTTTAATTTTTTTTGCAAATATGCATTTATGTGGGTACTAACAATTGTGTTTAAGGTATTTTTATGCTTTCCCACTTTTTGTTACGAAAAAATTCCATAACAAAAAAAATATTGATAAAGAAAAGTAACTCTGTGTATGTGGTGAAAAAAGTTAGGTGCACCAATACTAAAGAGGACCTAACTCAAATACATTCAAAGAGTTAGGTCTTCTGACAGCAAAACAAAATGAGTTGGAAGTCTTGTTAGTCTTTGGTTTTGTGACTCATAGTTTTATTGTTAAATTTATTTTGTGTACAATATTCTTTTGATAGAGTTGAATAATGGGTGTAACGACAACTTCCTTTTCAAGTGTAAAAATTCAATTTTTTATTAATTTGTATCAATTAACCAAAATTGAAGAACAGTTGTGTTGGCATTTATTGAGACACCAATAGTTTGGTAAATTTTGTGTTTCAATCCTGTTTTGTAGGATTTGTTCTATATTTTTTATTGTATTTGTAACAAGTTAAGACCGCAGTAAAACATGAAGACTCAATCGCATTTAAAATGATTTTCAACCAATTTTAAGAAGATCTAGCAATTTCCGTCTGTCTTTTGATAACACGCTAAATTTTGAAAGAAAATAAGGAAGCTTCTGAAGTTTGGCAGGTTTATATTGAATTTCAGCAAAATCGGTCCACGAGATTAACAGTTATGAGAAAAACCGTGAATTTGAGATCAATTTCACCTGCTAACTTTCGAAAGAAAGCCACCAAAATATATTTTTTGCAGAGTCTCATTGTCATTATCATATTTTTCTCAGACGCTCATAAGAAAATACATTAAAAAATATATGCATTTTCTTTCTCAAAAAAAAAATTAACTCAAGCAATATTTTCCCCAAAAATTACAAAAAAAATTTTTTGCTCCAAACAAGATTTTTCCGTTAAAAATACTATAATCTCTGAAAAACAGTGATTTTTTACTCAAACTCATTTAATTCAAAATGTTATTGAAATTTTTGGAGAGCATTCATCTACTATCTACTTGTTTAAAATTAAACAGTTTTGTATCTCTCTTGTCTAACAGTTACTTTCCATCCCCTAAGGTATGCTACATTTTCTTAATGAACATTGTGACGTATTTACCTGTAAATGCTATTTTTATTCAAAAATAACCCAGCAACCAAATATAGTACGTACCTGTAAATAAAAAATAACACAGAATATTATTTAAAATATATACAATTTTAATTTTTATTGAAAATAACTAAAAACTACATTTTAAGGTTATAAGTAGGTAAACTTGAGAACCTAGCCTGTAGCTAGTAGGCGGCATCTGATCATTAGGAGGATTTCAGCGGCCTTAAGAAATATAAATCGTTTTTTATTTTGAATAACAACAAAAATAGTATTAGGTTTTTATAAAATTCATAAAAAACAAGTATGAAGGTAATAGTCGGTCTTGACCGGCCATATGATACCCTACACCAGTGTTTTCAAAGTCCAAATATGGACCGATTGGATATATCTTTCGTTAGATCTTCAATTAGTGTAGAAAACACGCAAACCCCTATTTTTAGGGGAATTGGCTTTTTTTGCCAATAGACCGATTTAATAGAATATGGTTCAATTATATACAGATTAAATAAGGTAACCAAAGTACACATTGAACAACTACAAACAAAATTTTATTCAAATAATTCCTATTTTCATGAATATTAAAAGATTTATATGAATTTTAGGAGAGTGGTTTGTATGGGGACTACAAGAAGAACTAGTCCGTTCCCCTTAAAATTTAAAACGATTGTTTGTTCATACAAAATACGATTACCTGCCAAATTTGGAATGGATACCAAATACCAAATTCAAAGGAGACGTTTGTTAGGGGCTAGGTCTTAACATGGACCGATTGTTTTTTCCAATTTTAATAGGCTTCTGCCTTGGGCCAAAAGAAGGATAATTTTTAAATTTCAGCCACATAGGTTAATAAGTTCGACCTGTATCGTGCGAAGAAATTTACATGGACAGAAGGACAAACGGACGGACTGACATCGCTAAATCGACTCAAAAAGTAATTCTGAGTTGATAGGCATTCTTGAGTGTGGGTCTAGGACCAATATTTTGGGTAGTTACAAACTTCAGAAAAAAACTGATTACACCCTGTACCACAGAGTGATGCAAATCAGTATTAAAGTTTTTATAGCAGATTAGTATTAGAGTTTTTATTGTTACGCCAATTTCTGAATGCTTTCTCCCTGTATCTGACAGCATTCCTGTAAGTCTGGTTAAACCAACATTTATACCTTGGTTTAGCCAAAAGGATCTTCGATGGAAAGAATGACTTCATTCCATGAACAATAACAAAGTTTCCAGTTAAAACGCCGGAAAAAGTCATTAAGCTCTGCAAGTCCGATTAAACCAACATTTATCCCTTGGTTTAGCCAAAATGATCTTCGATGGAATGAATAACTTCATTCCAAGAACAATAACAAAGTTTCCAGTTAAAACACTGGAAAAATTCGTTGAACTCTGCCAAACGTTCCTTCTCATATATGAAAACTGAACTCTTTGTGGCTGTTGTCGCTTCAAAATCAGCGACGAAGCGCTCTATTTTTGTCTACGAAAAGGCTCGTTGGGCTGAGCTTAACGACTTCTTTCAGCATTTTAACTGGAAACTGTGTTTTTTTGATGACAATGTTAACGCTGCGTCAGAAATTATAGTAAATGTTTAAGCGAATTTCGACTAAACCAAAACAAAAGAGCTGGTTTAATCAGACGTGCTGGAATGCAGTCAGATCCAGAGACGATACGTCCTGTAATGACAAAAATCCAGTTACTGACGCGTTATGTAAACATGCGAGAAAAGAATGTGCCGCCGAAAAGCAATCAATCACCGCCCGAACTCGACAGAGTATCCGTTACTATGTCTAGGATATTTTTTCGAGCGCGTGCAGTTCAAAGAGTCCTTAAAAATATCAACATAAATAAGTCCCCGGGGTCGGATGGTGTAACGGCTGTAGTCCTGAAGAAGTGTGCATTGTCGTTGTCTCGTCCTTTGGCAGCATTATTTAGCTACTCGCACCGGGTAGGAGTTTGTTTTTCCCTCCTGATGGAAGGTGGCCAACGTCCAGCCAATCCAAAAACGGGTGAGTCTACAAACATAGAAAACTACTGCCCAATAGCAATTTGCTCTACGTTCCCGAAGGTCATGGAGAGGATGATCAATCACCACTTGGTAAATTATCTGGAGTCTGATTCACTTTTGTGTGATCGACAAAATGGCTTTCGTAGAAGTCGTTCTACAGGGAACCTAGAAATTTCCAAAGCGTTCGATCGTGTGTGGCACGGTGCACTCGTTTCGGTGTCGGTAGGGATTTCTGTCGATTTATATAGAGTTTTCTCAGAGACCGCTCTATACGTGCTGTTATAGATGAGTTCTCATCAGATGGGTTTCATTTAAATTCAGGGGTACCACAAGGCTCTGTTCTTTCTCCTAAACTTTTTCTTATTTTTCTAAATAACCTCCTGGTTTTAACTTCCAAACCTATTTATTCTTTCGCAGATGACAGCAACATTTGTCATTCATTTTCCTTTAATCATAGACCAAGCCTTACCGAGGTTGATGCTACGAGGCGGAACACGAATGACACACTCAATCATGACCTTACGACAATCTCCAAGGGGGCCTTGCGAGTAAGGTATATTTTAATGCTACATGTTTTTCAAGTGCCGAAAGAAGCATTCAAGTGTCTTGGTTTCTAAAAACGGTTGAAAAATTACTTCACTCCGTCTGATCTCCTCACTATTAATACCGCCTTTATCCGACCGAAAATGGAATATAACTCCCATATCTGGCCAGGTGCTTCAAGGTTTATCTTGAAGCTTCTGGATCGGGTGCAAAAAAGTGCTTTTAAGGTCATCAATGCCAGTATAGTATCCAGTTCTATTGACTCATTGGAGCATCGTCGGAATGTGTGTTGTGAGTCATTGTTCTATCGATATTACCACGGTAAGTGTTTAGCTGAAATTGGCGAACTCATCCCTGAGACGCGGGTGTATGCCCGTAGTACTCGCCTTTCCATCTGATCATCTGATCCGTTCGTTGTCAACTGTCCAATGTCTCACGCAACGCATTACAGAGAAAATTCGTTTCTCGGTCGAACTAGCCGTATGTGGAATAAACTCCCGGCAGAAGTCCTCCCAGTCGGCTACAATTTAGAAAATTCAAGTTAAATGTCCAAACACACTACTCACTCTTTGCTTCTCCTCATAACAAATTTTTTTAATACCAACATAATACATTGCATTAGTAGGGGGCATCCCCTGAGTGTTGGCTCAAATACTTCAAGGTAATCGCCAACGGGAGTCGAATGGTTAAAATGGAGAATCCATCAAGAGTTGTGAACATTGAAATCATAGCATTACAGAATTGTGCCACTATTTTCCAGTAAATTTCATAATTTAAAAATATATTTTATATTGATTTTTGACATATCTTAGATAACTCTAAACAATAGGACCTTACTTAAGTCATAAAGGTGGCTTAAATTAAAATCGTTATTCTTTTACACAGAAATAATTTCAAACGAATTTCAATCAACAAAAACGCAGATTCAATAAATTTATTGATTGAAATTCCTCCAATCAAAAAAACTGTTATACCAGTTATCAAATTGTGGGTGATTAATTGAATATTATTTCAATCAAACACTTTTTCGATTTTTATCAAAAATTTGATCAATTTATAATTTATATTCAATCAAAATAATGATTGATCTAACAAATAAAATGTAGTCTTATGACAAAACTATGAAAAAAATCATTTTTTTTTTTTAAATTTCCAATATGTTGCGAACAATAAAAAAACCCGATTATATTGTATATTTTTGAATTAATGTATTCAAATAAATGACAGCTAAAAAAAATCTGGTATGTTGAAAATTTGTAATTCGGCAGTTAAAAAATAACAAAAATTGATTGACTCATTTAAATTTTTTTGGTCAATAGATTTAATTGAAAATTTTTAGCCAATATTTTTTTGTGTAGCAACAATTCAGTTTTTTTTACAACATAAATTGTTTGCTGGGATAATAATCATTTATTTAACAAAAAAAGTGTTGCATACTTTTGAGCTGCCTATTTATTACTAAATTGCTTGTAAGCTGTAGTCATTTCTTGCTAAATGTACACAACTAAGCGATTCTTATCTTCAAATAAAAACAAAGATTTTTTGCAAAAAAAGTCTAGACCATGGACATTAATGTTTTGTAATATTTTTTGCACAAAAAAAAGAGAAGCTATATTTGTTGGTCTATTACTTAATATCTTTAGATAGTCATCAGAAAATTTCTTAATCCTGAAAGGTTTTTGGAATGCCATTTAAATTTCAAAAAAAGCAAAGAAAGTCTTACAAAAAATTTGTTATCAATTGATCTTTATATTTTCCTAATAATGAAACTCGACTTCCGTAGAAAAAAAATATTTATGAAATATACTTTGACAATCCAGTGTGAGTGACTGTTGTTATTTTAAGGATTGTTATTTTTAGCCTAAAATAACAACAGGATCATCGAAAAGAAAGTAGTTAGTTACTTAAAGGCAGCTCATTATTGCATCGTACAAAAATGTTTTTTGTGGAACAGGAAAAAGAAGTTGTTTTTTTAAGAATTTAAGAAAAATAAAGTGAAACAGAAACAATTCTATAGAAAATATATACAAATTATAAGCAATTGAAGCATAAATCCTTAAGGATTTATTATGTGTTGTATAGAGAGAAATGAATGGAGAAAAATCTTTAAGGTTTCTATGGTCAACCAAAGTATTAAGGTTTTTCTTGTAAAAGTTGTGGGTATGAAGAGACAGAGTGTGTATTGGTTTGAGTTTCTACAAAGACGTTTTTCCACAGGGCGTTATGGTTTACTACACACATGTGTAAATATGTTTTTTTGGTTTTTGAATATCATGGCATATCATATGTGTGTGTGTGGCAGCAAATATTTCTATTGTTTCAAAAAAAAATCTATTTATCCATTTTGTAGCCTAAAATAACACAAAAATATTTTGTGAAAATTATTTGAATATTTATTTGAATTTTAATGCTTGACTGCAGATTTGTTACACCATTTTCAGATCGAATTTAAAGATTCCATTTTTAAATAGACAGAGTCGAAAGTTCCCTTTTCGAAATTCGAAAATTCCATTTTTGACTTAAAAAATTCCTTTCGAAAATGAAAAATTTCAGTTGAAATTAATAGCTGATTAAAATACGGCAAGATCAAACCTCTGAAGATTGAAACTTGAAATTTTTAATGTTGCTTTATCTCCTGGTACTTTTTACCAAGTACTTTTCATAAGTCTAGAAGGGTCAAATTGTGAACATTGGTACCTTTTCACAACGGTCATTTAAACATAAAATGAAACCAAAAAAAAAAAACACATTTAAAAAAAATATTTTTGGTACTTTTTTTAATTGACTTTGGTACTTTTTTCATCTTCCGAAAAAATGGTTGTAGAAACTTGAAATTAGAAAAGTAGGGGCATCTACTTTAGAACTGTTTCGATCTCCTGAAATAATGCTCATTAAAAACAGACTTTTAGGAAGTATTGATTCTTAAGGTGTAAAAAGATGTAAGAAGTTGTAATTTTTCGATCTCCAAAATACTTAAAATTTTTAATTTTATTTATTTATTGAAATTTTAATATGTATATAATTACAAATCACGCACTAAATTAACCTAACCGAGACGGGTGACAATGAGGATTGTAGCAAAAAGACCAAGGCCTCTAGTGGGAATCGAACCCTCACCCTCAGACTCATAACACAAACAATATAAGCAAGTGAGAGTGTTACACTCGGCTGTGACGAATCTTTTATACCCCCCAAAATGTAAAAAAAAATCCAAGGGCGTCTTTTTTTGAGGGGATGGTGTTGGTGGGTGACGTTGGGGGACACCTTGTTATAAATGTTATCAAATAGATTTATGGTGATTATCCTATTAATCATTATTAAACAAGTCAGAAAGTTATAGTCGGTCAAGATCGACCATATAATACCCTAGGCCAGTGTTTCCCGGAAAATGGGTCCCAAGTCCAAACATGGACCGATTGGGTCTATCTTATGTCAAATCTTTAGTAAGTGTAGAAAACACTTACCAGCCAAATTTGAGTGAAACCGGCTTTTATTTGTTGCCAATAAACTGCTTTAAGTGAATATCGGGCGAAAATTTGATGTGGGGCCTAAGTCCAAAAATGGTGTGATTATAATCAGATTTGATTGGGTTATCGAAGTACGCGTTAAAAACATACAATAAAATTTTTAACAATATTTTTTCTATTTTCAAGAAATTTTAGAGATTTATGTGAATATCGGGAATGTGGTTTGTATGGGAGCTACAAGGAAAACAGGTCCGATTCTGTCAAAATTTGGAATGGTGATTTGCGAATTCACGTTTACCTGCCCAATTTCTTGAGGATACCTATTAAAATACGGTTGTTTGGGTCATTTGACCCATTTTTAAAGGGGACGTTTGTATTGGGGCTAGGTCAAAAAATGGACCGATTTTTTTTCAATTTCAAAAGCGTTTGTCCTTGGATCAAAAAAAGCTTAAGTTTCAAATTACAGACAAATCGGTTAAAAATTGAAACATGTATCGTGCGCGCAAAGTTTGCATGGACGTACAGACGGACGGATGGACGGACGGACGGACGTACAGACGTACGTACGGACATCGCTAAATTGCCTCATGAAGTGATTCTGAGTCGATCGGTATACTTGAAGGTGGGTCTAGGTAGTTATTTCGGGTAGTTACAAACATCAGCACAAACTAATTGTAACCTGTACCACAGAGTGGTTTAGGGTATAAATACATTTTTTATATCCACGCCCACAAATGGGGGCCGGTAAAACTATTTATTATTTTTCTTTTTATTCGCTGGGTCCACATGTAAGATTTTGAACTTCTTCTGACATAAAAATGTTGCATTTGAGTAACAAAAGTACAAAAATCCCTGCAAAAAATGCGATTTTTCTGAGGTTGGTTTAGTTCTTTAAAGGGGAATTTTTTTCACCCAGGTCTGATTTTTCCGAACTTAACCAGCCTATTATCATAAGACATACTCGTACCAAACTTCGGAAGTCTAGCTCTTTTATTTTGGACTGTATCGTGTTCTCTACAAAATCGTTCTACAAAAAGTACCTGTTATAAATATTAAATTTAACAAGAGTGTTAAATTCGGCTGTGCCGAATCTTTTATACCCTCCAACACGTTAAAAAAAACACTGGCGTCTTTTTTTTTGTGGGGGGGGGGGGGGGTTACGTCGGTGGGAGACGACCTTCCTGGATCCAACTGCAAGACTTTGAACGTCTTTCGACAAAAAAATGTTTCGTTTGCTAAGCAAAAGTACAAAAAACCTATAAAAATGGCTTTTTTAGAGGTTTGTTTATTTCTTAAGAGGGGAACTTTTTCCCCCTGATCCGATTTTGCCCATGTTCGAACTTAACCAGCCCCATACCATAAGACATATTCGTGCCAAATTTTAGGAGTCTAGCTCTTTTACTTTGGACTGTATCGTGTCTTCCACAGACGGACAGACGGACGAACGGACAGACGGACATCGCTAGAATGTCTTAGAACTGATCAAAAATATATATACTATATGGGGTCCTAGACCGATATTTCGAAGCGTTACACATGGAATGATAAAGTGAGTATAAAGGGTATAATGAGAAAAATGCTAAAAAATTGGTACTTTTTTTGGTACTTTTTCTATCTTCTGAAATAAAGCTTGTAGTAACTTAAAATTTGGAATGTAGAATCATCCTGTGGCAAAAACATTCAGAAAAAGGTACTTTTTAAAAAGATCTTTAAAAAAATAACCAGAAATTCCCTGACAAAGTACTTTTTAAAAATTTTAAAGAAAGTACCTAAAAACTTAAAACGTAAAACAGAGAGTGCTCTAATTAAAAAATTAGAAAATAATGATCAAGTGTACAAAAATGTACTTTGGTACTTTTTCCAAAGCCTAACGGGCATAAAAACATTCAATGTAAGATACTACAGCGAAAAAAATAATCGGTCTGGAAAAAGTAATAGTTGAAAAATATCGAAGTTAATGGGAAAAGCGGTAAAAATTGTACTTTGGTACTTTTTCTTTCTTCTGTAATGATGCTTGTAGAAACTTCAAATTTGGAATGTAGACTCATCCTGCGGAAAAAACATTCAGACAAAGGTACTTTTTAAATTAAAATAAAGTTTCGTTCCTAGAAAAGTAAAAATTGCACTTTAGTACCTTTTTGATCTCTTAAATTTATGCCGATAAAAATTTGCTATAATTTAGAATTATTCAGCGGAAAAAATAGTCTTAATGAAATTTTTAGAAAGTTCTGATCCTAAGTGGGTACTTTTTGGTACTTTTGTGATCTCCTAAAATTATGCCACTGAAACTTTTTTTGGAAAATTTGATTCTAAGGGGACAGTATCATAATATTTAACATCTATGTGTGTTAAAAGTAGAGTATAATGGTACTTTTTCTATTAAGCTAAACCCCCTCTTCGAATTTCTCTTCATGTTTTACGAATTACTCCTGTAAATGGTGTAACTGTTTATTCTCTTCATATTCATGCCTGCCTGCATTCTGTTACCATGAATATTTTCTTTATCTTAATTTTTTGACATTTTTATTAAATAGAAAAATATTTTTTAAATACAATTTTAAAAATATTTTTGTTTTATTTGTTTGATCATAAATTTGTTATTTTTTTCCATATTTTCTTAATAAATAAATTTTACACAATTAACGAAAATATTGTAAAGAATATTTTTGATATTTATGAAAAGCATATTATTATTTTTGTAAGGAATCGTTGAAATCTTTTCAAAAAAAAGATTTATGTTTCCATTGTCTAGTGGTTGAAATAACAAATTTTATGTTGACTGAAATAACATCATTTATTAATAAATGTTTTTATTTCAGATTTTAAAATTGGTTAAACTATTCTTTTTGACTTTATTGTTTAGCTCCAGTTTGTAAAGAAAAATATTTTTCAATTAATTTAAATTATATTAAATATGAATAGCGGAGATTAGTGCTACAATAGGAGTTTAGGAGAAATTTAATATACACATTTTTTTTTTTTTATTTTGATAAGAGAAGAATAAAACATTAAGATTGAAACGAACGCTAAAATGAAAACCATTGTCAGAAAATTTGTAACACTAATACAAATTAACAGTTTTTTTTTGTTGAAATAAAACTTTTAAATACTAAATTCCTGGTCTGCGAATCTGAGACTTCTTTATAAACATGTCTGAGACTTTTTCTATACGAACAATGTCTCACAATCTAAAACTTTTTCTATACGAAAAATTCCTCAGAACCTGGCGCTTTTGCTATAGGAAAAATGCCTCAGAATATAAAACGTTTTCTTTACGAGAAATGCCTCAGAATCTGAGAATTTTTCTATACGAAAAATTACTCAGAATCTGATTATTTTTCAAATATTTTGTCACAGAATCTGAGAATTTTTTCTATAAAAAAATATCACTGGATCTGAGAGTGAGTCTGAGAATTTTTCTGTACGAAGAGTGTCTCAGAATCTAAGAGTTTTCTATACAAGAAATTTCTCAGAATCTGAGACTTTTTTCTATAAGGAAAAATGTCTCAGAATCTGAAACTTTTTTCTATAAGGAAAAATGTCTCAGAATCTGAGACTTTTTTCTATAAGGCAAAATGTCTCAGAATCTGAGACTTTTTTCTATAAGGAAAAATCTGAGACTTTTTTCTATAAGGAAAAATGTCTCAGAATCTGAAAATTTTTTTCTATAAGGAAAAATGTCTCAGAATCTGAGACTTTTTTCTATAAGGAAAAATGTCTCAGAATCTGAGACTTTTTTCTATAAGGAAAAATGTCTCAGAATCTGAGACTTTTTTCTATAAGGAAAAATGTCTCAGAATCTGAGACTTTTTTCTATAAGGAAAAATGTCTCAGAATCTGAGACTTTTTTCTATAAGGAAAAATGTCTCAGAATCTGAGACTTTTTTCTATAAGGAAAAATGTCTCAGAATCTGAGACTTTTTTCTATAAGGAAAAATGTCTCAGAATCTGAGACTTTTTTCTATAAGGAAAAATGTCTCAGAATCTGAGACTTTTTTCTATAAGGAAAAATGTCTCAGAATCTGAGACTTTTTTCTATAAGGAAAAATGTCTCAGAATCTGAGACTTTTTTCTATAAGGAAAAATGTCTCAGAATCTGAGACTTTTTTCTATAAGGAAAAATGTCTCAGAATCTGAGACTTTTTTCTATAAGGAAAAATGTCTCAGAATCTGAGACTTTTTTCTATAAGGAAAAATGTCTCAGAATCTGAGAATTTTTTCTATAAGGAAAAATGTCTCAGAATCTGAGACTTTTTTCTATAAGGAAAAATGTCTCAGAATCTGAGACTTTTTTCTATAAGGAAAAATGTCTCAGAATCTGAGACTTTTTTCTATAATGAAAAATGTCTCAGAATCTGAGACTTTTTTCTATAAGGAAAAATGTCTCAGAATCTGAGACTTTTTCTATAAGGAAAAATGTCTCAGAATCTGAGACTTTTTTCTATAAGGAAAAATGTCTCAGAATCAGAGACTTTTTTCTATAAGGAAAAATGTCTCAGAATTTGAGACTTTTTTCTATAAGGAAAAATGTCTCAGAATCTGAGACTTTTTTCTATAAGGAAAAATGTTTCAGAATCTGAGACTTTATTCTATAAGGAAAAATGTCTCAGAATCTGAGACTTTTTTCTATAAGGAAAAATGTCTCAGAATCTGAGACTTTTTTCTATAAGGAAAAATGTCTCAGAATCTGAGACTTTTTTCTATAAGGAAAAATGTCTCAGAATCTGAGATTTTTTCTATAAGGAAAAATGTCTCAGAATTTGAGACTTTTTTCTATAAGGAAAAATGTCTCAGAATCTGAGACTTTTTTCTATAAGGAAAAATGTCTCAGAATTTGAGACTTTTTTCTATAAGGAAAAATGTCTCAGAATCTGAGACTTTTTTCTATAAGGAAAAATGTCTCAGAATCTGAGACTTTTTTCTATAAGGAAAAATGTCTCAGAATCTGAGACTTTTTTCTATAAGGAAAAATGTCTCAGAATCTGAGACTTTTTTCTATAAGGAAAAATGTCTCAGAATCTGAGACTTTTTTCTATAAGGAAAAATGTCTCAGAATCTGAGACTTTTTTCTATAAGGAAAAATGTCTCAGAATCTGAGACTTTTTTCTATAAGGAAAAATGTCTCAGAATCTGAGACTTTTTTCTATAAGGAAAAATGTCTCAGAATCTGAGACTTTTTTCTATAAGGAAAAATGTCTCAGAATCTGAGACTTTTTTCTATAAGGAAAAATGTCTCAGAATCTGAGATTTTTTTCTATAAGGAAAAATGTCTCAGAATCTGAGACTTTTTTCTATAAGGAAAAATGTCTCAGAATCTGAGACTTTTTTCTATAAGGAAAAATGTCTCAGAATCTGAGACTTTTTTCTATAAGGAAAAATGTCTCAGAATCTGAGACTTTTTTCTATAAGGAAAAATGTCTCAGAATCTGAGACTTTTTTCTATAAAGAAAAATGTCTCAGAATCTGAGACTTTTTTCTATAAGGAAAAATGTCTCAGAATCTGAGACTTTTTTCTATAAGGAAAAATGTCTCAGAATCTGAGACTTTTTTCTATAAGGAAAAATGTCTCAGGATCTGAGACTTTTTTCTATAAGGAAAAATGTCTCAGAATCTGAGACTTTTTGCTATAAGGAAAAATGTCTCAGAATCTGAGACTTTTTTCTATAAGGAAAAATGTCTCAGAATCTGAAACATTTTCTATAAGGAAAAATGTCTCAGAATCTGAGACTTTTTTCTATAAGGAAAAATGTCTCAGAATCTGAGACTTTTTTCTATAAGGAAAAATGTCTCAGAATCTGAGACTTTTTTCTATAAGGAAAAATGTCTCAGAATCTGAGACTTTTTTCTATAAGGAAAAATGTCTCAGAATCTGAGACTTTTTTCTATAAGGAAAAATGTCTCAGAATTTGAGACTTTTTTCTATAAGGAAAAATGCCTCAGAATTTGAGACTTTTTTCTATAAGGAAAAATGTCTCAGAATCTGAGACTTTTTTCTATAAGGAAAAATGTCTCAGAATTTGAGACTTTTTTCTATAAGGAAAAATGTCTCAGAATCTGAGACTTTTTTCTATAAGGAAAAATGTCTCAGAATCTGAGACTTTTTTCTATAAGGAAAAATGTCTCAGAATCTGAGATTTTTTTCTATAAGGAAAAATGTCTCAGAATCTGAGACTTTTGTCTATAAGGAAAAATGTCTCAGAATCTGAGACTTTTTTTATAAGAAAAAATGTCTCAGAATCTGAAACTTTTTTCTATTTTTTGTCTTATATTTTATGTCTTATATTTTATATTTTATATTTTATATCTTATATTTTATGTCTTTTATTTTATGTCTCATATTTTATGTCTTATATTTTATGTCTTATATTTTATGTCTTATATTTTATGTCTCATATTTTATGTCTTATATTTTATGTCTTATATTTTATGTCTTATATTTTACGTCTTATATTTTATGTCTTATATTTTATGTCTTATATTCTATGTCTTATATTTTATGTCTTATATTTTATGTCTTATATTTTATATCTTATACTTTATGTCTTATATTTTATGTGTTATATTTTATGTTTTATATTTTATGTCTTATATTTTATGTCTTATATTTTATGTCTTATTTTTTATGTCTTATATTTTATGTCTTATCTTATACTTTATGTCTTATATTTTATTTTTTATATTTTATGTCTTATTCTGAGCATTCTTCTTTACATTCACCATAACTTATCATAATTATATCTTCAAATCATATTAAAAATAAGAAGACATGAAGAAGATAACAATTTGAAACAATATATTAAACCACAATTAGCAACCAATTATTTTAAGATTTTTCCAAAAAAGGTTATCGGATAAATCTCTATATGGAATCAAATGTCTACATGTATGCTCAATTAGTTTTGGTTAAACACATCTCTATAAACATCCTCAAATCTATCTAAAAATCAGAAAAACCTTCTAGATTTCAATACGATATAAATTTACTTCAATTAAGGCCACAAAAAAAGTTCACATTAGGCCACAATTAGAAAACATTAAGTTATCATATGTAAAATATCTAATCTAAACTATATGGTTTACCTTAGTAGAAACATCAACTACTCTCTATCTTTAAAATATAATTTAAAACATACTTAAAGATTATTAACATACTAAAAGGAATTCATCATATGAATTTAGCAAAGATTTAATCATGGCAGATGTAAATCTTGGTTAGAGGAGAAACAATGTTGGCTACTTTAGTTACAAAAGAATAGACAAATTTGAAAATTTTCTAAAAAACAATAAAGCAGAGATAGATAAAAATCTACTCATGTAGCCTGAAGGCAGGCATATGTTTTATATGGGTTTATATGGTATGATGATGATGTTCATATGTATGAATAAGAATTGCTCTACATATCCATTGTTATTTTTTCAATGAATATAAACTGCACTGATCACAATCTAAATCCTTTACAAAATGTTTTCTTATCGTGTGTTAAAAATCTAAATGTATGAATTCTCATATACGCCCTCATATTCTTAAGTATTGAGAAATATATTCTTGCATATGTAGTCTTCTTTCAATTCTTACAATTGTTTTTAGCTTCTTAACATGTCCTTAGTTTTTTAAAAGATTTTTACCTTTTGTGCTAGATTTAGATCAGATTTAAGTGATAAAATATATGTTTGCAGAAAAGGCAGTCATATTTCTATTTTACTATGCATGATTTGTTTTTTGTTTAGAACTTCTTAACAAATTTTTGGAAAAAATTCTAGATTAATCTTTGATGATAACAGACAGTTTTCAAGAATCTACCAATTTTTTGTTTATTCAATATGAGGAATTATGAAGCAAACATCAATATTATGAGAAAATTTTTGAGATCAATATTATGAAAAAATTTGAAAGTGTGACGAATTAGAAAAAAATAATTTAGATTTTTTATGCAAAAAATTATTTACTATCTAAATTATGTTTCTTTACAAAAAAATTATAGAGTTTTAATGATTTTTAGGATGAATTCCAATATTGCAAATTACTAAAATTTTAAAATTGAATTTAGATTCTTTTCTAACATTTAAAACAAAAGACTTAAGAAACGAACTTTATATAAAGTTTATATGGAATATCAGCTTCGCGAAATAAAGACCACATTTGATATTTTATTTCCAGTACAACTGAAGTTTTGGCATTTAATAAAAAATACTTTAAACATGAGAAACGAACTTTCAATAAAATACATCAATGGTCTATACCGTTTTAACCAGGGCCTCGACTTCTTAGGGGCCCCAAAAGGCCAGATTCTAACACGTGTTTCCATGGGAGAAATTTGATACATTTTTCTTACATAAAAATTTGCAGATTCAGAGACATTTTCTATATAGAAAAAGTCTCAGATTCTGAAAAATTTTTCTTATAGAAAAAGTCTTAGATTCAGAGACATTTTTCGTATAGAAAAAGTCTCAGATTATTGGCTAAAAATTTTCAATTAAATCTATTGATCAACAAAATGTAAATGAGTCAATCAATGTTTTGATTGAAATTTTTGTTATTTTCTTTAACTGTCGAATTACAAATTTTCAACATATCAGATTTTTTTCGCTTTTATTTATTTAAATTAGAGATGGGCGCGTGAATGATTTTTGACTCACACTCACTCACGCTCACGACAGGAATTTTTGAATCACGCACACTCACTCACGAACATATTTTTTCTACTCACACTCACTCACAATCACGTGAGTAAATTTAATACAACTCACACTCACGTGCACTCACGCCAGCGTCACTCACACTCACGTTGACTCACACTCACGTTAACTCACACTCACGAAACTCTTATTAATACAAAACAAAATTTCAAAAACTGAAATTTCAAAAATCTTTTAAAATTTTCAGCAAATTTAAAGTTCAGCGGAATTTTACATTTTTTTTTGTAGGACGAAAAGACAAATTTTACAATTTTTTTGTTGATTTTTTTGGTATGAACGGAACTATGAAGAGAAAATAAATCACGCAAAATCACGCAAAAAAATCGACTCAGGCACACTCACTCACGCCAAAATCTTACTCACGCACACTCACTCACGCAAAAAGATGATTTTTTTGATAATTTTGTCATAAGCTTACAATTCATTTGTTAAATCAATAATTATTTTGATTGACTATAAATAAAGAATTGATCAAATTTTTTATCAAAATCGAAAAAATTGATTAAAAACATTTTCAATCAATCACCTACAATTTGATGATTGGTATAACAATCTTTTTAATTGTAGGTAATTTCAATCAAAAATTGATTGAATCCGCGATTTTGTTGATTGAAATTCGTTTCAAATTTTTTCTGTGTACGCAAAAACACGTTAGAATCTTAGAACTTTCTATACAGTGAAACGTTTCAAAACCAAACAATGGAAGTATCTCAACCCTTATGAACCGATTTGCCTGAAACTTAAAATATATATAAAAGAGACGATTTTAAGGTTGGGGTGTCTAGAATTATCGGCCATATCAGTGTTTAAAAATTTCGTTGTCCCGTTGTGAAACAATGTGGATCTTCGGGAAAATTTCGATAACTTCCAACTAATAGGAATATCGTCTAGAACAAAAATACGTGTCGACTTAAATTTAATAAAGATTATTTCGTATTCATATGGATATCGTAGGTCTATGTCTTCACATAAATACCTCCCAAAATTTATACATTTTCATGAAGAAAAGATTTTACGAAGCTATATTTTTACAAGGTTATGACTCCGTTGGATAGGCATTAAAAAACCTTTCTTCTCATATGGAAACATCATATAGTTTCTTAGGAAAAAATGGCTGCAAAATATAAAAAACTATTTTTCGCCCTTTGTTGACCCATTTTGTGAACCCCTAAATCCCCGATATAGCCGATAAGCCGAGACAACCCAAACTTGGAATTGTCTCTTTTAAATATATGTTATGTTTCGCGTAAATCGGTTCATAAAGATTGAGATGAGAAACTTCCCTTGTAAGATTTTTTGCGTTGTGAACCTTCAAATTTTTCTATTTGAAAAATGTCTCACAATATGAAATTTTTTTATACGTAAAAACTCCAGAACTCGAGAACTTCTTTATACGGAAAAATGTCTCAAAATTCAAAAAAATTTTCTTTACGGAAAAATGTCTTAAAATCTGTAAATTTTTCTATACGAAAAAATTTCTCAAAAGCTTTTTCTTTAATGAAAAATGTCTCAGAATCTGAGAATTTTTCTATTCAAAAAAAAGTAACCCAAGAATATTTTTTATGAGGAAAAACGTCCAAGAATCTTAAAATTTTTCTATACGAAAATATGTCTTAGAATCTCAAAACATATGAGTGTGAATTGTTTTGTTTTCTTTCTTTCCTCCTAATCACACTTTCATTATATTTTGCATATTAAGCCCTCATATGCTAAATTAGCATTAATTGTTAATGAACAATAAAAACTGAAAAAAGAATTGTCAAAAACAATAAACTCATTTTAAAAACCTTTTAAAGTTAACACTCTGATTTTTAAAATGAAGCACCTCTCCATAAAATCTGGTGCAAAATGAAGTACAAATACTCAGTAAATGAGTGTGGTCGTTTCTAAAACCAGGTGCTCTTTTATACTCAAATTAACAATTTGTTTAAGCCCATATTGTTAATTAGTATTAATTTTTAGAGAATGAGAGATTTAAATTAAACTTAAAAGGTGGATTTAAGTTAAACTAGGATTATGGGAATTAAAAGAAAATTTGGATGAAAACGGACTTATTATTAAAAAAAGTGTAACAAAAAATGGGAAATTTCATAAAAAATTAGGAAAAACAATATTTTATTTAAATGAAAAATGAGAAGTCTTTATTGAAAAATTATAATAATGAAATATTGGATAAATTGTTTCAAATTTGTCTTTCTAAAATTTTTTCCCTTTATGCAAAGTTTTATATAATTAGCTGATTTAAATCTGATACACATTAAGTGTAACAATCGAAAAGCGCTGATGTAAAAGAGGCAAACTTTCAAAAGCTCTATACTCTTTTTATTATTGTTTCTCAGAAACAAAAAACTAGGATTTTGGGAATTAAAAGAAAAATTTGGATTAAAACGGACTTATTATTTAAAAATAAGTGTAACAAAATATGTAAAATATCACAAAAAATTATCAAAAACAATTGTTTATTTAATGTAAAATGAGAACTCTTTAGTGAAAAATTATTAAATAATGAAATATTAGCTAAAATTATTTTAATTTTTTTTTTTTTTTTCTAACATTTTTTCTCTTTATTCAAAGTTTCATATAATTAGCTGATTTTAATCTGACACGCATTAACTGTGACAATCGAAAAGCGCTGATGATGAAAGAGGAAAACTTTCGAAAGCTCTTTACTCTTTTTATTATTGTTTCTCAGAAACAAAAAACTAGGATTTTGGAAACTAAAAGAAAATTTGGATTAAAACGGACTTATTATTTTAAAAAAAAGTGTAAAATATCACAAAAAATTAGCAGAAACAATTTTTTATTTATGTAATGTAAAATGGGAAGTCTTTAGTGAAAAATTATTAAATAATGAAATATTAGCTAAAATTATTTTAATTTGTTTTTCTAACATTTTTTCCTCTTTATTCAAAGTTTCATATAATTAGCTGATTTTAATCTGAGACACATTAAGTGTGACAATCGAAAAGCACTGATGATGAAAGAGAAAAACTTTCGAAAGCTCTTTATTATACCATACACCACTCTGTGGTACAGGTTATAATGAGTTTGTGCTGATGTTTGTAACTACCCCAAATATTGGTCCTAAACCTACATTCAAGAATACCGATCGACTCAGAATCACTTTTTGAGTCGATTTAGTGATGTCCGTCCGTCTGTCCATCTATCGGTTTAAGCAGGATACAGGTCACAATTTTCAACCAATTGACTTAAATTTTAAACTTAAGCATCTTTTTGCCTAAGGACGAAGCTTATTGAAATTGAAAAAAAAAATCGGTCCATGATAAGACCTAGCCCCCATACAAACGCCCCCTTTGGATTAGGCTTAAATGACTCTAATAACTGTATTTTAACAGAAATCGCTTTGAAATTTAACAGGTAATCAAACTTTGTATGCAAGAATCATCATTCCAAATTTCAATGAATCGGGTCAGCCCTTCTGGTAGTCCCCATACAAACCACCCTCCCGATATTCACATAATTAACTTAAAATTCATAAAAATGGAAATTTTTGATAAAAATTTTATTTTTAGATGTTAAACGTATACTTTATTAACCAAATCAAATTGTAAGTCCATCTTTGGACTTACAAGGGAAGTATCTCAACCCTTATGAACCGATTTGCCTGAAACTTGACATATATATAAAAGAGACGATTTTAAGGTTGGGGTGTCTCGGCTTATACGTGTCGACTTAAATTTAATATAGATTATTTCATATTCATATGGACATCGTGGGTCTATGGCTTCATATAAATACCACCCAAAATTTACACATTTCCATGAAAAAAGTAACGAAGTCAAACTTTTACAAGGTTATACCGTTGGATAGGCATTAAAGAAACCTTTCTTCTCATATGTAAACATCATATAGTTTCTTAGAAAAAAATGGCTGAAAAATCCAAAAAACGATTTTTTCGCCATTTTTTGACCCATGTTTTGAACCCCTAAATTCCCGATATGGCCAATAAGCCGAGACACCCAAACCTTAGAATTGTCTCCTTTATATATATTTTACGTTTCATGCAAATCGGTTTATAAGGGTTGAGATACTTCCCTTGTTAGTCCCCCATATCAAGATTTCGACCGATATTCAGTTAAATCGGTCTAAAAAAATAAACCAATTCCACTAAAATTTGATCTGTGTGTGTTTTCTACACTAAATTAAGATCTAACAAAAGATAGAACCAATCGGTCCATATTTGGACTTGAGACCCATTTTCCGGAAAACACTGGTGTAGGGTATCATATTGTTTTTATTATTGTTTCTCAGAAACAAAAACTAAATTTCAAATTCACTATTTTTTTAAAAGTTTTTCGCACCTTTTGAAAAAAATCTCAGATTTCGATTTTAGACTTTGTAAAGTTCAACCAATTTTTTTATAAATAATATTTTTTGTAGGATTCTTTCACTAGGCTTTCACTTTTTCGGTTTAGTTTCAAAAGATTATCAATCATTCTACCACCCAATTAGTTTCTTCGAAATGGAAACTCAACAATTTTCCTTGGAACACTTATTAAAATCTTCCGTTTTACTTTCTCTAGTATTTTATTACAATTTCCAATGAATTTCAAAAAGGGAAACACTTAAAAAAAATGTCAATAAAAAAAATCTGACACAAGTTAAACAAGGTTAATTTGGAGTTACACAGAAAACATTTTGAGGAAATCATACAAGTGGAAAACGGAACAAGAACAAACGAACCAATCAACCCAAATTAATGTAAAGAATAGGCGGTTATTAAAAGGTCACCTACATATGACAACAGAAATGTGGTCTTCTTTTACAACAAGGTACTTGTAAAATATGACTTGAACATATTTATGGTTTAAATTAGTAATGGTTTAAAATTAGTTACGATATTTGAAAAAAAAAAAAATGTTAATTGTAAAGAAAAATAGAGGAAGTGTAATATAAGAATGTAGCTGAAAAGGATTTCTTAGAATTTCTGGGTAAAAATATGAATTTTGTTGAGAGTTAACTTCCTAACACTAAAAAAACTGTAAATATATTTAATTTTATTGTTGATACAATTAAAAATATAAATAAATGTGCATTTTTGCGTTCAATTAGAAATAAAATCTAAATATTGTCACATTAAACAAAATATATTGTTGGTTTAATTAAAAATGTTGTTGAACTAGACTTTTGTTGTCAACAATTATATTTGTTACTATTGATTTAACGACATCTTTTATGTGTTTATTATAATTCTATCATTTATAACATCTTATTTTTCATTAAAAAATTATTTTCCTGAATTTTTTTTGAAATTTTTTGTTACACTTTTTACTAATACATATGTCCTTTTTAATTCATATTCATTCCCTTCAATTCCCCAAAATCCTAGTTTAATTTAAATCCACCTTTTTAGTTTAGTTTAGTTTAAATCTATCTTTCTCTACAAATTAATACTAATTAACAATGAGGGCTTAAACTAATTGTTAATATGAGTTTAAAAGAGCACCTGGTTTTTGGAGTGAACACACTCAACTATTGAGTATTTGTACTTCATTTTGCACTAGATTTTAAGTAGAGGTGCTTCATTTTTAAAATCAGAGTGTCAAATTTAAAAGGTTTTCACAAAAGTTTATTGTTTGCGATAAATCCTAATTTTTTTGTTATTTTGATAAACAATTAATACTAATTTAGCATATGAGGGCTTAAAATGTAAAATATAATAAAAGTGTGATTAGGAGGAAAGAAAGGAAACAAAACAAGGATCTTCGAAAAGTAGGTACTACAATTCACAGCCAATTGTTTAAAAATTTACATGTTAAATACACATGGTAAAAAAATTCCAGATTTAGTATTTATGTTTTTTCGACCAGTTTGTCTTTACCTTCAATAAGTTAAATAATAATCAAGCTCGAGTTCCTAGTAAAATAATAAACAAGCTCGAGGCATTAGTTGTAATAAATTTTACAGTAACGTGGGATGACAAAAATCTAATTCAAAAATAAATGAATAAAATTTATTACAACTAAGGCCTCGAGCTTGATTATCATTTTACTTATGAAAGTGAAAATTCCCGACTTTGAGACATAAATTGTGTCGAAAAATTTTTCAGATTCTTAGTTATTTTTCCGTATAGAGAAAATTTTTAGATTTTGAGAAATTTTTTCATATAAATCAAGTAAAAAAATTATAGTCGGTCAAGACCGGCCATATAATACCCTACACCAGAGTTTCGCGGAAATGGGTCCCAAGTTCAAACATGGACCGATTAGATCTATATTTTGTCAACTCTTTAATAAGTGTTAAAACCACTCACACATCCAATTTGAGTGAAATACGCTTATTTTTGTTGATAATAAATCGCTTTAACTGAATATCGGGCGAAACTTTTACATGGGGCCTAAGTCCAAAAATGGTCCGATGATAATCAGATTTGATAAGGCTATTATAAAGTACGCGTTTAATATACATAAACAGAATTTTAATTAAATATTTTCTATTTTCATGAAATTTGAGAAATTTATGTGAAAATCGGGCAGGTGGTTTGTATGGGGTCTACAACTGGTCCGATATCTTTAAAATTCGAAATGGTGATTTGTGTAAACGCAATATGATTACCTGCCAAATTTCGAAACGATACCTATTATAATGCGGTTATTAGAGTCATTTGAGTAAAAACTAAAGAGGACCTTTGTATGGGGGCTAGGTTTAAATATGGATCCAATTTCAATAGTCTTCGTCCTTGGGCGAAAATAGGCTTAAGTTTCAAATTTCAAGTCAATTGATTAAAAATTGCGACCTGTATCGTGTTTACACCGTTTACATCGACAGACAGACGGACGAAAGGACGTCGCTAAATCGACTCAAAAAGTAATTCTTAGTCGATCGGTATACTTAAAAGTTGGACTAGGACCAATATTTCGGGTACCACAGTGTGGTGTAGGGTATAAAAATGTTTTGATACCGCGACATTTATATCAGTGGCGGGTACAGCTTTTGAAAAAAGCTATAAAATCATAAAATTTAGTAGATTTTGCTAACAAGGAGAGTCTCCCTGGTGTCACCCTCCGATCTTCATGAAATTTAAAATACCTATCTCGTGATGTTAACAACGTGCCAAAAAAGCAAATATTTTTCGACTTATTAACAAAAATGTACTCAAATTTTGTCATTTTACTCAATATGACGAAAAGTTGTGCATGCTTGGACACGTTCCTTACACACGAAGATAGGTTTTCCAAAGACCTTTCATTTGGTATGTAACATGACAATATTTCTTTGTATAATATAGGAGATAAACGCTAAAAACTGAAAAATTATCGTTTCTTCTCCCCTCATTTTCACCACCTTAATATGAATTTGGGCCGCTAAAAACAAAATACGTGTCCTTTTATTTTTCCTGCTCTATAAAATAAAACCAAATTAAAGATCGGCGGGTGATACCAGGGAGACCTTTCTTGTAAGCCACTGCAGAATCTGAGACATTTTTCATACAGAAAAATTTTCGGATTTTAAGAAATCTCAGACTCTGAGACATTTTTCCCATAGAAAATACGAAATACATTTTTTCTATAGTAAAAGTCTCAGATTCTGGGACATTTTTCCTATAGAAAAAGTCTCATAGAAAATACGAAATACATTTTTCCTATAGTAAAAGTCTCAGATTCTGAGATATTTTTCCCATAGAAAAGTCTCAGATTCTGAGACATTTTTCCTATAGAAAAAGTCTCAGATTCTGAGACATTTTTTCTATAGAAAAAGTTTCAGATTCTGAGACCTTTTTTCGATAGAAAAAATTTCAGATTCTGAGACATTTTTCATATAGAAAATATCTCAGATTCTGAGACATTTTTCCTATAGAAAATATCTCAGATTCTGAGACATTTTTCCTATTGAAAAAGACTCATATTCTGAGACATTTTTTCTATAGAAAAAGTCTCAAATTTTGAGACATTTTTCCCATAGAAAAAGTCTCAGGTTCTGAGACATTTTTCCTACAGAAAAAGTCTCAGATTCTGAGACATTTTTCCTATAGAAAAAGTCTCAGATTCTGAGACATTTTTCCTATAGAAAAAGTCTCAGATTCTGAGACATTTTTCCTATAGAAAAAGTCTCAGATTCTGAGACATTTTTCCTATAGAAAAAGTCTCAGATTCTGAAACATTTTTCCTATAGAAAAAGTCTCAGATTCTGAGACATTTTTCCTATAGAAAAAGTCTCAGACTCTGAGACATTTTTCCTATAGAAAAAGTCTCAGATTCTGAGACATTTTTCCTATAGAAAAAGTCTCAGATTCTGAGACATTTTTCCTATAGAAAAAGTCTCAGATTCTGAGACATTTTTCCTATAGAAAAAGTCTCAGATTCTGAGACATTTTTCCTATAGAAAAAGTCTCAGATTCTGAGACATTTTTCCTATAGAAAAAGTCTCAGATTCTGAGACATTTTTCCTATAGAAAAAGTCTCAGATTCTGAGACATTTTTCCTATAGAAAAAGTCTCAGATTCTGAGACATTTTTCCTATAGAAAAAGTCTCAGATTCTGAGACATTTTTCCTATAGAAAAAGTCTCAGATTCTGAGACATTTTTCCTATAGAAAAAGTCTCAGATTCTGAGACATTTTTCCTATAGAAAAAGTCTCAGATTCTGAGACATTTTTCCTATAGAAAAAGTCTCAGATTCTGAGACATTTTTCCTATAGAAAAAGTCTCAGATTCTGAGACATTTTTCCTATAGAAAAAGTCTCAGATTCTGAGACATTTTTCCTATAGAAAAAGTCTCAGATTCTGAGACATTTTTCCTATAGAAAAAGTCTCAGATTCTGAGACATTTTTCCTATAGAAAAAGTCTCAGATTCTGAGACATTTTTCCTATAGAAAAAGTCTCAGATTCTGAGACATTTTTCCTATAGAAAAAGTCTCAGATTCTGAAACATTTTTCCTATAGAAAAAGTCTCAGATTCTGAGACATTTTTCCTATAGAAAAAGTCTCAGACTCTGAGACATTTTTCCTATAGAAAAAGTCTCAGATTCTGAGACATTTTTCCTATAGAAAAAGTCTCAGATTCTGAGACATTTTTCCTATAGAAAAAGTCTCAGATTCTGAGACATTTTTCCTATAGAAAAAGTCTCAGATTCTGAGACATTTTTCCTATAGAAAAAGTCTCAGATTCTGAGACATTTTTTCTATAGAAACGTCTCAGACTTTGAGATATTGTTCCTGTAGAATAAGTCTCAGATATGAGACATTTTTCCTATAGAAAAAGTCTCAGATTTTGAGATATTGTTTCTATAGAAAAAGTCTCAGATTTTGAAACATTTTTCCTATAGAAAATGTCTCAGATTTTGAGACATTGTTCCTATAGAAAAAGTCTCAGATTTTGAGACATTTTTCATATAGAAAAAGTCTCAGATTTTGAGACATTTTTCACAAAGAAAAGTCTCAGCTCCTGAGACATTTTTCCTATAGAAAAAGTCTCAGATTCTGAGACATTTTTCCTATAGAAAAAGTCTCAGATTCTGAGACATTTTTCCTATAGAAAAAGTCTCAGATTCTGAGACATTTTTTTAGACATTTTTTTTCAGATTCTAAAACTTTTGGTGTACAAAAAATTCTCAGATTCAGAGAGGTTTTTTCGAATTAAATTATATTTAAGATTCTGAGACACTTTTTCAGATAGAAAATTTAAATCAATTTTTTTTATACCCTCCACTCTAGTGATAGTGGGCATATATAAGTTTGTCATTCCGTGTGTAACACCTCGAAATACTGGTCTTGGACCCCATAATGTATATGGGGCATTCCATGCCAAATCGGACACTTTGAAAAATTTTTTTTTTAGATTTTCCCAATTTGTTTACAGTTTTTAGTACCCTTCGAAAACTCCTTCGTTGTAAATTTTCAGATTTTTTTGGTGACCCGTTCAAAAGATATCGAATTTTTAAAAATTGGTAGTTAGTTCCTTTACGCAAACTTCTTTTCCTCATAACTTCTTCAATAATAGTCCAAATTTCAATTTTTTTTTTCTTCAAAATTTTTTTTTTTTTACGTACTTTTAAAAAAAAAAATCCCAAAAAATTCTTAAAAGCACTCTAGTATGCGATTTTTAAGTTTCAAAATTTAAATCTCATTTTTGAAAATGTTTGTACTCTTCGATTTTTTTGAATTTGTTTTGTGTAAAACTTCTATCGATTCTACAAATTTTTTGCCCAGGAGGATCGTGGGATAACGATTATTACTATTTTTTTAAATTTTTTGAAAAAAAAATTTATTGTAATTTTCCAATCTTAAAATCATTTTTACTGCTCCAATGGTGCGTCATAGAGGGGTCATTTATAAGACCGACCCCATTAATTTTTACGTCTTAACATTTCTTTGGAACAAACTAATACCCTATCTCCAATTTCTAAGGGGGCTCCCACACAAAACGACATTTTTTCAAATTTGCTCCAACCGCTCTAACTGCCCTAATAGTGCCCTTAGAGCAAGCAAATGTATGACCGACCCAAAATATTTTTTTAGTCCAAACATTTTCTCTGAACACACCTACCGTCTATCTTTAACTGTTAAGGCGGTCCCAATACAATTTTTTTTTTTTGATTTTTTGTAAATTTGTTTTATTTAATCAGCTTCTACCGGTCCAATTCGCTAAAAATATTTTACAACGTATTTGTGCCACTCAAAAATATTTTTACACCAAAAAAAAAAAACTACACTCGAAAAAAATTTTACACTCAAAAAAAAAATTAGTAAAATATTTTTTTTTTTTTTTTTCAAAATTTACTAAAAAAAGTTTTTTACACAAAATAAAATATTTCTAATCAAAAATTTTAATTTTTTCACGTTAGAAAATTTACCATCACTTAAAAAGGGCATTGTGGAGGGTATTCATAGATTCGGCCAAGTCGAAATTAACTTTTCTACTTGTTTTTAATTTTTAACCTCAAAAACACAAACCTTAATTGTCCTCAAGAAAATTTTTCATCAAATTAAAATTTCTATACACCGAAAATTAACTCAAATTATGTTATCAAAAAATCTATAAAGACTATGGGTGATGGAATATGAGCAGTAGCATTTGGCCACATGTGCTCAATTATATTTTGTAAATTATATCATTATAAGATCTTCAAACCTCACATCCTTCGTCAAACCCAACACAAAATCTTACAAATTTGTAATGATTTTCAAATGATATCATTTAGTTTAAATTAGGCCACAAAAAAAGTTCACATTAGGCCACAAAAAGAAAAAAACATTCCAAGTTATCATAGGAAGAATATCTAAAATGTAAGAAACGCTTTAGTATATAGATCATTTGCTATCCTGAGATTTCAATTTAAAACATACTAAAGAACTATTAAGATAATTTAGACAAGAAAATCATATATGAATTTCTGCTAAAGATTTGATCACAGCAGATGCAAATCTACTATAGAAAGAAAATTAGCTATTGTTTTAGAATTTGCCATAAAAAAGGGAGAGTTCTTAAATGATTTAATGATAAAAATCTACTCATATATCCTAACTAAGCGGGCATATGTTTACATACGTATGTCTGATCACTTTCATATGTAGGTATCTTAAAAATCTCTAACAGAAAATAGGTAGTGTCCTTCATTCTATTGTTATTTGCAAAACAAAACTGCACTGATCGCAATCTAAATCCTTTGCAAAATACATCTTATCGTATGTTATTAATCTAAAATCCACATACTGATGTATGTGTTTCTATGAGCATATAAATATTTGAAACGCCCTCACATTCACAAGCATAGTTGGTGGATTTTAAACTAACTTTTATCTTTGAGGTTATATTACAAATTTTTTATGATTCTTAACAAGTCTTTTTCTCAAAAAAAAAATACAGGGAACTCTGCCGCAACCACTTACATACATTTTCAGATTCTTAAAATACTTCTTTTTTATAAAAAAAAGTTTTTTTATTTTCAGATCGTGTTTTATACTCAAATTCAGAAATAATTCTCATATTTGAAAGAAATCCTCAGATCCTAAAACATTTTTCGTAAAAGAAAATTCTAAGATTCTACACCATTTCAAATTGTTTTTAGAAATTATCAAATATTTATTAGAAGTTATCAATTGTATTTCAGAACCTATGAAATGTATTTCTGAAATTATCAATTGTATTTCAGAAAATGTCAATTGTATTTCAGAAACTATCAATTGTATTTCAGAAGTTATCAATTGTATATCGGAAATAATCAATTATTTTTCAGAGTTTACCAACTGTATTTCCGATATTATTAATTGTATTTCAGAATTATCTATTTTATTTCAGATTTTATCAATTGTATTTGAGAATTTATCAATTGAAAGGCTTATTGTAAAAACTCGATAAGCAACATTTCATTTTATGGTGGTTTTTGCCTTAAAACTTTAAAAATAATGTAGAAAATATAACTTTTGCAGAACTTTTATTCTAAATATACTTGTACGAAGGGTTAAAGCAAGACTTCTGTCAAAAATCTGTCAATGGAACATCAGCAGAAGGCGAAAAACACAAAAAAATAAAATATTGCTTATCAAGTTCTTGCAGTTAGCCCTTCAATTGTATTTCAGAAAATTCTGACACATTTTTCTAAAAATAAAATCTCAAATTTTAATAGAAAATAGAAAAAAATACAGATTTAATGCCTTCTAGTGTGTTCTAAGGCAATGTCTTAGATTCTGAAACATTTTGTTCAATAGAACAATTTTAAGATTCTTAAATATTTTGCTAAAAAAAAATTCTAAGACACTTCAAAGAAAAATTTACAGATTCCGAGACACATTTGCTATAGAAAAATTATCAGAATCTTCCAAAAGAAAAATTTTCAGATTCTGAAAGATTTTTCATACAAAAAAGATTCAAAATTATTAAACATTTTTCATAGATTTTGATATACTTTTCCTTTAGAAAAATTTTCAGATTCTTAAAGATTTTTCAAAAAGAAAAATTTTTATATTTTAAAACATTTTTTCATAACAAAAATTTTGATATAATGCAACCTCAAACAAAAAGCTTTATTATATGAAAACTGTCATAAATATAATGAAAATCTTCCTTAAAGTTCATCCAATGAAACAGTTTTATAAATACAATGAAGCAGTTTCATAATTGTTAATTGGGCCAATATTTATGAAATTTTCCATTATATATAAAATTTTTCATAAAAATAATGAATTAAATTTCATAAATTTTTATGATATTCATCATAAATATTATGAAATGTTTCATAAATACTATTAAGCATTTTAAAGATTTAATTCTTTTTCTTAAATATTTGATCATATTATGAAACTATCTATTTATCCATTTATTTAATTATGAAACTTTTTCATAAAATTTTTAAAATCTCTCATAAATACTATGAAATGTTTCATACAATTTCTGAAATAATTCATTACATTGATGAAAACTTTTTATTTTAAGAAAGATTATTCTAGCTCAAGGTCATAATTCTTTTACTAATCATTACGATGATATTGTCAAAGTAACAATTTTATAAAGAATATATTTTTAAAGTTGTTTTTTTTTTAAATGATTGGTTTGATCATTTTGGAAGACTTACTCGACACGTGTTTTTAAAAACTCTTAATTATATAAATAAAAATTTTATAGTATTTATGATACACTTTATTGGTACTATGAAATAGTTCTATAATTACAATGAAATACTTAAAAAATAATATTTTTATGAAATATTTCATGGTATTTATGAAACATTTCATAATATTTATGAAACAGTTACATTGGACGAACTTAAATGACAAGTTTGATATGAAAAGGTTTTATAGTGATATTGAAATGTTTCATTAATATAAGGAAATGTTTTATTTTTTTCAGAAATAAAGCTATAATATTTCATTGAAAAAACTAAAATGAGGAATTAAACAAAAAGTTCCCCTTAGTCATTTGGCATCTTCTTCAGAAACTAAAATTGTTTCGTCCCAAGTTTATAATCATATTGTAAAAAAAAACAAGTAAGAAAGTTATAGTCGGTCAAGACCGACCATATAATACCCTACACCAGTGTTTTCCGAAAAATGGGTCCCAAGTCCAAACATGGACCGATTAGATCTATCTTTGGTTAGATCTTTAATTAGTGTAGAAAACACACACAAACAAAATTTTGTGGAATTGGCTTATTTTTGTTGGCAATAGACCGATTTAATTGAATATTGGTCGAAATTTTTATATGGGGGACTAAGTCCAAAAATGATCTGTATATATTCAGATAAAATTTAGTTACCAAAGTATACCTTTAATAATATTAAAAACAAAATTTTTATCAAATATTTCTAACTTTCATTAATTTTGAGAGATTTATGTGAATATCGGGAGGATGGTTTGTATGGGGCTACAAGAAGAACTGGTCCGATTCCTTTAAATAATGATTTGTGAACACAAAATAGGTTTTCCTTTCATGTTTCGAAAGGATACCTATTACAATACGGTTATTAGAGTCGTTTATTCCAAAATAAAGCGGGCCTTTGTATGGGGGACTACACTCAAAAAAATCCGTTAGTAGATTTGCTAATTTTTTTTTGCTAACGCTAGTTAGCTAACTTTTAGCAAAATTTTAGTTGAGATTAGCATGTTAGCAAAAAATTCTTGTAAACTTCATTTAGCACATTAGCAATTTTAAACAAACTTTGAACTAATTTCTTTTGCTAAATTTGAAATTGAGTTGACTACATTTTTACAAGATTTTTTGCTAATATTAGCAAAATAAATGGTAAATTTTTTTTTATTTTCAGAAAACTTAAAATGGCTCTATCTCGGAAACTAAGCCAGATAGAGAAAAATGGAGGCCATTTTTGGTTCTTATCTCCATAGTATCGCCGGCCCACTTCACATGTGTGGACCTTAATGGGCCCTAACTTTGGATCCAAAAAAGTTAGCATTCCCGAAAATTTTAAAATGCTCATATCTCGGTAAATATTGCCGACACAACAAAAAGTCCAAAAGCATTTTTGTAGCTCTCAACACGTAGAACAAGACCGCAAAATAGTCAAAAGCTCTTCGAGTAATATTTTTGAAGTTATCGAGTTTTTTAATTCTCAAGACCCCAGTGGTCCCCTATAATCACTAGGGCGTCCCAAAAAAAAACCTTTATTCGATTTTCTTGGGTGCTCAAGCATAATTTGAAAGCTTATAGGGTAAAGTATTTTTGAGATTTTTTTCAGATTTTTCGGAAAAGTTTTTAAGGTCGCGCAAATCGATTTTGTGCTTAGAATCGGCTTTGACGACCGTTTTTTTAACTTTCTTTATAAGTTCGCCAATAAACACGATATTCTTTACTATTGAGTTAACATTTTTAAAGAAAAATGTCCAAACATTATTGTTGTGTGCATAAAATAAACGTTTTGGCTATGCTTTTGCTCATTTGGGTACCCTACATAAGGTTTTTTCGTAAATTTTCCACAAATTTTGAAAGTAACGTTTTGTAACTTTTAAAATTTCTATGAAAGTCAAAAAAAGTAACAATGCAGTTTGAAAGATCAAATAATTCTAAATAATTTTGAAAAAATAATTTTTGAATTTGCTCTTACCGTTCCAGAGTAATACCATTTTAAAGATTTCTATCCATTGTACAAAACTAATAGTAAAATAATAAACTTCTTATAAAGACCTGTAAAATTCGAGTTTTGGTCAGTAACAGAAATGTGAGAAGTTTAATCCTTAAGATTTTTTTATGCTGAACACAAAACTGCTTTTAGCAACTCCCTAACAAGTCACGTTTGGTGGTAATTTAGGATAGTAGCTCAAAATGTCCGTTAGTCCGGCTGTATAAGACACGATGGAGTCAAAAATAAAAGAGATAGACCCCTGATGTTAGGCACGAATATGTCTTATGGTCATAGGAAGGTTATTTTCACAAATGGGAAAAATCGGTCAAGGGGGAAAAAAGTTGCCCCTTGAGGAATCAACAAATAACGTATTTTTTTACATTATATTTTGTATTTTTGTTAAAAAAATAAAACTTTTTTGTAAAAGAAGATATATAAAGTCATGTACCTGCGCCTAGGAAATAAGAAAGTGCTTATTTTCGGCCCGCCCCATTTTGTGGGCGCGGATTTATTCAAATAATGATGAAAATTTGATAACTTCAGTGGAAAAAGCACAATGAATGTATTGGTAATATTTATCGCGAGGGGGAAGGTCTCCCCTTACGGCCGCCGCTTGGGACTACCAAAACTGCCTTGTCAAAAATATTTTTATAAATATTTTTTTTTATTTTTTTTACATATTGCAGGGCATAAAATATTCTGCACAACCGAATTTAACACTCTTGTTTGTTATTTCTGAAAGCTGCATCTCATAGTCCCGGTATTCAGCTTTTAAACCCATCATATATAGCCTATTTACAAGTTTTTACCCTAAGATATTAAATAGTGGAAGACAATATCTTTTTTAAATTCAATATTTTATTTTATTATTAGTTTTATACAATGGGTTGAAAGCTTTAAAATGATATTAATTTGGAACGGTAAGAGCGAATTCAAAAAGTATTGTTGCTAAATTATAAAGAATTAATTTATCTTTCAAACTGCATTATTACTTTTTTTGACTTTCATAGAAATTTTAAAAGTTACAAAGCGTTATTTTCAAAATTTATGGAAAATTTACGAAAAAAAACTAATGTAGGGTACCCAAATGAGCAAAAGAGTTGCCAAAACTTATAGTTTATGCACACAAAAATAAAGTTTGGACATTTTTCTTTAAAAATATTTCCTCAGGAGTGAAGAAACTCGTGGTTATTGACGATTTTATAAAGAAAGTTATAAAAACGGTCGGCAAAGCCGATTTTCAGCAAAAAATCGATTTGCGCGACCTTAAAACCTTTTCCGAAAAATCTGAAAAAAATCTCAAAAATACTTTACCCTATAAGCTTTCAAATTATGCTTGAGCCCGGACAACTTTTTTTTTGTGGGACACCCTAATAATCACGTATCTCAAAAACTAAGCAAGGTAGAGCGAAACGGACACAAATTTTGGATCAAAAACTATGACGATTTTTAAGGAACCCAACTAGGTCTAGGCCCATCGGGGTCAGATGTGTATAAACTAAGTTCAAAAAAAAAAAATATTTAGTTAACTAATTATTGGCAAAACATTTTTGCTAACTTTAGCAAAAAAATTGTGGGTTCAAAATCAGCAAATTTTCTTGTAGGTTTACAAGCTTTTTTTGCTAACATTACAGTTTTTTTTTTTTGAGTGTAGGTCTAAACATTAAATTTCAGCCAAATCGATTGATAATTGCGACCTGTATTGTGCTCACAACGTTAAGATGGACAAATGGATGGACGGACATCGCCAAATAGTTTCAGAAACTGATTCTGAGTCGATCGGTATACTTGAAGGTGGGTTTAGGACCAATATTTCTTGTAGTTACAAACATCAACACAAACTCATTATAACCTGTACCACAGAGTAGTGTAGGGTATAAAAATGTAAAATTTTGCTGAACTTTAAATTCAGTGTAAGTGAAGCTTGGGTGAGTGTGTGTTGTATTAAATTTAGTCACGTGATTGTGAGTGAGTGTGAGTACACTCAAAAAATTATGTCATTAACTGTTTGTAGTTTATTTAACAAGTTTTACGTTTTGTCGTTTTTAAAAGAAAAAACATTTGTTCATTGTTTAGTTTTTTTTAATTACTATTTCTGTTCTTTGTTTCAAAAATAACAACATAAAAAATAAAGACCTTCATTAGCATTAAATTTTTAAAGTCATTCTTTTTTTTTTTGTTCTGTAAGTAAAAATAAGTGATTCCTCTCTAATTTTTAATGATTTGTTTGCGTTATTTATTTTTTAATTGTTTGGCGTTTTTTAAAGAAAAGTCATTAGTTTTTACCTACTTGTGTGGGTTATTTTTTTGTAGACAAAAATTTCAAAAAATTATTTATAGAAATATAAAAACATGTTTGTATCAAGTGATTTTGGCACGATGGGTAGAGTGTCTGGCCAGAATGTAGTTGATTGCGGGATCGATTCCCCAAAAATTTTATTAAATTTTTTTTTAAATAAAATTCAATAGAAAAATTGTAAAAATAACTTACGAAATTTATTTTTATATATTTTAACTTTTAATGTTTTCATAGGTATTTTTATACCCTCCATCCACAGTATGGGGGTATACTCACTTAGTCATTCCGTTTGTAACGCATAAAAATATCGGTCGGGGACCCCATAAAGTATATGTATTATTAATCTAAGATCGATTCTAAGTCATTCTATGAATGTCCGTCCGTCTGTATAAAACACGATGCAGTCCAAAATAAGAGAGCTAGACTCCTGAAAATTGACACGAATGTGTCTCATGGACATAGGCCGGTCAAGTTCGGAAATGGGTAAAATCGGATCAGGGGGAAAAAAGTTACCCCTTTAAACGTCTGAAAAAACGCAATTTTTACAGTTTTTTTTTGCATTTTTTTAAACAAATGAAATCTTTTTATGTCAGAAGGGGTCTTAAGTCCTTTGGCCCGCTCTTTTGTGGGCGTGGATTTAAAAAAATCTTGAAAATTATGAGTAAATGGTTTTACTAATGTTCAAAGAGCATAGTAAATAAATAAGTAAACATTTATCGCGATGGGAAAGGTATTCCCAACCACCCCCACTGAACCCCCCTAAAAAAACGACTCTGAATTTTGTTTTATATATTTTAACTTGTTGGAGGGTATCAATAATTCGGCACAGCCGAATTTAACACTCTCACTTGTTTTTTTGTTTAATTTGTATGTAAAAATAACACAACAGCCATTAATTTTTAATGTTTTCGCGGGTTATTTTTTCGAATTTGTTAGTAAAAAAAAAGAAAATTTTATTAACAGTAAAAAATAAATGTTGATGTTTGTTGAAACAAATGAATAATTACTGGGATGGTTTTCAAATGTTTTATCACTTGTTTTAAATATGTTTTTCATTTGTGTTTGCCTACAAAATATTTTGAGTGTAGAAAAAATATGTTCGTGAGTGTGCGTGATTCAAAAATTCCTGTCGTTTGCGTGAGTGAGTGTGAGCCAAAAATCACTTACGCGTCGATCTCTAATTCTGAGACATCTTTCTTAAAGAAAAATTCAGATTTTTTGTGTAAAAAATTTTAAGATTCTGAGGTATTTTTCCGTTTGAAAAAATTTTCAGATTCTTAAAAATTTATCCATACAGAAAAGTTTTCTGCTTTTTAGACATTTTCGGTATAGAAAAATCAAAGAAAAATTTCAGTCAGATATGATTCAAAAAAGTTCAATTGTATTTCGCAGTTTCTACTAGTAATTCGAAGTTTCAATTTGTTATCTGAAAATTGTACTTGTAATTCGAAGATTACACTTGTAATACAAAAATGCCATTTCAAATTCGAAAATTCCATTTGAAATTCGATAATTCAAATTGTAATTCGAAAAACCTCATTCGTAACTCGATTAAAATCAATTGTAATTTGAAATAGATCAATTGAAATTACAAAAAGATCAATTGTAATTCGAAAAAGATCAATTGTTATTCGAAAAAGATCCAATTTAATTCGAAAAAGGTCAATTGTAATGCGAAATTCAAAATGTTATTCGAAAAAGATAAAAACAAATTCAGTTGATATTTTTCGAGTTACAAATGGAATCTTCGAAATACAATTGATCTTTTTCGAAGGACGATTGATGTTTTTGGAATTACAATTGATCTATGATTAGATTATATGATTAGATCACAATTGATGTAATTTGAATTACAATTGATCTTTTTCGAAAAACAATTGATCTTTTTTGAATAACAATTGATCTTTTTTTTGAACTAAAATCGATCTTTTTCGAATTAAAATTGATCTTTTAAGAATAACAAATGGAATTTTCGAATAACAAATAGAATCTTCAAATTACACCGTCCGACAAAAATAATAAAAAATTGTTGAACACGAACTGGATAATATACGTTTGAAACTAGAGACTAAGTTCGTGATCCTGTTTTCTTTTAAAAGGACTTCAAAGTTTTAGAGAATTACATTTTATAAAATATTTTTTTAATATTTATACTTATCCTAGGAATCCACCATTGATATCTAATAACAGAGGAGTATCTCCCCTAATGTTTCTATTTTCTTATTTTTACATATCAGGAAAAAGGAGGTAAGTTACAACCTTTCAAAACTTAATCCTTCAATATCATTCAAAATGTTCAACAAAATATTTTGATAAAGTTTTCAAAGGACCTTATTCACATCCTTTTATCCTAATATTGCAAAACAAAAAAATGGGAAAATTATAGCAGATCCACTTGTTTCATTTGACAACACCATTGACATCTTAGGACAAGTATAAATATTTCAAAAATATTTTACAAAATGTATCCATTAAAACTTTGAAGTCCTTTTTAAAGGAAACAGGATCACGAAATGAAAAACTGTAAATGTAGTTTAACTCCATTTAATCTCTACTTTCAGACGTATATCATCCGGTTCATGTCTAATATTGGCTGTCGGACGGTGTTACAGATCGAACTACAAATATAATCTTCAAATTAAAATTAATATTTTTCGAATTATGTACATCTGTAAATGATGCAAAAAGATTATCATGTTTTAAGACAATTTTCCTCAAAAGAAATTTTCTATAATTAATTACCCAATTTTTCATTTGATATCAATTGACAGTTATGCGGGTTTTGTTGTCAACCACACTGCAGGAGTAGTTATAATCCCCTAAGGAGATATTTTAAGGTTTAAACTAAATTAATTCTAGTGAAAAATCTAACACGATAAAAAATAACAACTGTAAGAAAATAAACCCAAAACAAGTGTCACCCTTAACTAAAAACATTTCTAGTAATATTGATAATAAAATTGTAATAAATTACTAACTTACACAAGAAATTTTTCAAAAAGAAATTTAAAATGTTTATCTAAAAACACGTACAAAAATAATAAAATATAAAAAATGTTAAAAACACCCTAACTTCAAAAAAAATAATCATGACAAAAAGTGTAAATATTTTATTAAGGAAAAGGAATAAGAAAAACATTAAACACTTGTTATCATTTGAAACCAACGAAAAACAATCAGTGATCCTTGATAGGGACTTTTTTCATTTTATCTTTGTTAATGTCTGTCTGCTGTCTATACCTGCAGTGTTAGATCCTTTATAAATATTTACACTTGAAAATCAAAACTCATCGTTAATTTCAACAGCAACGTATCAAATGTTGATGTTTGTTTAACTACAAATCCTTAAAAAAAATATATAAGAAAAACAATCTCTGGCAGACAATCTTAGACATTACTTATACCATTGACAATCTTGATATTTTTAAGATTAGACAGCCAACTTACTTAAGTAGGGAGTGTTTTAGTTAATTTTCTTTTGCATTTGAAGGTAGCCCTTCAGTAATAATTGTAAGAAAAAGACAAAAATGAGTCAATGAATTAGATCATTTATGTCTATGTCCTAGATAATATCCTTTTAAAGGATATCTGATGGAAGGCGCGTCATTTAATTGGTAGACTGTTCTTATGCTTAAACTTGAGATGAGATTAGAGTTTTAAATTACTTGAAATTACTTGTCTGGGATTCCTAGAAAATTCAAATGATTAAATATGTATAATTATGTTGACAAGAGACAGACATATTTTAAAATTAATTTTTAATGATAATGTTCTTGAAGAAATCATTCTTAAAATCTGAGGGGAGGTCTCTAAAGATGTTTTATTCTAGATTGATCCAATTTTCATACATCGAAAAAGTTTCAGTTTCCACGACATTTTTCCAAAAAGAAAAAGGGTCAGACTCTAAAAAATTTTTCCTATGGAACAAGTAGTAAATTATGAGACATTTTTTATTTATTGAACAAGTCTCGAACTCTGAGACATTTTTTCCTATATCATACACTCAAAAAAAACCTTGTAAAATTACACGAAAAACTTGTAACTTTTTTTTTTTGCTACCTCCTATTTGTAAATTTACAAATTTTTTGACACGATTAAATTTACAAGGAGGTTTCGTAACTTTACTAGATTTTTTGCTACCTCCTATTTTACGAGAATTCCTAGTAATTTTACAAGCTTTTTACCAATAATTTTGTAACATTTTACCAATAATATTGTAAATTTATAGTTTTTTTGACCCAATTAAAATTACAAGGAATTCTTGTGAATTTACAAGATTTTTTTTGTAAAATTATCTTGGAATTTGTAAAATTACAAAAAAAAATTTAAAATTACAAAAACAAATGGTAAAATTACAAAAAAAAATTAAATTTCGATCCAAATTTGTTTGTTAAAAAACAAGGAAAACTGTCAAATATTGGTAAAATGGGATAACGACACTTTGTCTAATTTGACAAAAAAAAAAATTGTGTATAAGCGATGTCCGTCTATTCGTTTGTGGAAATTACGATGCAGTCAAAACTGCACAAGCTAGCCTTTTGAAGTTTGACATGAATATTTTGTAGGGTCATAGTCTGGTTAATGAGTCAAATCGGACAAAAGGAAAAAAAACCCCTGAACTTAAATAACTCTTGAAACACAATTTTTTTTTAAGTTTTTTTGTAATTTTGTTAAAAAATTTTGCAACATTTTTGTGTCAGAAGTTTAAAAACATTAATCCCCTACACTTGGACCTAGGGGAATAAATTTTTTCCCGCCTGCCCCTTTTGTGGGCGGAAATATAAAAAATAATTTCAATAATGCTAAAATTGAACTTATTAAGTTCACAAATCATAATAATTCAATGTGACAGCATTTTTCGCGAGAGGGAAGGTTTTTTTTTACATTTTGGAGGAAATAAAAGATACTTTAACTTGTTATTGAATCCATTTTTAAATGTTACTTAAATAATAAGCACTTATACCAATACATAGTGCACATGAGTTGGTACAAGGGGGAGGGAAAATTTTCCCCCAACAAAATTTAAAATATAAAAAAAATAAAAAGAACCAAAAGAGAAAGAAAAAATAAAAGAAAAAACAATGAAGTTTTCTAAGAAATTAAAAAAAATGGAAATCCGAAAATTTTTCATAGAAAAAAATCTGAAAAAAAAACCTTTGAAAATGAAAAAATCTAAAAATTTTCATAGAGTAAATCTGAAAACTTTTAAAGGAAAAATGTGTCTACATCTGCAATATAGAACAAAAATGTCTCAGAATCTGAGATTTTTTCAATAGGAAAAAGGACTCAGATTTTCAGACATTTTCTATAGAAAAAATTTCTCAGAATTTGAGACTTTTTTTATAGGAAAAATGTCTTAGAATTAGAGACAATTCGTATAGGAAAAATTTCCCAGAATCTGAGACTATTTCTATAAGAAACATTTCCCAGAATCTGAGACTTTTTCTGTAGGAAAAACGTCTCAGAATCTGGGACTTTTTTTTTATAGGAAAAATGTCTCAGAATCTGAGACTTTTTCTTTAGGAAAAATATCTCAGAATCTGAGAATTCTCAGAATCTGAGACTTCTTCTATAGGAAAAATGTCTCAGAATCTGTGACTTTTTCTATAGGAAATATGTTTTGGAATCTGAGACTTTTTCTATAGGAAAAATCTAAGATTCTACGATTCTTAGACATTGTTAACACGATTCTAATTAAATGTAAGTTTTTACCAACGTTAATCCCGCCAACACCGAACTGTTCTTATTCATAAAAAGGACTAAGATAGACAGGTTTTATCTTTCCAAATTCGATGGAATCACCATGGAACAATCTAATGAGGCGAAATACCTGGGTGTGATTCTTGATTCAAAGCTTTCTTGGAAAAGGAATACAGAGGAAAGTATGAAAAAGTGGGTATATGCTTTTTACACCTGCAGAAGAACTTTCGAAAGAAGGTGGGTTCTTAAACCGTATATTATCCACTGGGTGTATGGTGCCATAATTACACCGATACTAACTTTTTGTGCCCTTGTGTGATGGAGAGCAGTGGATAAGAAATCATATCTCTGCAATTTACAGAAGATACAACGACTGGCGTATGTGGGTATCACTGTCGCTATTAGACCGGCATTACAGGCCGTCTGGAAGTGATACTAAATATTCTGTCTGTAGATATTTACGTCAAGAGCACAGCAGCAAAATCGGCTCTCAGGTTAAGAGAGTCTCAGGGTATACAGTGAAGCAACGCTCTTGGGCACACTCGACAATATTAAGTACGGTGGGCGGGAAAGAACTAGAACAAAGAACCGACTATATCTCCCCACAGACGAACTTTGACAGAACCTTCGAAGTCCAAATACCATCAAGGGAAGACTGGGCGGAAAACTCTGTTATAACAAAGAATGCGATCTCAATTTTTACGGACAGATCAAAGATGGAGATGGGTATGTGTTCGGGTGTGTACTCCGAATGCCCCGAAATCAAGACCTTATTGAAACTTCCGAATAAGTGTAGTGTTTTCCAGGCTAATGTACTTGCAATTGATAAAGCCGCGCAGATGATTATGACAAGGGACCTTTCTCCTTGCGCCGTTAACATTTTCGTGGATAGTCTTGCAGCTCTGAAGTCTTAGAATCAAACACTATAAAATTGAGAACCGTTAGTAATTTTATACAGTCCCTTCATCGAATCAGTCAGCACACATTCAAGCTAATCTGGGTCCCTGGACATAGTGGGGTCGATGGTAACGAATTAGCTGAGGAATGTGCAAGAAATGGCTCCGAGTCGGTGGGGGAACGTGTAGAACCTGACATCTCGGTTCCTATAGCGGAATTGATGAACGAAATTGATATAATATTTGAGAATAGGATGAGGTATAAGTGGATATCACTGACTACGTGCAGGATATCGCGAACAATGTAGCCACTACCAAATCCTAAGAGGAAAAAAGTCTTCTTACTTTTGGCAAACGAACGGTTAGCCTATTAGTGGGAGTACTTACAGAACACTGTATAATTGGCCATATGGCTGTGCGTAAAGGAATTTCTGAAAGGGATTGCTGTAGTAGTTTTGAGGAAGTGAAGGAGGGTCAGTGAATCACTTGTTATTTGAATGTCCGGCTCTGATAAGAAGCCGCCTTTCGCCGCATTCCGGGCAAAGATTTTTCGATGACCTAGATTGACATATCTACACTCAAAAAAAAGTGGGTGTTCAATATAAAAACTTAAAGAAGTAAAAAGTTTTTGTATCAGAGGGGAGTAGGGAAATGACAATTAAGGGAATCAAAATAGGCCTTATGGCCTCCGAATGAATTCGCCAAATTGGGGAACGCCCATCCAACCTAATCTAACACGATGCAGTCAAAAGAAAAAGAGCTAGCCTCGTTAATAGGCGAAATCGGAACAGGGCGAAAAAGTTTCTCCTTGAAGAACTAAACCAGCTCTTGAAAATCCCCATTATTTTAACAAGTTTTGTATGCTAGAAGAAGTTCAGGGTCCTACCAGCCCCCTTTTGAGGGCGTGGATATAAGAAATAGTTTAAATAATGATAAAATTCTAGTTTTAATAATGATAAAATTCTACGTAAGTGCAACAATCATAATAAATTAATTTATTAACACTTATCGCGAGGGAGAATTTGTCCTCCAAATCACCATTATTTTAACAAGTTTTTTATGCTAGAAGAAGTTCAGGGTCCTACCCGCCCCCTTTTGAGGGCGTGGATATAAAAAATAGTTTAAATACTGATCAAATTGTTTTACGTAAGTGCAACAATCATAATAAATTAATTTATTAAACCTTATCGCGAGGGAGAAGGTGTCCTCCAACGATCCCACCCCCTCTCCCAAAAAACGCTTCTTTAGTTTTTTTGACATGTAAAAGGGTATAAAATATTCGGCACAACCGAATTTAATACTCCCATTCGATTTTTTTTTTGTTTGAGTGAGGTGATAATGTTCTGATTTGGGTCTTATTATGAAAATTTGTCTCAAGTAGAGATGGGCGCGTGAGTGAATTTTTAATCATGCACGCTCACGCTCACAAAATAAAAATATTGCTCACGCACGAAATTTCCGCCCCAAACAAAGTTTTAAAGAAAAAAAACGAAAAAGAAACAAGTAGAAAAGTTAAATTCGACTTTGCCGAATCTATGAATACCCTCCACAATGCATTTTTTTAAAGGGTAGTACATTTTTTAACGTGAAAAAAATTAACAATTTTGATTAGAAATATTTTATTTTGAGTAAAAAACTCTTTTTTTGCCTTTAAAAAAAAAAAAAAAATTACTATTTTTTTTTTTTTGAGTGCCCTAGTAAAAATATTATGCTAATTTTACTAAATAGATCTAATTTGATCCGTAAAATGGTTGTATCAAATAATATCTAATTGTATTACTTTAGATAAAAAAATATAAAAATTGATACAATTTGTTCCTGAATTTGGTCAAATCTAATTAGATCAAATTGATCTTATAATATCTATTATTATATAATTTGATGAGCAAAACCAAAATACGAATCTAATCATATATATAGCAATATCTAACCATATAAAGTGGATCAACCGTATCAAAGTGATAGATAAAATTTTATATAAATTTATACGGAAGCATATTAACTCATATAAGATTGTATCAAATTATATATGATTAGACCAGAAAATTTTTACTCGGGTGTAAATTTTTTTTCGAGTTTAATGTTTTTTTTACTGTAAAAATATTTCTGAATGAATGCACGTACGTATGTACACAAAATATTGTCATTTTTGTAAAAAAAAAAAAAAATTTTTTGTGTAATTTTTTTTTTTAATGTGTAAAATTTTTTTTGATTGTAAAATATTTTATTTTGAGTAAAAAACTCTTTTTTTGCCTTTTTTTTTTAAAAAGAAAAATCACTATTTTTTTTTTTAGTGTAAAATTTTTTTCGAGTGTAATGTTTTTTTTACTGTAAAAATATTTCTGAGTGAATGCACGTTCGTATGTACACAAAATATTGTCATTTTTGTAAAAAAAACTAAATTTTTGTGTAATTTTTTTTTTTGAGTGTAAAATTTTTTTTGAGTGTAAAATTTTTTTTTGAGTGTAAATTTTTTTTCAAGTGTAATTTTTAAGTTACCAATGCTTTTAGAACTAAACAAACTTAAAAAGCATTGCTTTAAAATGAAACAAGTTTGAAAAGCATTGTTTAGTTACCACCAATGCTTTTCAAACTTGTTAAAACACGTGGCATTTTAGATGAAACTAATTTGAAATTCAGGGTTTTGCTTATAATTTTTGAACCACTGGACCGATTGAGCTGAAATTTAATACCAAACAGACCCAGGGAACGGCAAAGATACATGGCAAGCTTCAGTAGTCTCATTATTGTCTTTCGAAAGTTATCGTGTTTTTTATCTCGTAAATTCGCGAAACACCCTTGCCGAAATTTACTCTTTTCTCATAACTTTTGAACCACTGGACCGATTTGGCTGGATTGCAATACCAACCGGACCAGGTAAATGACAAACATATATGCCAAACTTCAGTAGCCTCTGTAAAGTCTTTCAAAAGTTAGCGTGTTTTCTACGGACAGACAGACGGACGGACGGACGGACGGACATCGCTAGATCGACTTAAAATCGATCGAGGATCATAAATATATATACTTTATGGGGTCCTAGACCAATATTTCGAGGTGTTACAAACGGAATGACAAACTTATATATACCCTCTATCACTAGAGTGGAGGGTATAAAAAAAGGAAAAAATTAAGAAAGGAAAGATGAGGAAAGAAGAGGAAAGGAAAGACAAGGAGAGAAAAGGAGAGAAAAAAGGAAAGTGAGAAAGAAGAGACAACAATCAGAGAATTTTTTTCTATCAAAAATGTCTAAAAGTCTTAAATTTTTTCTTATGGAAAAATGTCTCGAAATGTTATAATTTTTCTATATCAAAAAATTTAAGATTTTTTTAAAAATTTAAAACAAAAATTCTTTGGGAATAATTTGTGAATTTTTCTAGAAGAAACCTTAAAATTTTTCTATAGAAAAAAAAATATAATTTGTATGTAGGAGAAATTTTCTTAAAGAAATTCTTCTACAAAAAATGTCTAAGAATATAAAAAAAAAATAGAAAAAATACAAGAATATTTCTATAGGAATAATTTTATAATTTTTCGTAGAACTTAGAACAAAAAGAATTTCTAACAATAAGAATTTTTCTATAGGAAAAATTTGAGAATTTTTTTAAAAAAATCTGGTAATTCTTTTTTGGAGAAAGTCTGAGAAGGAGAGTGGTAAAAAAGAAAGAGAAAAAGAAAAGGAAATTATGTAAGAATTTTTTTAGGAAAAATGTATATGAATCTCAAAATATTTCTATAGGAAAAATATTTTAAATCGTGTATTTTTTATAAGAAAATTTCTCGGAATCTTAAAATTTGTCTGTAGGAAAAATAAGAAAATTTTTTTTGGGAAAATTTGAGAATTTTCCATACAAAAAATGTATTAAAATATGAGACCTTTTCTATAGGAAAAATTACACAAAACCTGTGACTACTTTTTAGGAAAAATGTCTCGGAATCCAAGACTTTTTTGGAAAAAAATTCTGAGATTATTTCTGTTTAAAAGATGTCCCAGAATCTTAGACTTTTTAATAGGAAAAGCTGGACCTTTTCTACAGCAAAAAAGTCTTAAAATCCTCTAAAAAAAATTTCAGCATTTTCAGATAAGAAAAATGTTTTAGAATTTGTGAGTTTTTATTTAGAAAAAATAAGCTATATCAAAAATGACTAAGAATCTGAGTACTTTTCTATAGAAAAATCCCTAAGACTTCTGAGACTTTTAGGAAAAATATGCCAGAATCTGAGAAAATGTATTAGATTATGAAATTTTTCCTTTTAAAAAATATCCCAGAATCTAAAACATTTTCTGTGGGAAAATGTCTGAGACTCAGAATCTAAAATTTTTTTTATAGAATAAATGTCTCTGAAGCAGAGACCTTTTCTAAACGAAAAATTTCTCAGAATCTTAGACTTTATTCTAGGAATAATATTCTAGACTCTTAGACTTTTCAATAGAATATACTTATGTCTTAGAAAATGTTTGAGAATCTTAGATTTTTTCTAAAAAAATGAGTAGCTCAGAAAATTATATTTTTCAATAGAAAAATTTCTCAGAATCTAGGAAGTTGCCTCAAAAAAAATTTAAAAAGCAATTAAGTCTTTAATTTTTGCAATCTCAGGCACTTTCTAATGAATAGTTATTCAAAATCCCAAAATTTTGGCGTAAAAAGAACGATTCGGTATCTTACAAAGGATGTCTCCCTGGTATCACCCTCCGATCTTGATGAAATTTGGATATGTTGTTAATTAGGAACGAAAATTAATACGACACGTACTCAAACTCATTTTTAGGGGGGATCGATTTGTATGGGGGAAAATTTACCTTTTTTAGTTGTTTACGATTTACGCCTGTTAAAACAAAATTTATAAAAATTTTGGTATTTTTCTCAACATGACGAAAAGTTGTGCATGTTTGGACACGTTCTTAGCACACGTAGATAGAAACGAAAAAAACTGAAAAATATCCTTGTCTTCCCCCCTCCTTTTTACCCCCTAAATATGAATTTAGGCCGCTACAAAAAAAATATGTGTCCCCTTATTTTTTCTGATCTACAAAATAAAACCAATTCCATAAAGATCCGCGGGAGACACTAGGGAGACTTCCCTTGTTAGACATTTTGTTTAGAAAAAAATAATACGCAAAAATATTTCAGAACCTTAGAAGTTTTCTATGGGGAAAAGTCACTAAATCTGATTAATTTTCCATACGAAGAATTTTTTTAAATAAAGAAATTTTTTTTTTTTGGGAAAATTGCCTAAGTATCTGAGAAATGAAAGTGTATCATAATCTGAAAATTTTTCTTTACCAAGAATTTTATAAATTTTTCCATTGGGATAATGTGTCAGAACTATAAACTTTCTCTTCAAGCAAATGACTCAGAAAAATTTCAAGATCAGAGAACTTTTTTTTTTAATAAAAAATTCTAAAATCTGAAAAAAAAATCCATTTAAAAATGTTATAGAATCTAAGTTTTTGGTTATCAAAAAAAATGCTTTAGAACCAGAAAATGTCTTGAGGAGAAATTTTGCAAAATATCACACATTTGCTTTAATTCTTAAACCTGGATCCGCGCCTGTTGACCTCAAATAGGTACCACATAAGTTTTAGGCCTTGGAGAATAAAAATTTCGCCAGGACGTTTAAGCTCGGATATTGCCATACAAGTGGCTCATTACGAATCCCGTGATATTTTTCCTGTTTCCCTATCTCTGTCTAAGATATTTTTCCTCTCGAAATATTCTCAAATTCTAAGAAATTTTGATTTTATTGTTTTTTAGTCGATGAGAATTTTTACTAAAAGAAACGATTTTTAGGGGCATGTCACAGACTCAATTCCGTTCGGATTTGAAAAAAAGTGGTTTACTCGTAAAACGCAAAGCAAATATTTTTTTCGGAATGAAACCACTTTTATGCAATTCAATTCCACTTTGATTTTTGAAAGTGATTTCATTCCGAAAAAAATAATTTTCGTTTTGCCTTTTACGAGTAAACCACTTTTCTCAAATCCGAACGGAATTGAGTCTGTGACATGCCCCTTAAAATCGAAATTTTTGTTAAATTGTTATTTGATTTATTTAGCCTTTTACAGGGCAATAAATCAAATTGGTATATCCTGCTTTTTGTTAACTTAAAATAACTTAGCCTTGGCTAACACAAAAAAATTGAAAATTTTTTATGAAACACTTCAATACAAGTGTCACTTGAAAACGTTAAAGGACTCCTTTTTAAATGCATTTCCTGTTTATTATACAATGGTAATAAAATTAAAGGAATCACTGTGAGTCCTTTGGATTTTACAATTAAAAAACTTCTTACAATTTTAAAATATAAAATTTTAAGAAATTTCGTTATGCTGGCTTAAAAAGACGTTTTTGTTTTTTTTAACATTTTCAAAAATGCACAACAATTATTTTGAAAATTACCAATGTTATTCATACTTTGATTACCAAGAATTGAAAACAGACAATGCAATTACTTCGAAATAAAAGTCCTTGTTTTTAAGGATTTTAATAAAATAAGGAAGGTTTAGAAACGACAATTTTTTGAATAATGGACTAAGAGGAGAATTTAGTGTAAGACATGCCGCAACAATACAACATGATACAATATTTTACTATGAGGTCCTTTTTTTACAACAATTTAAAGTCCATTCAAGTCATTTCCTGTAGGATTTGAATTGCAATAAAATATCCTGCATGGTTATTCAACAGTAATTCAATTCATTTACCAAGAGAGTTAGAGAATTTCTAAAGATAAAATTGATCCTGCTGTGGAGATTCGCTTCAACGCTTTTCAATGCAATTTTAAGATCTTGTAAAGAAAATTTTGAAAACAATAAAAAAATTACAAAATGAAAATTAAATTTTTCTTTATTCATCTATAGGGATTTCAACTACATTCGTGTGTAGGTACTTTTGATATTTAAAGTTATTGTTCAATATTCTCCTTTACCCGCATCTAACAATGCGAAATATTTCGAGAGTTTTTGTTTAAGAGTGTAACAAATTTTCTATTCATTCATACAATTCTTATTTTTTTAAAATCATTCATTGTTTTTTTTTTTCAAAATGCATTTGAAAATTTGAATGAAATTGCATTGTATTCATTCATTTGTTTAAAATTATTTCTCTTACCGTGGTAGAGAGTGTAGAGTCCTTAGAGATCAATTCTTTTATACAAGTGTTGTGTCCTTAAGTTAAAGTACTATTTCTAGTACAAGTCCTTAAAACATAAGATTTTTATGACTTGAGCAAAAATTTTTGCAGCTGTTTTAAAGTGTTACAAAATGTTGTCACTTCAAAATTACGCTTTCTATTATTGATCCTTAAACATGAAATTACAAAAATTTAAACAATCACACAAAATTTCTTTAAACTTTTATGATTGTATTGTTAAATTTTCTAAAGATGAGCGCGTAAAATTGTGTTTTTGTTTATTTAAATCTATGTTTTAAATTCATTCAATACTGTTTTAAGTTAGTCCAATCTTTAAAAATGTTATTCATTGTCTGCCCTTTGATTCTTTATTCATTTTACCAACTTAAGAGTTTTTGAATGGCTGTTGTTTTCATTGACCAAGTGGGCAGTTTCTATAGAATTTTAGTGTTCACGCGTTTTTCTATTGAAAATCAATTTCTTATGAATTGCTTTTGAAGTTAAAGAACACCTGAGCATGCTTAATTTTTAAAGAGTCTTTAAGTATGTTTAAGTTATGATTCTTGACACTATAACATTTTCTCGCCAAAAATATTTTTACTATATATTTCAAAATGCAGATAATTCGCTTCTCTAGTCAGGCTCAGAATAGTTGCCCTTTTAGGTCAAAATTAACACACAAAAAATTGAACCTGTGGAGCAATGTCTTTGGGTTCCTTTTTTGACTTAAAAATCGGAAAGTTCCAAATAGAGATGGGCGCGTGAATGATTTTTGATTCACAATCATTCACGCTCACGACAGGAGTTTTTGAATCACGCGCAATTTTTTTGAATCATCATCACGAGCATAATTTTTCTACTCACACTCACTCACAATCACGTGAGTAAATTTGATACAACTCACACTCACGTGCACTCACGCAAGCTTCACTCACACTCACACCAGAGCTTCGAAGGATTTCATTCCTTAATTCGATTTGTCATTCTGAATGAAAATTTAGTGATTGCATTTCCCAATCACATTTTAGCGAATTGAATGAATTCACTTTAGACTCATTCGATTTATAAATATCGAATGCATTCGATTTATTTTTCATTCGACTTTCAAAAATCGAATGCATTCGATTTTTTTTCCATTCGACTTTTAAAAATCGAATGCATTCACTTGCGAATGCAAACGATTTTCTTTTCATTCAATTTAAAAAATCGAATGGCTTATTCATTCATTGCATAAAAAACTTAAAAGAACTAACCATGATAGATCAAAACGAAGCCAATTTTTTGTCAATAGTATCGCCAACACTCTTCACATTTTTTGTCGTATATGCAGTTAATATGTGCATTTTTTAAATTTTGGGGAACACCATTTTTTTTGGATTCAAAATTTGAGCCCATTAGGTTCATCGTATGTAAAGAGAGTCGGCGATACTATGGCCCAAAATTTGGTTCCGTTTTGATCTATCTATTTAAAAAATTTATTGCATTCGCAATGGAATGATAAAAAATCGAATGCATTCGATTTTTCTAAATCGAATGAACAAGAAATCGAATGCATTCATTTTTTTCCATTCGATCGAATGAATTCCAAGGACTGCATTCAATGTTGATTTATGAAATCGAATGCATTCACTGACTATGAAAATTGAATGGATTTTTTTAAGAATTCATTTGAAAAGGATTTCATTCTTCGAAGCTCTGACTCACACTCATGAAATATTTATTTATACAAAAAAAAAAAATCAAAAACTAAAATTTCAAAAATTTTATGCAAAATTTAAAGTACGAAATTCTAAATTTAGCCGAATTTTAATGTTATTTTGTTGATTTTTTGGTACGAAAGGAAATATGAAGAGAAAATAAATCGCGCAAATCGACTCACACAAAAATCTTACTCACGCACACTCACTCATGAAGTAAAACAAGTGAGAGTGTTAAATTCGGCTGTGCCGTATCTATAATACCCTCCAAAATAATAAAAAAAAAAATTTTTTTAAAAATTTTCTGGGGCGTTTTTTTTGGGGGGATCAGAAGGTGTCATTGGGGGACACATAAACCCATGCGGTAAATGTTTAAAAATTTATTTATTATGCTTTTTGAGCTTAAATAATACAATGTTATCATTATTTAAAACATTTTTAAAATCCACGCCAACAAAAGGGGGAGGGCTGGTAAAACAAAATATTTTTTTTATTTCCTAAGCCCAAGTGCAGGACCTTGAACTTTTCTGGCATCAAATTGTTTCATTTGCTTAACAAAAATACACAAAAACCTGTGAAAATATGTCGTTTTTGAGAGTCCTGGTCCGATTTTGCCCATTTATGAACTTAAATTGCCTAGGACCAAAAGACATAACTTAATGAGTCTATGTCCTTTATTTTGGACTGCATCGTGTCTAATACAGACGGACGGACATACGGACATTCTAGAAAAGTCTTAGAATCAATAATATATATACTTTATGGGGTCCCCGACCGATATTTCGATGCGTTACAAACGGAATGACAAAGTGAGTATACTCCCATACTGTAGTTGGAGGGTATAAAAATTACTGGAACAGTTACAGGAAAAGTGTTTTTATGGTCAAACATTTTATTTTTGGTCTGATTTTTTTTTCTGTTTGGAAAAAAGTTATTTTTAATTATTTTTTTTAATGAAAATATAACGTTATTTTATACTAGTTTACAAATTAAAAAAAATTTTGCTTTGATTTTCTATGTAAAATCTTACGCTGAGTCCGAAAATGAAGTCTATAAAATGTAAAGTAGGAGATAACACTACTAGTGTTACACTAGTAGTGTTTATATAAAACCGACATTTTGAAAAAACCGGTTTCTCAGTTAACCGAAAATCTGCTTTTTCGGTTAAATGGTTTTCTCGGTTAAACAAGAGCAAAATAACCGGTTATCCGTTTTTTTCTTAAACTGACGAACCCACAATACATTAAATAGCTAATTTTTATTAAATAACAAGTATAAAACTTAAATTCGACGCTCAAAAAATAAAAATATTGCTCACGCACGATCACGCACGAAATAATTTTTTCTGGTCACGTTCACGCACGCTCTCGTGAGTAACTAAAATTTTTCTCATGCTCACGAAGACTCAAATAAGAAGACAGAAATAAACTAACTTTTATTTATTTTTTTTAGATTTCTTGCACAAAAAGTGTATTATTTTCTAAAAACAATCATAAAAATTTATTTAAATCACAATTTCGTATTTATTACCCTCTAAATTCAATATATTAATTTTGTTTTCTGTTTCAGATATCATAAATCAGCCTCGCAAACTCACGAAAGAAAAATTATTCACGCACGCTCACGCACGAAATATAGATTCACTTATCACGAGCACTCACGCGGGATTCACGCGTGAATCACTTGAATCACGAAAAAATCGTGCTACTCGCGCATCTCTACCCTCCACAATGATCTCTATAAAGGACAGTAAATTTTATAACATGAACAAATTAACAATTTTGATTAGAAATATTTTATTTTCAGAAAAACACTTTTTTTGTCATTTTGGTAAAAAAAAAGAAAAAGTACTAATTTTTTTTTGAGAGTAAAATTTTTTCGAGTGTACATTTTTTTTAATTTAATAACATGAACAAATTAACAATTTTGATTAGAAATATTTTATTTTCAGTAAAACACTTTTTTTGTCATTTTGGTAAAAAAAAGAAAAATTACTATTTTTTTTTTTTAGTGTAAAATTTTTTCGAGTGTAATTACTTTTTTTTAATGTAAAAATATTTTTGAGTGACAAAAATACTTTGTAAAGTAATTTTGTGGCTTACTAATGTTTTTAAAGCTTGTTTTTAAAGCTCTGCATTTTCAACACGTAAATTTAAGGTGAACCCATTCTGAAATTCACGGCTTTGCTAATTACTTTTGAACTACTGCACAGTAGGTAATTTGAACAGAAATCTTGGCCAAAAATCATTTTTCGAACTAACAATAATAATGTTTTTGTTAATTACGTTCGATTTAGAAAATATTAAAGCAAATAACTGCATATTTGGTTTTTCCAAAAAACAAATATAAACTGATTGACGGACAGTCGAATTCGGCATTTTCAAGCAACGTGCACAGTGCAATATAAAACGCCTAATTTTGATATAAATTCAGACGATTTTTTCAGCTATTAAACATAAAGAAGGATATCGTTTATAATATGGAGAAGAGAGGGGATATTAAGTAATAAAAAAATTGCAAAATATTTTGGTGGACGTTATTGCTTTTTTTAACAAAACGTGTAATTATAACTTAACCTTAAATAAATGACTTTTTCAATGAATATAAACTTCGCATAAGCTTTTAATAATGTTAGACGTGGTGTGCCGTGTTTTTGATTGATGAAAAATTTAAAGAAAATAATTCTGAATTCATTTTTTTTTTATTTTCCGTTGCACTTTTTTGCACTTTTTGAGATATCAATTTTCTTTCAGACAGCCTCATCTTGTAGTGTACACATTGGCAATTTAAGCAACTTATTAGGCCAACATTAATTATAGCTTAAGTTTTGGACCGATATGGCTGAAATTTGGAATTTTAATGTTTTTCACGAGCACGCACATCTGTTTTTTTTGATTTTTTGTAGGGAAATTTTAGGGTTGCCACCATATGAAAAAATTTGAAAATGTGAATATCTCGACGGATCACTTTTTTAAATAGCTGAAATTTGAAATGTAAGAGTTTTCCATGAACACGCACAGCTAAGATTTTTGGTTTTTTTATTGTGGTACTTTCTTAGGGTTGCCACCACATAAAAAAAGAAGAGAAAAAACTGAATATCTCGAAAAGCTTAAATTAATTAAATTATTAATTTTTTTTTTTTTCAAGTTCATTTATTTCATTTTTATATACATATATATATATATTTATTTCCATATTATTTGCGATATTTTTCTTTTTTTTTAATAACTGATAAAAATTTAATATCAAAACTACACTTTTTATGCTGTGCTGAGCACGTTGCTTACAAATGTCAAAATTTAAATCAGCTGATAATTCTAAAAACCAAATTTGAAGTTATTTGCTTTGTTTATAATTTTATTGTCAGTGAAACTGATTAAAAAAAGATTTTAAAACAATATTTCGTTTCGTTAAAGAAAAAAGTAAGATCTTTTTGGATAAATTTGCCGTTGAGGTAGCACAAGGCCCACGGAAAAATTTACGACTTTCCCAAGAAAAACCAAACAAAACGGCTTATAAGCCATTTTGTTTGCCTCCTTGCCTATTTTTACAGTGGCAAGTTTCAAAAAAAAATGGTCTGTGCGATTTTGAGATATTTAGTCTTATTAATATTTTTTATATGGTGGCAACCCTAAAAAATTCCACGATTTAAAAAATCAAAAAACCCAGCCGTGCGGGCTCAAAAAGAACTCTTATATTCCAAATTTCAGCCATATCGGTCCAAAACTTTGGCCGTAACTAATTTTGGCCTAAAAAGTGGCTCAAATTACCCAGTGTGTACTGGAGCGATTTGGCTAAACGATGATTATATATGTAAAGCTTCAGCACCCTCAAAATTGTATTTCGAGTTAGCGTGTTTTTTATCTTGCAAATTCGCGAAAAAAAAAAAACCTTGCTGAAATTCACTATTTTGCTTACAACTTTTGAACCACTTGACCAATTTCGCTGAATTGCAATAGCAACCTGACCAGGTAAATGACCAACATATGTTTAGGTCATACTTCAGGTTCCTTCGTAAAGTCTTTTAAAAGGTAGCGTGTTTTCAACAAACATACGGACGGACATCGCTAGATCGTCTTAAAATCGGTCTACGATCATGAATATATAAACTTTATGGGGTTCTAGACGAATATTTCGGGGTGTTACAAAAGGAATGACAAACTGATATATACCCCAGGGATGTTAAAGTTGGTACAATTGTACTTTTTTTTTTGTACATTTTTACCATCAAAAGTACCGTGGTACTACCGCGACTCATATGGTACAATTTTAAAATTTTCAATTTCTTTATAAATTATCGAGATATTGGGAAAAGACCCCAGCTTTTTTGCTTTACTTTAAAAAAATCGTCACAAGGAGGGTACTTTCAAATGAAAGTTTTCTAAAACTTTTTTACAAAAATTTCAGAATGTAAAAACTTGTTTTTCAGAATTAGATACAAAAGAAAAAATTCTTACTCACTTTTATTAAACAAAAAGTCTTAGAATTTTCCACAGAAGTATCAGTTAGTTACAGTGATCGATTTTAAGACATCCTTGCGATGTCCATCTGTCTGTCAGTCTTTATGCTTTTCTGTGGAAATGGTGATCACGGCCAAAATATTACACGGATATGACTGAAACTTGACATATTTACTTGTTGTTGCCCCGAGAAGTTTGGTATTGCATTTGAGTGATATCGGTTAAGTGGTTCAAAAGTTATCAACGAATGTAAGGACACATTTTTCATAATTAATTAAATCTAAAAATTTTCGTTTATGCTTGAAATAAATTTCTGTGCTGATTTGAATTGCATAACATGGACATATAAATTGCGGTGGTCTAGTAGGGATATTTTTTTTTAATTGCAAAAAGATGAGACTTAACATTCGTAATCATATTTGCCCGAAATTCCACCTTTTTCATACATAAACATTTTTTTTTAAAAAGTGTTCTCTACTGTTCGAAAAATCGAACAGAGGATCGAAATGGGTTAACACTTTTATTTGTTTTAGTTAAGTTTTTATAAATAAAAAAAAAAATGGTACCGTGAGCAAAAACTTAAATATATAAAGACTATGCAAGAGTCAATTCCATTTGACGTTTAAAGGTGGTGTTAGTTTTACAAATGGTATCTGGGAAAGCTGGAAATTTTGTTTACCTTTTATTTTTCGTTTGATTTTGCTGGTTGTTTTAATTTAATTATATTCATTTCTTTTTTTTTTGTATTTTTTTTATTTTCAAGTGACACAACAATAATTTTCATTCATAATTTTAAAATTTTGTAATGTTTATTTTTCGTTATTCTCAAATCGTTCCCAAATACTTTCCAAAAAAAGATTGCCATCTGTATATAACGACTTCGTTATTACTGACTCTACTATTCATGAGTTACCCCTGACCGTGAGGGTCGAAAAAGTACAATTTTTTTTTAAGTTGGTACAAAATTGAAACCCCCGTTTAACATCCCTGAAATACCCTCTATCACTACACCTTTCAATTGTATTTCAAAAATGAAATTATCAATTGAACAGTTCATGCGAATAAGGACGAAAAACGCAGGAAACGGCTAAAAACTAATATTTTTTCCAACATTTTTGCATAATGCACTAATCCATTAATGCAAAAAAGTTCACAAAAATATAAGTTTTAAACAGTCCTGCGTTTTTATCGTCATTTGTAAAATTATACAAATGGTCTATTCATCCTTATTCGCATGAACTGTTCAATTGTATTTCAGAAATTATCAATTGTATTTCAGAAACTAACCTTCGTAAAACAATTTATCAATTGTATTTCAGAAATTATCAATTGTACTTTAGAAGTTATCAATTGTATTTCAGAAATTATCAAGTTATCAATTGTATTTCAGAAATTATCAATTGAATAGTTCATGCGAATAAGGACGAATAGACCACTTTTTCGCAAACACGTTTTTTTGCATAAATGCATATTATTAGCAGAGCCCTACAATCCTATGCAGAAATTTTGGGGAAATTTTGACTTTTAAGGCTAAAAAAATGACTTTGAATGTGCAATAATTCGTATATTTTTATATTTTTGTTTAAATTGGGAGTGAACTAACGCACAATTTTGATTAAATACAACACAAAATCATACAAAAATTTTACTTTCAGTAACAATGTGTTAAAAGAACATTACGAAGAACAAACCACACTTATTATATTGGCAAACAATTTTACCGTTCTTGAGTTATAAGACTTTAAAGTGTGGAAAGAAAAAAGGGCGAATATCCATCCTTAACAAAATATTATATAAAAATTATTTAGCTGCGAGTTTAAAATTGATATTAGCTAAAATTTGAAATTGTACACAAAAAAAAAACAATCTTAGCACATACAAACATTTAGTGTTAATACTGCATCCAATGTCAGGAATAAAAAAAAAAAAATTTCATGTCCTTTTATTATACGTCGTAGTATGCAGTCAAGGGTTAATATTATAATTCCTAAAAATGTATTTAGTGTCATAAAGAATTACTACTGCATCAAATAGCAGGAATATTAAAAAAAAATAACAAAAAAAAAAATTTTTTCCATGTCCTGACAATCCTTAAAAAGTGTATCCTTGAAGTCCTTAAAGTGTTACAAACAAATACCAACCATAGTTCGTCAAGTTTTGCAAGTCTCATGAAAATGTAGTCAAAATCTGCTGCAAAATAACACATTTTTATTCAAATTTCAATACATTTTTTTGGATATTCGCCCTTTTTCCATTTAAGCAAAAATTTAAGTCCAATTTTTTGGCAAGTTCTCTTTCGAATACCTTACTAAAATTTTGTATATAGGTAGATGTGACCTAAATCTTTAAGCTAATACCAAAAAGTTGACAAAAATATTATTTTTTAACCGTTTCCTGCGTTTTTATTGTCCCCTGTAAAATTCTACATATGGTCTATTCGTCTTTATTCGCATGAACTATTCAATTGTATATCAGAAACTAACCTTCGTAAAACAATTGAAAATTTCTGAAATACAATTAATAAATTCTGAAATACAATTGATAACTTCTGAAATACAATTGATATTTTCTGAAATACTATTGGAAATGGTGTAGAGTGGAGGGAGGTTATAGAGCATTAAAATATTCTCATAATTATTCCTCTTGGATTTCATAAAGCTTTTTCAAAAAAAATATTTTTATTTAAATGGGACAAATTTGGAAATTTGATTTTTTTGGGGATTTTTATTTTAAGATTGGGGACATGAGGTAAAAAGTTTTTTAGCAACACTGTCTCTAAAATAAATCTTGCATACTAATCATATTAAAATAACAACAAAAAACTATGAAATAGTTGTAAAGCTAAAAAGGTAATAAACAGAGCGGAAATGGAAACAAAGTTTATTTTATATTAACAAGAGTTAGACAGAGACAGATATATAGTAACTATAAGTTGAGAGTGAGAGTGTGAGAGAGTTTGAGTGTAAAATAACGGAAGAGGAAGTATCTAAGAGGAAAGGGAAACTTTTAAACAAGATATTTAAATGTAAATATTAAATGAGAATGAGATCGTGTTAGAGAGAGAGAGAAGTTAAGAATTATGGAGACCTAAAGAGATTTAATTTCTAAATATAATTAAAGAGCTTTCAAACACTAACTAAAAGGGTATTCAATTAATCGGGTTTGTGGTTTAGTCGGTAAATCGAACAAATAAATAATCGGGGCTGAGATTTAATCGGTTAATAAACGGTTAAATTTTAATTATTCGATTAACCGAAGAATATCAATTGAAAATAAAACCACTAATTTTGTGTGCTTTTAAATATTTTATAATAAACAAGTATTTAATCTATAATTCTTTAAATACGGTCCAAAATGTTAACCCAAGTAAAGATTTTTTTTTATATAAATTATATAAAATCACATGTTTTACTCAGCACGCTAAATCAAAAACCTAAGATACATATCTCATGATCTTAATATGGTAAACCAAGTCTAAAGTCACAGATATATTTATTGAAATATTTTTTTTTGTCAAAAATGCAACAGCTTCTTCGGTAGATATCTCCGTGATAAAAAAATATATGTGAAAGATTCCAAAAGCATTTTGGAGAGGAAAAGTATTATTTTCAGATGTGGTGGATAGTTTCAGGTTTATAAAATCCGGTTTTTAGAGACCCGAACACAGCAAAAATCTGAGTTTTTTGCAGTATGGTAAATCGACAATCCCCTAGTACATCTAAAGAACCCGATGTGATCTACCAATTCCAAATTTAATTTGAATTAACGGAGGCAAATGTAATACAAAGGCAAATGTAATACAAAAATTATATTTTTAAATCAATTATAACCAATATTAATTTTTTTTTTTAAATATGTAGCATATTTGAAATGAAATTGAACATTTTTGATTTTAGTTGTTTAGTTTAGTTTTTCTTCTACAAATATTGTTTTATTCGACATTTCCGAATAAATCATTTGTACTTCTTTTTATGCACACCTCTTAAAAATTATGGTTTTAAGTACAGTTTCTCAAAAAAAAAAAAACTATTGATCACCTTATAAATAATAGAAAAACCATGCAATTTCACGTTTTCTTAAGAACTTCAAAACCATTGTAAATTTTATTTTCCACAATTCGTTATAAAGAAAAATTTTCTAAAAAAAAAAGAAAAATTTAAAGCCAATTTCAATAATACAATCAATGAATGGACACAATCTATGAATCAGAAAATTCTTTTGAAACACTTCATACCTTATATCAAAAGGATAACAATATCTAAAACACTTAGTTAAGGACAACACATTAATTATACTTAAATATTGAAAACAATTAAAAAAGCATGACAATGTTTTAACATGATTTAATTGAAGGAATAGAAAAAAATAGAAAAAATAACTCAAGTGTAAAAAGATATGCATGGATACAATAGAAATTTGAAATAAGATTTTTCAAGCTGGGTAATTGTAAGAGTTTTTCAATTTTAAACACCCACAAATTTGAAAATAAATTTTAAAATCATTTTGTTCTGTTAATACCATGTTATTTGAAAAATCATTTAATAACAAATCATTTGTAATAAAAATGACATTTAAGGACAATGAGTGTAGGTCGAGTGTAAACAGATGTGGTCAAAAAAATAGTGTTGGTACTATAAAATGGGTTAAAAAGGAAATTTTTATGAGCTTTGGAATGGTTTTAATTTGGTTAAAATCTGTGGTCATGCATTCCTTTCAGAGAAGGAAGACATGGAGAGGACATGGTTTAAGTATAAATTTAAAAGCTTTCGAATGGTGTTTATAAATTTTAAATCTATTCAGTATATTCGCAGATATGCTATGTAGTTTCAGGAAGGTCAGTATGGCCTATTTTTGATAAAAGGCAAAAGAATGACCTTTTGATTTGTTTTAAGAAGTTTCGCTATATCTTGGTCATGTATTCATTTTAGAAAATGAAGATTGGAACAGGACATATTTTGAATACAAATTTTTAAGCTTTCACTTGGCGGTTATAAAATTTAAATCTGTTCAGTATATTCGCAGATATGCTATATAGTTTCAGAGAAGGCCTTTATGGGTAATTATTGATAAAAGGCAAAAAAAAACGTGATATAAGAGGACGAGGATATTTTTAGCTTTCGATTTGTTTAAATTTGGTAAAAAAATCTGTTCAGTAGTTTCGCCATATATTGGCCATGTATTGCTTTGAGAGAAGGAAGACATGGACAGGACATGGTTTAAACATAAATTTTTAAAGCTTTCGATTGGTGTTTATAAAATTTAAATCTTTTCAGAATATTCGCAGATATGCTATGTAGTTTTAGAAAAGGCCTATATGCCCAATTTTTTGTAAAATGCAAAAGAAAGCGGGATAAATGAGGAAGAGGATATTTTTTATAATTCATAGTCTTTTTAGTGCTACCTCTTCTATCACCACTGCATATGTGAAATGATAATGACTTTAATTTTAGCTACACTTAAAAACACTTGGTTTTAAAGATGTAGACAATACATTTTCAAAAATAGTGTCCCTTTTATGAATTTTTTTTTATTGTTTATTTGACATAAAAAGTCAGTTATTGTTTAAAATTTACAACCATATGTTCTTTTAAATATAAAAGGATAATAATTTTTCTTTTTTTTATCCATTGTTTATTGTTTTTCTTGTTTCTAAAGTGGTTAAAATGTTGAAATCGTTTCTTGATAGTTGTAATGTTTGAATTTAATTTTTCTTTTTGTTCTTTTACAAGTTTTTAATTTTTTTTCCTCAATTCTAGTTGTATTGTCCTTTTTGAAAAATATAAGTCTTTGAAAATTCTACCTTTGTTTAAAATTAGAAAAATTTATTATATTCTATTACTAACTAAATGCCATTTATTAGCAATCATAGGCCTTTTAAAAAACTGTTCTTTTGTTAAAAAAAAATCACAAAAACTTTACAATGGAGTCCATGATATTGGAAAATTTTCATTTAATTGTCATCATTTGTAACATTTAGCTGTGAAATGGTTTTCAAAAATTAATCTTAATTTTGAAACAAATAACAAAACACTTAACAATTAATTGAAACTAAAGAGCCATAACAGCTGCTTCAACATTTTTTAGCCAATTTTAATGATATCAAAATAGTTCCAGGAATAAACGTTATATATTTAGTGACATAATTCTGAATAAAAATATTTTTTCCTAGTTTTTCTTAACAATTTCTTGCTAAGAATTTACACCTTTTCTCTCCTTAACTGTCTAAAATATTTCAACAATCTGTTATCGTCGTTAGTTTGAAATTTCCTAAACTGATTTTTAACCTTATAATTATATAGTTCATTTTTGCTTTATGCAGTTCCTGTTCTTCCTTAAAGGATAATTACTGTTGTTCATGTTAAATATCATGTTTGTTTCATGGTTCAATGTTATAATTATTATGTTATTGGATTATTCGGTACAAGAATGTTATCTTGTGCTTACTAAGGCATGATAATTAATAACACATCCTAAAACTAAAAATTTTAAATGGTATTTTAAAACATTTCGTTCAGAAAAATTTTCCAAAACATTTGATTCATTGTATTGTACTGTTATTCATTGATTTGTTTTATAATCCACTATTAATATATAACTCATTATAATTATATTATAATCCATTATACTATAATGCATTATAACTGCAACAAAAAATTATTAAAATAATATTAGAGCTCATTTAATCATATTATTCATTATAATAATATTATAATTCATTATAATCATATTATAATTGCACTATAATCCATCGTAATCATATTAAAATCCTTTCTTTTTATTATAATTATATTATAGTGCATTTTAATTATATTATAATCCACTATAATTGTATTACAATCAATCATAATAATATTATAATCCACTATATTCCATTGTAACTGTATTATAATAGATTATAACTGCATTATAATCCATTATAATTGGATTAAAATCAATTATCATCTATAATAATCATTTTATGATGCATTATAATCATATTATAATCCATTATAATTGTATTATAATATATTATAATTATATTATAATATATTATATTTATATTACAATCTCGTATAATTATATTATAATCAATTATAATTGTTTTTTGTAATTGTATTGCATTGTATTGTATAATTGCATTATAATCCATTATAATTGGATTAAAATCAATTATAATCTAAAATAATCATTTTGTGATGCATTATAATCATATTATAATCCATTATAATTATATTATAATGCATTATAATTATATTATAATACATTATAATCATATTATAATCTGGTATAATTATATTATAATCGATTATAATTGTATTTTGTGATTGTATTTTAATTTTGTATAATATAATTAAAATATAATCCATTAGAATTGAGTTATAGTTCATTATAATGCAGTCATTGGAAATCAGGACTAGATATCAAACTTTAAACTTAACATTTATCTAAAACTGTACTATTTTTGTGTTTGACCTGCCAAGAAATCATCAAAAATCTGTTATGTGTTACTTTTTATGCGCTGCAGGTTTTGTTCCAATAAGTTCTGATTAATAAGATCATTCATGTCTTTTCACACGGCTTCTTTTGAAGTTAAGTCTGTGTACGCCTTAATAGATAATTGCTAATGGTTATGTTTAATTTAATGTTTTTTTACCTTACTTTAGTGATATGGTTTACATTTCGCTACTGTAATACCTGTTTTTGAACAGTTAATTTAACAACAATTTAAAGGGATACACCTTTAAATTGTTTCTTGTGTAATTAAAAGATTTACATCATGTGTAGTATGCGGCGCATTATTTCATTGAACATTTTTGCAACAATGGGAAATTAGGGCCACCCAAGCGCTACACAGTGTGTAGTACACAAACTTAAGAAAAAACTGAGCACAACCAAATCTATTTCTAAATTATTGTTTCTGTAATTTCTGTTTTCTATTTCCTCTCAAAAAAAAAAAATATTGTACATTAAGAAAGTTTTCGTATACTCTTGCTATAATTTTTACTAAGTTTAAACAACACATTTAATTACTAATTTTAATTGTTTCAATTAAAAAATTACTTAAAATTACAAATTTTAACAGAAAATTACTTGGTAAATATATTAATAGAACCAATTACACAAGTATGCATTGAGAGTAGAGTTTGCAAAACGATTAAAATCGTAATCGTAATCGCGATTAATCGCACCAATTAATCGTAATCGGCAAAAAAATCATGCGATTACGATTAATCATTTTCTATGAAATTCACTGTTTTGATAACGATTTTAAAAAATATAATCTTTGTAAAACTTCCACCAAAAAAATTTGGATTTTTGAAAAAAGTTTAAAGATATATATCTCTTGCGATACATTATCTCCTGCTGATTTTGGCAAGCTGAATACGAATATCAAAAAAATTCTAAAATCGATCGAACATTTTTCGAGATATCGCACAACAAGTGGCGTTTTTTCCTACATTCAAGAAATTGTTTAAATAATAATTTTTTTTTTTCATTGACACTTTCATAAAGCTAGAAACTAACTTTTGTTTACAATTGATTTAAGCAAAATCAGATTATTTAAAACCGTAAAGCTTTTTGAGCAAAGTTTTAAATTTTCCGAAAATTTTCCACAAATCAAAAATTTTAATTCAAAGGCGTCACAGGTTAAAATGATCGGATTTGACCCAAATAAATTTCAAATATAAGTTCGTCTCAAGTTCTATGAAAGGGTCAAGGGAAAAAATTCTAAGATTTTTAAAAAAAAAAATTCTTGATCGTCGGAAAAACCGCAATTTTTTTTGCAAATTTTAATTGAGGCATCTCAAAAGCCTTTCGACCAAATTTCCATTTTTTTTCTATTTGAGTTCAACGCATAAAATTTATTAAATATTATATTTTGCAAGACGTGTATTTTTAATTTTCAAAAATCCAAAACTTTGATCACCGCTTCGAGTTTAATTATTTCGATTGGGCCTCAAATTTGTACCACATAAGTTTTAGACCCAGAATAAAAAAAATTTGACACTTGGTTAAATCCAAATCTGAACAAAAAAATTATTTTATTTTTTAAAAATATTAATTTTCATACGTTTTAAAAATATAAATTTTAAAAGATTTTTTAAATAAGTCTATTGAAATTCAATTTATTCAAAAACTCGATTAATCTATAATCGCGATTATAAAATATCTCGATTATTTGCTAACTGTAATTGAGAGTAATTTTCAGATTGATTCAGATCCATATGAATTAATCTTTATTAAATTGAAGTCGACCAATTGGGAAGAAGCTTCCCTTTAAAGAACCAACCAACCTCTGAAAAACAACAAATTGGACCAAGAGGACATACAATTTTTTATTTTTTTTCACTTCGCCCCTTTTGTGGACGTGGATATAAAAAGGGATACAATTTCATTACTTAAGTGCCTTAAAAGTGTTTTTACATATTGGAAAGTATTAAAGATTCGGCATAGACGAATTTAACACACTCACTTGATTTTCTACTTTTGCTAAACAAATGAAATAGTTTTATGTCAGAATAAGTTTAGACTTGGTGCAAAAAAAAAATAAGGAATAAATTTTTATATGAAAAAAAACAATTTTAGAAAAAAAAAATTTTACAAACTATTTTTTTTGGTAAAAAAAAGTTTTTGGTGAGGAAAAAAAGTTTTTGATGAAAAATTTTTGTTGATGGCAATTCTACACCATTTACAGATGTAATTCGTAAAATATCAATTGTAATTCGAAGATTCTACCTGTAATTCGAAGATTCCATTTGTAATTCGAAGATTCCATTTGTAATTCGAAGATTCTATTTGTAATTCGAAGATTCTATTTGTAATTCGAATGTTCTACTTGTAATTCGAATATTACAATTGTAATTCGTAAACGATCAATTGTAATTCGTAAAAGATCAATTGTAATTCGTAAAAGATCAATTGTAATTCGTAAAAGATCAATTGTAATTCGAAAAAGATCAATTGTAATTCGAAAAAGATCAATTTTAATTCGTAAAAGATCAATTGTAATTCGAAGATTCCATTTGTAATTCGTAAAAGATCAATTGTAATTCGTTAAAGATCAATTGTAATTCGAAAAAGATCAATTGTAATTTGTAAAAGATCAATTGTAATTTCAATTGTAATTTTTGGATTTTGGATGAATATATTTTTTTTTAAAACACGGCAGTTTCAATATTTTGTTCTAATATTTTTAAATGAAAGTGCATTGCAATTTGCAATACTTAGACGACACGCGTTTTCCAAAACTTAAATATGTAGATCTTACCTCTTAAGCTGAATTTAATTCCAAATATAAGATACAATTTTTAACGCGCGAACCGATTACCGTTTTTTTAAGATTTGGCAACGTTAGTTTCACAAATTTCTAAACAGCAACATCCGATTATATCTGTGGCAAAAACCCATAACAACATAAGTCGAGTTATGTCCAAATGTTTTTGTTTTTCGGAATCTCCTTGTCCATTTTCGTATTGTATCAAATTTTTATGAAAATCGGACCATTACTTTCTGAGATATTGATTTCAGAACTCCACAACTCATTTTTTTTTAAAGGAAAAATGAAAATCGTAACAGCATATCTGAGTTATGTTTTTATTCTTTATTTTAAAATCAGCATTTATTTAAAATCATAATAACTGCATATCTCGACATATGTTTGGATTAAAATGTAATTTTGCAAAACGCAATAACAACATCAATGGTTTTCACCCGATATCTCCGTTGTCCTGATATATATCAACTTTTAAAGTAGCGAAGATTGTGTCGATAATAATGCTTGAGATATTTACACGCCCAAAATGTTCAAATTTTTAAACCCAGATTTGGTATTTAAAATTAAAACTTAAAAATGCTCTCCTGAAAAGTAGTATAAAAACACTTATGCACTTATTCCTTTTTGCCACAGATATATTCACACCATAACAAAACAATAGGCTTGTTTTTAGCAGACCGGATTAAGATTAGGATTAACTCTATTTAGTTAAAAAATAGGTCAAATCAAGTCCAGACAATTTTTTTATCATTTTTTTTTTTTAATCTACATACTACATTTAGTAAATATAAACAGGAAACAAAATTAAGGGTAGTCCAAAATGCAAAATGGTATAAATAAATCTGAGTTAATCCTAGGATTAAACTAAATTTATTTCTCATTCTTTACATTTTGGACAAAGTTTAATTTGTTTTTCTGTTTAAATTTACTAATTGTATGCCATTTCAGAAACAAATTATAAAAAAAAATCTGGACTTGATTTGACCCATTTTTTACCTAAATAGATTTAATCCTAATCTTAATCCGGTATGCAAAAAACAAGGCTAATAGATATTCTAACACATCAATTGCATAAACAAACTTAAATGCGACAACAAAAACTTTAGTTATACTCTCTTTTTGGAGACATTCCCTTTTGGGTCAAAGCAAATGATAAAACACTTCACAAACTTATGTCTCCAAATTGTAGACTCCAATATGACTGATATTTTTGCACATCAATTTCATTTGTATGCGTAAAAAAAATAAAATGCTCAAGTTTGCTCTTCTTGGGTAAAAGCAAAATGCCAAAAAAAACTACTCACTCTCCAATGATGGGGATATTTCATGCACACTTTTTGTTTGTGTATTTTCTTTTTAGAGACAACCAGTAAATATGAAAACAGAAAACTTACAAACAAAAAAAAAAGGAATTTCACAAAAATAACTGCACAATTAATTTCAACTATTAACACTTGATATTTGTAAGTTAAAATGTATTAAGTTAAAACTTTGTTTTTGTTTAAATTAAAGCACATATTAATATAATTTTTTAACAATTTTTATATTTATTTTATGTTAAGAACGAACGACAGACACGGACACCGACCGATGTACACAAATGCGAAAATAAAACTGATTGATTGATAGATAATTGGGGTAGGGTTACCATTTCTATGTTTAATTTAATAAATAAAGCTAGAGTTTTCTATATGAATTATTTGTTTTTGAAAAAAGATTCAGAACTGGTTTTGAAATTTTAAAATTTCTGATAATAATTGATTTTGTTTAAAACACTACAGTTTTTATACACTCCCACCACAGTATGGGGGTATACTCAATTTGTCATTCCGTTTGTAATGCATTGTAATATCGGCCGGCGACCCAGCCGATTGATCCATAATAAATTGTGAGACATTCTATGAATGTTCGTCTGTCTGTCCGTCCGTCTGTCTGTAGATAATACAATGCAGTCCGAAATAAAAAAGCTAGGATCATGAAGTTTGGCACGAATATGTCTTATGGTCATAGGCAGGTAAAGTTCGTAAACGGACAAAATCGGAGCAGGGGGGAAAAAGTTTCCTTTAACAAAACAAAACCAACCTCTGAAAAACTTAATTTTTTACATGTTTTTTTGTATTTTTGTTTAGCAAATGAATCATTTTTATGAAAGAAGAAGTTCTAGGTCTTGTAGTTGGACCCAGGGGTTAGAAAATGACGATTTTTTTGGGACGCCCCTTTTGTGGGCGTGGATGTAAAAAAATTATTAAAATGATAATAAAATTGGATTACTGTAGTGCAAAATGTAATAAAAAATTAATCGTGAGAGGGAAGGTATCCCAAAGCCCCCCTCCAAATCGCACCCCCCTAAAAAAGACGCCGAATTTAACACTTTCACTTGTTTTTTTTTAAGTATTTAAATATTTTTAGATGAAAGGTCATTACATGGTCCATGATCGATTCTAAGATATTCTATAAAACAAAAAAGCCAGACTTTTGAAGTTTGGAACGAATGTCTTGTAGTCCTAGGCAGGTTAAGTTCGTAAATGGGCCAAATCGGACCAGGAGAAAAAATATCCCCCTTGAAAAACTTAACCCCTGAAAATACCATTTTTATGCCCGCCAACCCCAGAATGGGGGTACACTACATTTGTCTGAAAACAAATGAACCATATTTATGCCAGAAGAAGATCAAAGTCCTTCACGTAATCCCGGGAGATTAGAAAAATTATTTTTTTCGGCCCGCCCCTTTTTAAGGGCGTGAATATAAAACAAATAATATAAATATTGATAAAATTGGACAACTGGAGGTCAAAAAACATAATAAACATTTGTAAATGTTTTTTGTCGAAGCCCCCCCCCCCCAATCCCTCCTCTCAAAAAAAAAAAGATTCGGCATAGCCGAATTTAATATTCTCCCTTGTTTTTATACCCTTCACTCTAGTGATAGAGGGTATATATAAGTTTGTCATTCCGTTTGTAACACCTCGAAATATTGGTCTAGGACCCCATAAAGTATATATATTTATGATCCTCGATCGATTTTAAGTCGATCTAGCGATGTCCGTCCGTCCGTCTGTCTGTCTGTCCGTAGAAAACACGCTAACTTTTGAAAGACTTTACAGAGGCTACTGAAGTTTGGCATATATGTTTGTCATTTACCTGGTCAGGTTGGTATTGCAATCCAGCCAAATCGGTCAAGTGGTTCAAAAGTTATGAGCAAAAGAGTAAATTTCGGCAAGGGTGTTTCGCGAATATACGAGATGAAAAACACGATAACTTTCGAAAGACAATAATAAGACTACTGAAGCTTGGCATGTATCTTTGCCGTTCCCCGGGTCTTGGTAATAAATTTCAGCTCAATCGGTCCAGTGCACAGTGCCACATTTGGCCAATCTAGGACGACAAAAATCAAATTTTTATTATATTGACTTGAAATTCGGTATAAATGTTCGTTTTGACTTCGAAAATAACATTATAATTTCTTTAAATTTTGTATATATGGGGCATTCCATGCCAAATCACTCACTTTTAGGCCCGACCCCCTTCGATTAATTTTATTTTTGGATATGTTTTAGCACGTATTAAATGCAACTTGCAGCCAAATATACCAGCCTTTTATACCAAGGTGGTGTTGGGTAATCAATTTTTCAAAATGGCGATTTTTTCCAAAAAATGAAAAAATTTAAATTTTCAATCAATTTTGACCAGTAAAAAATATAGATATTTTAAAAAAAGTTGGACAACGTTTTGTTGGTATTTAAATGTAGTTTTAGAAAAAAAATGTGAAAAAATTATTCGAAGTAATTATCACTTATTTTTTGACGTTTAAAAATTAAAATCGACTTTTTGAAAAAGTCCGAAACCTTCGATTTTTTTGTAAAAAACTATAAGAATTCTACTCTAAATTATGCAACTTTTAAGCCATAAATCGAGATGTGATCACAATACTTTCTATTTTTTTTTTTTAATTTTTAAAATTGCACCTTTTATGTTTTGGCTCTGATTTATTTTATATGGAGCTCCAAAAAAAAAAAAATGGTAGATACTGACCCTAACTTACCCTAAATATATTCATTTGGAGGTAAATATACGTCTCACAAAAATTTGGAACGATCGGACATGTGTAAGGCGCTTAGCATGGTCCTTGAAGTTTAAAAAACGGATTACAAGGAAAAATATGAATTTTTTTCTGTTTTCGCAATTTCTTTGGTATTTTAAGTTAAGTTTTAATTCAAGTGATTACAGAATTATGATGTGGAGTAAAATGCCTTTCTAATAAGGTACTAAAAACTAAAATCGGATGAAAATCAGCCAAGTTATTACAACTTCCCCAGGCATCTAGCGTGTGCCATACAACTAGATTTAAAAATACGAGGCCCTTTTTTTAAATTTATTGAAATTTTCTACTGTAATAACATTTTTTCATTATTCATGTTTCAGTGTAATATTTTTTTGACTTTTCCAAATTTTAAAACAAAAAAAATATTTTTTTTTTTAAAATAGAGATTTAAAAAGGGTGTGGAAAATGCAGGCATTTTTAGCACTAATTTAAAAAATGTTAGCAAAACACAATATGAAAAATACTTGTCATCTAATAACATTTGAACTTGAAGAATAAAAAAATGTTATTACAGTAGAAAATTTCAATGAATTTCAAAAATCGGATTGTATTGATTAATCAAGTTGTCTGCCACACGTTAGATGCCTGGGGAAGTTGTAATAACTTGGCTGATTTTAAACCGATTTCGGTTTTTATGACCTTAATAGAGAGACATTTTATTCTACATTTCAATTCTGTAACCATTTGAATTCAAAATTAACTTAAAATACCAAAAAAATTAAGAAAACAGAAAAAAATGCATATTTTCCCTTGTAATCCGATTTTCAAACTTCAAAGCCGATGCGGCACGCCTTACCCATGTCCGATCATCCTAAAATTTTCTGAGACGTATTTTTACACCCAAGTTAATATATCTAGGGGAAGTTACGGTCAATATTTACCAAATTATTTTTTTTGGAGCACCATATAAAATAAACCAGAGTCAAAAAAAAAAAAGTGCAATTTTCAAAATTTGAATAAAAATAGAACAAATTACGATCACATCTCGAATTATGACTTAAAAGTTGCGTAATTTAGAGTAGAATTTTTTGACATTTTTAAAAAAAAATCGAAGGTTTCGGACTTTTTCAAAAAGTCGACTTTAATTTTTATACGATAAAAAACAAGTGATAATTACTTCGAATAATTTTTCATATTTTTTTTCTAAAACTACATTTAACTACCAACAAAATGTTGTCCATCTTTTTTTAATATATCTATATTTTTTACTGGTCAAAATTGATTGAAAATTTAAATTTTTTCATTTTTTGGAAAAAATCGCAATTTTGAATTTTTTATTACTCAACACCACCTTGGTATGAAAGGCTGAAAATTTGGCTGGAAGTTGCATTTAATACGTACTAAAACATATCCAAAAATAAAATTAATCGAAGGGGGTCGGGCCTAAAAGTGAGTGATTTGGCATGGAATGCCCCATATACTCTCAATGACTGTAGAAATAATATCACAAAAAAAGGTGGCGGTCAGACAACTGCCACGCCCACTTTTTTAAAATATGTTTAAAAAATATGTAAAAACAAGGTTAACATATCGCCCCACTGTAGTCGGCGTCGCAGACGGTCGCAAAAGTTAGCCGTTGAAATAAGTACTATGGATATTGGTCAATATATCTGAAAAAGTCCGGCGACCAATACGGACCAAACACAAAAGTTCTATTCCATCAAAAAAAATAAATGCATAATTTTCTTTTCAAAAATTTGTATTTTGTTAAAAATTTAAAAAAAAATAGAAAAATTTGTTTTAAGAAAAAAGAAAAGATATGACTTAAAGCACTTAAATATCCTTTAAAATTACCAAAAAAGGGTGGATAAATATCTCTTTTTGTTCAAAAGTTACAACAGTTTAAACTCGACTTAATTTATGCGAAATAATGTGCAGTAGTTACAGGATTTTACAAGATGCAACTTTATGCACCCACCTGTTAGTAACGAACAGAATTATCGATCTTATATGATTATTTCCGTGCTATTAGGAATGTTCTATAATACATACAAACATATCATGAAAATCGGGAAACTTTTTTTTTTTGATTTTTGTCGTGCTAGATTGGCCAAATGTGGCACCGTGCAGTGGTTCAAAAGTTATAAGCAAAACCCTGAATCTCAGATTAATTGCATCTAAAATGCCACGTGTTTTAACAAGTTTTAAAAGCATTGTTGGTAACTAAACAATGCTTTTCAAACTTGTTTAATTTTAAAGCAATGCTTTTTAAACTTGTTTAGTTTTAAAAGCATTGGTAACTTAAAAATTACACTCGAAAAAAATTTTACACTCAAAAAAAATTTTACACTCAAAAAAATTTTACACTCAAAAAAAAATTACACAAAAAAAAATTTAGTGTTTTTTTTTACAAAAATGACAATATTTTGTGTACATACGTACGTGCATTCACTCAGAAATATTTTTACAGTAAAAAAAAACATTACACTGAAAAAAAATTTTACACTCAAAAAAAAAAATAGTATTTTTTTTTTTTTAAATGACAAAAAAAGAGTTTTTACTCAAAATAAAATATTTCTAATCAAAACTGTTAATTTTTTCACGTTAAAAAAAATACTATCCTTTAAAAAAGGCATTGTGGAGGGTATTCATGGATTCGGCAAAGTCGAATTTAGCTTTTCTACTTGTTTATTTTAATACAAGCTAACGTATCAGCTGACACGTCTCCGCTCCGTATCGTTCAAGTAATTATGCCTTAAGATATTCTATGAATGTCCGTCCGTATGTCCATCTGTCTGTCCGGTAGTCTATCTGTGATAACACAATACAATCCAAAATAAAAAAAGCCGGAACCCTGAAGTTTGGCAAGAATATGTCTTTTAGTCCTAGCAGGTTAAGTTAATGGGCCAAGTCGGATCAGGGAAAAAATATTCCCCTCGGAGAACTAAATCTACCCCTGAAAAATTAAATTTTAATACCCTCCAACCACAGTATGCGGATACACTTACTTCGTCATTACAATTGTAACGCATCGAATTATCGGTCAGAGACCCCATAATCGATTCTAAACACTCTATTACTGTCCGTCTGTCTATTTATAACACGATGGAGCTCAAAGTAATGTTTGTCATGAATATGTTTTATGTTCCTAAGCAGGTTAAGTTCGTAGTCTAGAAGAAGTTCAAAGTCCTTCACTTTTTTAACATGTTGGAGGGTATAAAAGATTCGGCACATTTGATACTCTCACTTGTTTTTTCTAATCTTTTTTCTGAATATTTTATTTGAATTCTCAATTTAATTTGGCTAGCATTCGCGTTACTTGTGTGGCCCAAGTTTTTTTTAGAGTTTTAAATGTTTCGAAACCTTTGCGGGAATGTAGAAGTTTTTTTTAGTTGCTCAACTAGTAAATCTTTTAATTACTTTAATTTTTTTAAGGCGGTTTCCTTTAAACTTCTCCTAAATTACAGCAGCAATACCTTTAATACTTTTACCTACATGTACATGATAATTGTAACATCTATCGGTTATCATTCAAGAACATGATATTTAACATAAACATTAGCAATTATAGACTAAAACGCTTAAAAATGCACATCAATGGAAGCCGATAAAGAAGCATGAATGAACTAATTACAGAATGGCAAAAACCTATTAGCAAACAAAGTGATAACAGATTTTTGATGATTTTTTGGCAGGTCAGTTCGAAAAAAGGTGCAAAATTAAAAGAAGGTGGGCAAATGAGCAGATATGTTATAGCCTGGCTACTAAAAATACTTTTTCGTGGACAGGAAACACCTTCCTACTCGCGACAAATGTTAAAAACTTTTTTTTTTATAATAACGCTTAATTAATACTATTTCAGCATAATATTTTTATGTACACGCCCACAAGGGGGCGGCTAAAAAATGGACTTTATAATCCCGTAGTGCACACCTATAGCCTTTTCTGGCATCAATTTGTTTCATAAGTTTTTTTAGAGTTCGGGTTTGTTCTTCATTGGGAAACCCTGGTTAAAAAATAAACAAAAATTCCTGCGATACGTTTTTTTTAAATTAATTTTGACATGATAATGCATCGCTTAATCACTGTATAATCTTCTGGGTTAAGCGAATGCTTTCCAATCGGGAAATTACCGCTGAATGGAGTCATCATAAGGTCTCACGTTATGCAACTAGGGGTTCACCGCAAGTCGCAGCTCTGTCACCTTTACTCTGCTCCATCTGCTACATCGGGGGAGTTGAGATTCTACAATCCCCTCATGCGAAATTTTTAGGAGGGATTTTGGACAGTAAGCTCTGTTGGAAAATTAACACAGTTGAGAGAATAAAAAGTTGTGTGGTATCGCTATGGACCAAGAGGACTATGCGAGGTGTCAATCGGACACCGCCACTCTAACCTAACCTAATATGCTAAATGCGAATATCAAAAAACCTAAAATCGGTAAAGCAGTTTTCGAGATATCGCCATTTGAATTTTGCCAACAAATTTCCTAAAAATACGGTTTTTTCTTATGCATGAAGAAATTTTTTAAAAAAAATCTTAAAATTGTTTTACATTGGTACATTGTAACAATGACCGTATGTCTATTGAAATGCCAATCACGGCAAAAATATTACACAGATATGACTGAAACTTAACATATTTACATGTTTTTTATTACGTTTGAGCGATATTGGTTAGGCGGTTCGAAAGTTATGAACGAAAGTGTAAGGACACCTCGAAAATTTTGGTACATTCTACATAACCTAAAAATACAAAATGCTTTTATTTGGCTGCTGGTTGGCAAATGTGAACAGAATTGGACACCGAAAGGTATTTTAAGAAGTACAAACCTATTTTTTTAACCAAAAAAGTTTTTCGCGGATTTTTTTTACTAAATTTTTTTCGAACATTTTTTTCACCAAAATTTGTTTGTCAAACTTAATTTCTTTTATTGTGGAGTGGAGGGTAGCCATTCATTCGGCAGAGCCAAATTTATCATTTTACTTGTATCATAGGTTAGGTTAGGTTGTAAGTGGCTTCTGACGTTTCACGTCAACACACGTAGACTCTGAGGTCCATTATGATACAACGGGACTGTAATAGGTGTCTTTGCTAGACCCTGTCGTTAAACCAATTTAAGCTTCTTATGAAACTCCTTAGATATTGAATTTTGACATCCGAAAAATGAGAAAGATCGTGCAGCTCCCTAGATCCCAGTGAAGCAAGTCTCTGACCAGAAAGTGTCGGGCAATGGCAGATAAAGTGTTCGATAGTTTTCAACTCCTCTTCATCTATACAAGTCCGACAAAAGTCATTTGACGGCACATTTAACCGCTCTGCGTGCTTCTCCGGTAATTACAGCCACCACTGTCGAAATCTCTCCTCTCTCAATAGTGCGCCTTACATTAAAAAAAGGCCAAATCTGTCGCGTTGTCTGACACGTCAATCCATTTGCCCATCTCCGATTAGTCTACGTCGCGAAACAAAGCCGTAGATTTTGCTTGCAAGTTTCTAGAGGCATACCCACACATTCCAATTCTGTTGGAGCCTGTAAGGTAGTTCCTAGTCTTGCAAGCTCATCGGCTTTGCAATTCTCTGGAATGTCTATGTGCCCTGGGACCCTTATGAGTCGTATATTAAACTGCTTGGCCATCTCATTTAAAGACGTGCTGCAGTTAAGGGCAGATCTTGTTTATTATAAATCTACACTCAAAATAATAACTCTGTAAAATACTCTGTAAAATGACTGTAATCTTAATTCAACAGATATTTGACAGAGTTTTCTGTCAAAATACAGATTTAAAGAAAATACTTTGTATTTTGTTGTGACAAAAAAACAAAGTTTCCTCTGTTATATTACTTTTTACTTTGTAATCTTAATTTTACAGATAATTAACAGAGTTTTCTGCTAAAATACAGATCTAAGCAAAATACTTCGTATTTTTTTATAACCAAAAAAGTTTTCTGTTTTGAGAAGTTTTTGTTTTGATACCAAACATCAAAATTTTATCTGTATATTTTTTTTTTTTGAGAAAAAGTTGAAAAAGTTGCAAAAAAAAGTTATCAAAAATTTTTTTTTTCAGAAATCTTATAAAAAATTTACAAAATAACATGCATTTAACTAAACTCTGTAAATTTACAGAGTTTTTTCTGTAATTTTTTTTTGCATCAAATGTATTTTACAAATATATGTAAATTAACATAGTTTTCTTTGCTAAATGGTGGTTTATTTAACCAATATTTTACTAGAAACTCTGTAAATTAACAGTTTTTTTTGTCCAAATCATTTTACAGAGTTTTATAGTAAAATTACAGAGTTTTCTCTGTCAAAGAGCTTTCATATTTAACCAATATTTTACTATAAACTCTGTAAATTAACAGTTTTTTTCTGTCAAAATCATTTTACAGAGTTTTTTAGTAAAATTACCAAGAAATGTTGTTAGCTGGAAAAGTATGGTGTACTCTGTTAAATTAGCAGAGTTTTTCTGTAATTTAACAGAGTAATTATTTTGAGTGTAAAAACTAAAATATTAGGCATGCGTAACAAATCGATTGGGTGGTCTTCAGACAAAGACCTAGCGTAACGATGGTGGTCTTAGAAAAATGCAAAAATTTAATACAATTACTAAAAAACAAAAAATCAACATTTGTCGGCAACATTTTATTAATTGTTAACAATATAGTTAAAAATTACTAACAAAAAGAAAACTGCATGAATCATATAGAACAAGACTAGATAACAATTACTAACTATCACGTAGTTAATTACAAAGAGATACAACTTCCTTTCTAAGGCGGTAAATGAAAAGATAAAAAAGAAAATCGCACTAGGACTTTACAAAAACAGAAAGTATGAAATAAAACACCTAAAGAATGAATTTTGTTACAAATCAGTAAAAAAAACCAAGAGAATGTACAAAATCTTTAACACAATAGACGAAATAGTACAGTGTCAATACCGTCACCTGGTATGATTATAAAGGACAATGAAGGCGCTCGTTACGGCAACATCAAAGCATAAAATATCAATTCGACTTGGTGGTCTTTGTTTGAAAAGATTTCTAACTTCTTCTTTAGGCATACAACATACAAGTAGTGGGTTGGTAGGACTACAAATAAAAACTAAAACTTATGTTTTAAAACCGCCTTATACATATTGTACGAAAAAAATAAGGATAATCACCATCAGCATGATCATCAGCTAAGGACCAATCTTACAGATATGTATGCAGTTCTTTAATAAGGTCCTGTTAACATAAATACTTCTATTTTTTATTCGTATTTGGTGTTTAATTTCACTGATTCTTGTGTGATTTTCGTCTCCTCTAATGATTTTTTAAGATTTTATTTTTTTTAAGGGTGTTGCTTATGCTTGAACTACCTTTATATTTGAATTCTACCGCCATAATCTCTTCCTCCTTAAAACTTATTTCATTTCTGATGGCATATTGTTCTAATAACCAAAAAAAAAAAAATAATGCTGAAGAACGTTTAAATAAATTGCTCTTCATCTAACATACTAAACTGATAACATACGTTAAATTTTCTGATCCCTGATCCATGTTTGTTGTTCATGCAAGTAGTAGATGATTTTCTTCCTTATTATAGCTCGTTTACACGTGAATGTTTGTATAGTTTTGTTACCAGCTAATTTGTTATATAATATGTGTTTCCCACATGTGTTTATTGGTTTCCTTAAGAATATCCTTTTTAATCTTATGTTGAGTTTTTCTTTCTCCCAAAGGTTTTGTTAATTACACATGTGTTTAACCTCAAAATATCTTGTTGTTTGGTATTGATTGTCGTTATGATAATTGCAGGATAATGTGTGTTTTTATGTTACAATTAGATTTTTATTGGTTTTATTTTGTTTTCTTAATTAGTTCATTATAAAGAATTGCTTTCAAGTTACTAAACGTATTAAAAAAATAATTTTCCAAAGGTATTTGTGGTTGAATATAAACTATTTAAAGACCCAATACATTTATGGGAAAAATATTTCAGTAAACCTTGAAAATCTAATTCCAATCATGGAAACCAAAAATCCAACTTTGGGAATTGAAATTCCAATTTATCAAATTAAAATTCCAACCTTGGTAATTGAAACTCCAACATTGGCAATTGAAATTCCAATCTTGGAAATTGAAACCTTCGAAATTGAAATTCCAACCCTGGAATTGAAATTACCGAATTTGGAAATAGAAATTACAAAATTGAGATTCCAACTTTGAAAATCCAACCTTAGGAATTGAAATTCCAACCTTGGAAATTAGAAACCTATGTAACCTTGGAAATTTAAACTCCTACCTTGAAAATTGAACTTCCAACCTTGCAAATTTAAATTTTAAACTTGGAAATTAAAATTCCAACTTTTCAAATAGAAATTCCAACCTTGGAAATTAAAATTCCAACCTTGGAAATTTAAACCTTGGAAGTTGAAATTCAAACCCTTTAAATTAGAATTACCAACCTTGGAAATGAAAATTCAAACTTTGGAAATTAAGATGCCAACTTGGAAAATGGAATTAAAACTTTGGAAATTGGAGCTCCAACCTTGGAAGTTGAAATACTTATGACGATTGATTGAAATTTCAATCTGGCCATTAAAGTTCCAACCTTGAAAGTTTAAATTCCTACTTTGCAAATTGAAATTCCAACTTTGTAAAATGAAATTCCAACTTTAGAAATTGAAGGAATTTAATTTTCCCAAGCCTGGAAATTAGAATTTCCAATCTTGGAAATTGAAGTTAAAACCCTGGAAATTGAAATTCCAAACCTGATATTATAATTTCCAATCTTGGAAATTCCAACCTTGAAAATGGAAATTCCAACCTTGGAAATTGAAATTCCAACCCTGGAAATTAGAATTTCAAACTTTGGACTTTGAAATTCCAACCTTGAAAATTTAAATTTCCAACCTTGGAAACCTTGAAATTACCGAATTTTGAAAGAGAAATTACAAAATTGAGATTCCAACTTTGGAAATCCAACCTTAGGAATTGAAATTCCAACCTTGGAAATTAGAAACCTATGTAACCTTGGAAATTGAAATTTCAACCCTAGAAATTGAAATTTCAACCCTGGAAATTGAAATTTCAACCCTGGAAATTGCAATTACCAACCTTGAAAATTGAGATTTCTATTTTGGAAATTGAAAGTTGCAACCTTGGAAATGGAAATTCCAACCTTGTAAATTGAAATTCCAACCCTGGGAATTGGAATAACCAACCTTGGAAATTAAAATTCCAACCTTGGAAATTGAAATTTCAACCCTGGAAATTGCAATTACCAACCTTGGAAATTGATATTTCTACCTTGGAAATTGAAAGTTGCAACCTTGGAAATGAAAATTTCAACATTGGAAATTAAAATTCCAACCCTCGAAATACCAACTTTGGAAATTTTAATTCCTACCTTGGGAAATTGAAATTCCTGATTTTGAAATTAAAATTTCAAACTTGCAAGTTGAAATTTCAAACTTGGAAATTGAAAATTTGGAAATTGGAATTTGCTAACTTGGAAATTCACATTCCAACCCTGGAAATTGGAGTTATCAACTTTGGAAATTGAAATTCCAATCTTGGAAATTGAAATTTCCAACCTCAGAAATTGAAATTCCAACCTTGGAATTTGAAATTCCTACCTTGGGAAATTGAAATTCCAACCATGGAATTCTTGCTTTGGAAATTGAAATTTCAAGCTTGCAATTTGAAATTTCAAACTTGAAATTGAAACCTTGAAAATTGGAATTTCTTAACTTGGAAATTGAAATTCCAAACTTAGGTTAGGGGTGGTGGAACCTAAAGTTAAGAATCCTCGCATAGACCGGTTGGTCAATAGCGATACCACATGTTTCTTCAGCGACGAAAATAAAACGCGTTAATCCATTTTGCGAACAGTTTTATTTGCGTAAGTTCCATAGCTGCGACTTTATCCAGATTCTCGATTTCTTCGTTGCCTAGTTTTCGCTCATGACCCGCATTGGCCAGACTCACGATGTATTTTCATCTGATCAGATCTTTTATATCAGAGATGTGTCCCCATTTTCGAGATATGACCAGATGCAATTACTGATCAGATCTACTTTGATCTCGAAATTGTGGACAAATCTCTGATATAATTTCTGAGACAATTAGATTTAAATAGATCAGCCAGATCTAATACATTCTTACATGGGCTCCTATTGTTAGAATTAAAACTTTATAAAAAGCACTTTTGTCAGAATGTTTTTCCGAAGGACTGACCCTACATTTCAAGTTAAAAGCTCTAAAACCATTAAAAATTACATTTTTATAAAATTTGCTCCAACTGTTATTTGTATGGGAGCCTACTTAGGGAGTGGAGATAGGGCTGTGGAATGTTTTACAAAAATGTTGGAGGGTAAAAATAAATGGGGGTCCGTGTCACTAATGACCCCTCTCGGACGCTCCATTGGACCGGTAGAAGCTGATTTAATAAAACAAATTTACAAAAAATAAAAATAATTGTGTGGGGACCGCCTTAACAGTTAAAGATAGAGGGTGGGTGTGTTCAGAGAAAATGTTTGGACTAAAAAAATAATGTGGGTCGGTCATACATTTTGTTGCTCTAAGGGCACTATTAGGCAGTTATAGCGGTTGCAGCAAATTTTAAAAAATGTCGTTTTGTGTGGGAGCCCCCTTAGAAAATGGAGATCGGGTATTAGTTTGTTCCAAAGAAATGTTAAGACGTAAAAATTAATGGGGGTCGGTCTTATAAATGACCCCCCTATGACGCACCATTGGAGCAGTAGAAATGATTTTAAGATTGGAAAATTACAATAAATTTTTTTCAAAATTTTTTAAAAAATAGTAATAATCGTTATCCCACGATCGTCCTGGGCAAAAAATTTGTAGAATCGATAGAAGTTTTACACAAAAAAATTTCGAAAAAATCAAAGAGTACAAACATTTTCAAAAATGAGATTTAAAATGTAAAACTTAAAAATCGCATACTAGAGAATTTTTTGGGATTTTTTTTAAAAGTACGTAAAAAAACAAAAATTTTGAAAAAAAAAAATTTGAAATTTGGGCCTTTATTGAAGAAGTTATGAGTAAAAGAAGTTTGAGTAAAGGAACAAACTACCAATTTTTAAAAATTCGATATCTTTTGAACGGGTCATCAAAAAAATCTGAAAATTTACCACGAAGGAGTTTTCGAAGGGTACTAAAAACTATAAACAAATTGGGAAAATCTAAAAAAAAAAAAAATTTCCAGTGTCCGATTTGACATGGAATGCCCCATATATATTTATGATCAGTGATCGATTCTAAGACATTCTAGCGATGTCCATCCGTCCGCAAAAGAGCTAGAGTCCCGACATTTGGCACAAATTTTGTATGCACGAATCACCATTCCAAATTTCAAAGGCTCAGTCCTTCTGGTAGTCCCCATACAAACCACCCTCCCGAAATTCACATAATTCCCTCAAAGTTCATAAAAATGCAAATATTTAAAAAAAAAATTGTTTTTATGTGTTAAACGTGTACTTTAGTAACCTAATTAAATCGGAATATAATTGGACTGTTTTTGGACTTAGTCCCCCATATAAAAATTTCGACCGATATTCAGTTAAATTGGTCTATTGACCAACAAAATAAACCAATTCCATTAAAATTTGATCTGTGTGTGTTTTGTACACTAAATAAAGATCTAACAAGAGACAGATCCAATTGGTCCATGTTTGGACTTGGGACCCATTTTCCGGAAACACTGGTGCAGGGTATCATATGGCCGGTCTTGACCGACTATAACTTTCTTACTTGTTATGCTACAAGAAGTTCAAAGTCCTGCAGTTGGACCCAGAAAATTAGAATGTGTCGTTTTACCCATATATATAGGGGGGGAGGACCCCCCCCCCCCTAATTATGGGCGTGGATTATTTATTTTTTAAATAATGATAACATTGTATTACTTTAGTGCAAAAAGCATAAGACTGAATTTTTAAACACATATTCGAGAGGAAATTCCCCCCCCCCCAATTACCACCACCGACCCCCCTTCCCCAAAAAAATAAAACGCCCCTGCAATGTTTATTTTTTATACCCTACACCACACTGTGGTACAGGGTGTAATGAGTTTGTGCTGATGTTTGTAACTCACGATATATTGGTCCTAGACCCACATTTAAGTATACCGATCGACTTAGAATCCGTCCGTCTGTCCGTCCGTCTGTCGATGTAAACGGTGTAAACACGATACAATTGACTTAAAATTTGAAACTTAATCCTCTTTTGGCCCAAGGACGAAGCCTAAAAAAATCGGTCCATATTTAGACCTAGCCCCCATGCAAAGGTTCTCTTTAGTTTTGACTCAAATGACTCTAATAGCCGCACTTTAATATGTATCCTTTCCAAATTTGGCAGGTAATCATGTTTCATCCACATAAATCACCATTCCACCATTAAAGAAATCGGACCAGCTCTTCTTGTAGCCCCCATACAAACCACCTTCCCGATTTTCACATAAATCTCTCAAATTTCATGAAAATATACAATATTTAATTAATATTCAGTTTGTGTATGTTAAACGCGTACTTTGATAACGTTATCAAATCTGATTATCATCGGACCATTTTTGGACTTAGGTCCCATGTGAAAATTTCGCCCGATATTCAGTTGAAGCGGTTTCTTGTCAACAAAAAGAAGCCTATTCCACTCAAATTTGATTAGTGAGTGCTTTTTACACTTACTAAAGATTTGACAAAATATAGATCTAATCAGTCCATGTTTGAACTTTGGACCCATTTTCCGGGAAACTTTGGTGTAGGGTAATATAATACTATAATTTTCTTACTTGTTTTTTTTGCATTTTGGAGGGCATAAAAGATTCGGCACAGCCGAATTTAACACTCTTACTTGTTCTTATAGAAAAATTCAAAGATTAGATTCAGGGACAATTTTCGTAAGAACAAATATTTTATTTTCTTTTATATCTTATTTTCTTAACTAATCAGCTAAAACCAATATTTACCAATTATATGATGTGCTTATTAACTGAATTTAACACACATTAAACGCTTTAATCAAAATTCTATTTTTCAGCAATAAGGACTTTTTAACAAAACTTCGAAAAAATCTATAGAAATTTTCTTAGAGAACAAGCGAATAAAATACTAGCGTTCAAATTAAAATTTCTTGCTTAAACATCTGGAAAAAATTTTCTATAAAAATAAACACAAGTTAATAATAAAGGATACTAGAGCACAAAAGAATCATATTGTAAATTGAATTTCAATCAAGTGAAACGAATTGATTTCCGTGAGTAAATGTACGCTCACATACAGACATGAGCATAAAGTAATAAATCCTATTAGAAAAAATAATGTAAGCAGGCAAGCGTAACTAAAGAGATGATCCTTTGAACAATTTTCTTTTTTTAGGATCCTTTTGGATACTTACAACAAAATTTAACGTATATGAAAACAATAGAAACATATTAGATAAATGAGAGTATGTGATAAGCATGGAAAATTGAATGACCGATAGGTACATTTAACGATTTCTTATTGTAAATGAGTTTTGAGATCCTTAAACAATCATATGTGTAAATTTGAAAAGATCATGTGTCACCATCATTTTAAGGATTATGGTTTAGAATGACAAGAGTGTAAAAAAATCGACTGTGACGAATTGTTCATACATTCTGTCTACACGCAGAGAAAAAAACACATTGTTTGTTAAAAAATACCGAAAAAATATTTTCAACACTTTAAAACACTTTTACCGCTTTTAATCATCTGTTCTTAAATAAATATTTTTTGAAAAACAATATTTTGGTTTTCCTAAATTTATTTTCTTAATATTCCTGCAAATGTGTTTTATAATTTTTAACCAAAATGTTTACATTGCCATTCCTAAGTGACCAGAACCACTTAGTTATGTTATTTAAACAGTTTAAAAATATTTAAGTCCTAAACATAAAAGTCAATAAAGTACAAAATAAATATTAGTATTAATTTTACTCTCTCCAAGGTAAAGTCAATATGCCGAAAAGCCAATAAATTTTTAAAATAAATAAAGTTGGTAAAACACATTTGTTAAACAAATTGTCTTTAATATTACCAGTAAAAAGACAGTAGTGGACGGTAGTCATGTTTTCGGTAGGTAGACATATGTAAAACTCCTTTTTTCCCTTTGCAAAGGCTAATTGTATGATTAAATGATAAATGTTTCTGAAAGGTTTTTAAAAAGCTGTTCAAATATTTTTTTGAAGAATGTATGTAAAGATGTTTTTTTCTTCTAAGGGAGAAGAATTTAAAACTCTTACTCAAACATCCTTTTATTTTTTAGTTAATTTTTGAAGTTATTTCTTAAACGATGCTAACAAATATGGTTCTTAAATAAGTTCTCTCAGATGTTAATAAAATCAGGAATTAGAATTCAACAAGAGATTATAGTCTCAATTGTAGGGCAAATGGCTTCTCATTAGAGCAGATGAAAAAAAACTCAAAAAAGCCCCACAATTGCCTCGGAGTCGCTCCTAGAGGCAGAACCGCTTTAAGAAATGGCGGGTCTCTGGGCACTAGAGTTGTCAACCGATTAAGAATAATTCGATTAATCGATCAAACAAAACCAAACTCTAATCGAACATTAATTTAAAAATTACGATTTTCGAATAACGAATAAATCGGTTAATTTATGCCAATTAATCAAACAATTATTTTTTGTATACCCTCCAACTACAGTATCGAAATATCAGTCTAGGACCCCATAAAGTATATATGGGGCATTCCATGTCCAATCGGACACTTTGAATTTTTTTCTTTAGATTTTCCCAATTTGTTTACAGTTTTTAGTTCCCTTCGAAAACTCTTTCGTGGTAAATTTTCAGATTTTTTTGATGACCCGTTTAAAAGATATCGAATTTTTAAAAATTTGTAGTTTGTTCCTTTACTCAAACTTCTTTTACTAATAACTTCTTCAATAATGGTCCAAATTGGTAATTTTTTTTCTCAAAATTTTTATTTTTTTACGTACTTTAAAAAAAAAATCCAAAACAATTCTTAAAAGTTCTCTAGTATGCGATTTTTAAGTTTTAAAATTTAAATCTCATTTGTGAAAATGTATGTACTCTTTATTTTTTTTTTCTAATTTTTTTGTGTAAAACTTCTATCGAGTCTACAAATTTTTTCCCCAGTAGGACCGTGGGATAACGATTATTACTATTTTTTTAAATTTTTTATAAAAATTTTATTGTAATTTTCCAATCCTAAAAACATTTCTACTGCTCCAATGGTGCGTCATAGAGAGGTCATTTCCAAGACCGACCCACATTAATTTTTACGTTTAAACATTTCCTCGGAACTAATACCCTATCTCCAATTTCTAAGGGGCTACCACACAAAATGAAATTTTTTAAAATTAGCTCCAACCGCTCTAACTGCCCTAAGAGTGCCCTTAGAGCAATCAAATGTATGACCGACCCACAATATTTTTTTAGTCCAAACATTTTCTCTGAACACATCTACCCCCTATCTTTAACTATTAAGGCGGTCACCATACAGTTTTTTTTATTTTTTGTAAATTTGTTTTATTTAATCAGCTTCTACCGGTCCAATGGTGCTTCCGAGACGGGTCATTAGTGATACCGACCCCCATTTATTTTTACCCTCCAACATTTTTTTAAAACATACTTACTCCCTATCTCCACTCCCTAAGTAGGCTCCCATACAAAAAACAGTTGAAACAAAATTTATAAAAATGTAATTTTGAATGGAAGATTTTTAAAAATTCGATATCTAAAAAAAATTATTCAAAGTATCCGATTTGACATGGAATGCCCCATATATATTATTGATCAGTGATCGATTCTAAGACATTCTAGCGATGTCCGTCTTGGACGGTATTTAAATGCTGTCTTTTTTTTTTTCTTGCAATAAAGTCTCGCAACTTTTTTTTTTGTGGAAAAACGGGGCAGACTTCAAAAAAACTCACATAAAGAAGGCGTGTAAGAAAAAACGCAGCATGTAAATACCTCTTGGAAGGGCACGATACAGTCTAAAATAAAAGAAGTTTGTCGCAATTATGTCTTGTGTCTCATTAGCTGGTTTAGTTCGAAAAAAAAATCGGAGATTCTACTTTTAAATCGAAGATTCTATTTGTAATTCAAACATTCTACTTGTAATTCGAAGATTCCAATTGTAATTCGAAGATTCCAATTGTAATTCGAAAAATATCAACTGAATTTTCATTGATCTTTTTCGAATTACAATTGGAATCTTTGAGTTACAAATGAAACTCTTCGAATTACAAATAGAATCTTCAAATTACAAATAGAATCTTCGAATTACAAATAGAAACTTCGAATTACAAATCGAATTTTCGAATTACAAATGAAATTTTCGAATTACAAGATCTTTTACGAACTACATCCAGGGCCGGATTAGCCATGTCGGGGCCCCTAGGCAACGCATGTCTCGGGGCCCCTTTAGATATTTTATAATTCCAAAAAAATAAAAAAAACACAAATTTTTCAAGCACAATGTAAATTTTTTCTAATTTACGCTGTTTTTTGTGAATAGTTTACCCCTTACTGGAATTCTCTTTTTCTTTTTTGACCTTCTTAGAAGTAATGTTTCATTTCCTGAAAGCCTTTTTTAAGAAAAAGTATTTTAAAAAATTGCTTCTAAGAAGGCCAAAAAAGTATAAAAGAACTCAAAAAAGGGGTAAAATAGAAACAGTGTTCGATTCCCACCAGAGGCTTTGATCTGTTATGCTACCACGACACGAAGGTAATTTTTACCACTTTTCGGTTAAATCAATAAATTAAACAAATAAAATAAACAAAATAATATAAAATCAAATAAAATAAAAAACAAGTGAGAGTGTTAAATTCGGCTGTGCCGAATCTATTATACCCTCCAAAATATAAAAAAAAAATTAAAAACAAAGGGGCGTTCTTTTTTTTTGGGGGGGGGGGGTTGATAGGGTCAGTGGGGGACGTTGAGAGCACCTTCCCATCGCGATAAATATACCAAATGTTTTATTTAATTAACAAAAATACAAAAAAACATGTAAAAAAGTGTATTTTTTTAGAGGTTGTTTTAGTTCTTCAAGGGGGAACTTTTTTCCCCCTGGTCCGATTTGGCCAATTTCCGAACTTAACCTGCCTAGGAACATAAGACATATTTGTGCCAAATTTGAAGGGTCTAGTTATTTTATTTTGGACTGTATCGTGTTAACTACAGACGGACGGACGGACGGACGGACGGACAGACAGACGGACGGACGGACGGACGGACGGACGGACATCGCTAAAATGTCTTAGAATCGATCACTGATCAATAATATATATACTTTATGGGGTCCCCGACCGATATTTCGATGCGTTACACACGGAATGACAAAGTGAGTATACCCCCATACTGTAGTTGGAGGGTATAAAAAAACAAGTAAGAGGGTTAAATTCGACTGTGCCGAATCTTTTATACCCTCCAACATGAATTTAAAAAAACCCAGGGGCGTTTTCTTTTTTTTTTTTGTGGGGGGGGTCGTTATTTGTTATTGGGGGGCAAATTTCCTCTCGAATTTTTGGTTAAAAAAATAAGATGCTTTTTGCACAAAAGAATTACAAGTTTATCATTATTTAAAAAAAATGTTTTATTCCACGCCCATTGGGGGGGAGGACCGAAGAAAACGACATTATATAATTCTCTGGGTGAAAGTGCAGTACTTTGAACTTCTTGTAGCATAAAAATGTTGCATTTGTTAAACAAAAACACAAAAAATCACGTAAAAAAATGCTATTTTTCAGAGGTTGGTTTAGTTTTTCAAGAGGGAACTTTTTGCCCCCTGGTCCGATTTTGCTCATTTATGAACTTAACCTGCCTAATAACATAAGACATATTTGTGAAAAATTTCGGGAGTCTGGCTCTTTTATTTTGGACTGCATCGTGTTAACTACAGACGGACGGACATCGCTAGAATGTCTTAGAATCGATCACAGATTATAAATATATACGCTTTATGGGGTCCTAGACCGATATTTTGATGCGTTACACACGGAATGACAAAGTGAGTATACCCCCATACTGTAGTTGGAGGGTATAATAAAATTACATTAAATTAAAAGCTAGGGGCCCCTATCTTTTCTTCGTTGAAAATTGAACCAACAAAATACTCATCGCTGTGAAAAGAATAATTGTTAGCATTTCCCTATTTATTCTTCCATGTTTACACTGGTATTTTTTACCAAGTAATAATTTTCAGTCAAAGAAATACGTGGGTGCATTTTTTTACCAAGTAATAACTAAAAAAAAAGCTAGGGGCCCCGTTGGCCCCTAATAATTTTGAATCAAAGAAATACGTAGGCGCATTTTTTTTACCAAGTAATAATTAAAAAAAAGGAAGGGACCCCTAGCTTTTTTTCTTTGAAAATTGTACCAACAAAAGACTCATCGCTGTGAAAAGAATAATTGTTAGCATTTTCCTATTTATTCTTCCATGTTTACAGTGGTATTTTTTACCAAGTAATAATTTTCAGTCAAAGAAATACGTGGGCGCATTTTTACCAATAATAAAAAAAAGCTAAAAAAACTAAATATAACAAGTAGAAAAGTTAAATTTGACTTGGCCGAATCTATGAATACCCTCCACAATGCCCATTTTAAGTGATAGTAAATTTTCTAACGTGAAAAAAATAACAGTTATGATTAGAAATATTTTATTTTGTGTAAAAAAAATTTTTTTTAGTAATTTAAAAAAAAAAAAAAAATACTAATTTTTTTTTTGAGTGTAAAATTTTTTCGAATTTTATATTTAAAAAAAAAAAAATTTACTAATTTTTTTTTGAGTGTAAAATTTTTTTTGAGTGTAAAATTTTTTTCGAGTGTATTTTTTTTTTTGTTTTGGTATAAAAATATTTTTGAGTGACAAAAATACGTTTTAAAATATTTTTGTGACTTACCAATGGTTTTAGAACAGGTTTAACGGGTTTTCACCAAGTGAATTTAAGGTGAAGCTAATCTGATATTCACGGTTTTGCTAATAACTTTTGAACCACTGAACCGATTTGGGTGAAATTCAATACGAACTAGGCTGGAGGAACGAAAAATATATATGCTAAGCTTCAGCATCCTCAGAATTGATTTTCGAAAGTTATAGTGCTTTTTATCTCATAAATTCACGAAAAACCCTTGCCGAAAAAATTTTTTTTTAGTAATTTAAAAAAAAATACTGATTTTTTTTTTTGAGTGTAAAATTTTTTCGAATTTTACAAAATTTTTTAATTTTATTTTTGAGTTTAAAATTTTTTCGAATTTTATATAAAAAAAAAAATTTACTAATTTTTTTTTGAGTGTAAAATTTTTTTTGAGTGTAAAATTTTTTTCGAGTGTTTTTTTTTTTGTTTTGGTATAAAAATATTTTTGAGTGACAAAAATACGTTTTAAAATATTTTTGTGACTTACCAATGGTTTTAGAACAGGTTTAACGGGTTTTCACCATGTGAATTTAAGGTGAAGCTAATCTGATATTCACGGTTTTGCTAATAACTTTTGAACCACTGAACCGATTTGGGTGAAATTCAATACGAACTAGGCTGGAGGAACGAAAAATATATATGCCAAGCTTCAGCATCCTCAGAATTGATTTTCGAAAGTTATAGTGCTTTTTATCTCATAAATTCACGAAAAACCCTTGCCGAAATTCAGTCTTTTGCTCATAACTTTTGAACCACTGGACCGATTTCGCTGGATTGCAATACCAACCTGACCAGGTAAATGCCCAACATATATGGCAAACTTCAGGAGCCTTCGTAAAGTCTTTCAAAAGTTAGCGTGTTTTCAACAGACAGACAGACGGACGGACGGACGGACATCGCTAGATCGTCTTAAAATCGATCGAGGATCATGAATATATATACATTATGGGGTCCTAGACCAATATTTCGAGGTGTTACAAACGGAATGACAAACTTATACCCAGCAAAAACATGGTAATGAGTTGTGAAAAGTAATCATTACCAAGCACATTATTAATAATGAGTACCCATTACCATTAACATTATTTTAAGCCCAAAAGTAACTACTTTTTAGTAATATGTTAACAAAGCACTTCTAAGTAATAATATCTCCTTGCACTTGTAGTTTTTAACCTTTACACATCAATTAACATAAAAAGTAATTAGAAACTTAATAAAAATTATGTATTTTTTAAGTTTTATTAAAAACAAATTAAATTTTAAATGTTTTAATTAACTAATTATTTTACTTCTTATTGGTAATGTGTTTTTACTCCTTATTAGTAATCCGAGTCAGTAACTACTTATTTAACTCCATACTCTTCACTAATTATTTTTGTCTCACGCCCTTGTTAAAATAATTAGTGTTTCATTCAATAAGTAACTACTTATTAACATCTGTTTCGGATTACAAAACCCATTACTAGTAATGTCATTTTTTGCTGGGTATATACCCTCTATCACTAGAGTGGAGGGTATAAAAAAAAACTAGGGGCCCCTAGCTGATGCGTTTTAAAAAAACGTATATCCGGGAATTCCCGGGAAATCGTTTTAAAAAAATCGTATTCCCGGGAATTCCCGGGAATTTTTTAATTAAAACAAATTTTGAACTTTACCATATAAAAATTGTTATATTACAAATTATGGTTGTATTTTCCAATTTAAAACCATATAAGATGAATTCTTTTGTAAAATAGTTTTACTAACCTCTAAAATTTACGTAGAAAGTTCATAAAATCTATTTTTTGTAGAAATATTGTACCTTATCATAGTTTTAGTATTTGCATTGACGTACATATTTCCACTCCATGCAAAATTGTTCACAATTCGGAAATACCCGATTTTGCTTCAAATGGGGTTTTAATAAATTTTTGGAAATTTTTTCTAATTTTGACTTAAGAAAATTATATTTTGAAGATATATTTAATTAAACTTTCGAATTATTAAAATTAATTGGTTTAAGGCATTCCAAAATGAGAACACCAATGTGCTATATCGCCATTACAACGACGTATTTTCACTGGTTGCTGGGATAGAACTCGCGGCGGCCAAGGTTCGTTACAAAATATTTTTTTTTTTCACGGCCGATAGATATCAGGCTTTTACTTCATATATGAAATTTTAAGCTGAAAACCAGGTTTGTTATATATTTTTTAAAATATCGATATTTTTGTTTAAGCACTATAAAGATTGTTGTTCTGAATATGAAATATTAAATTTCGTAAAGAAGAAATCATTGGAATTTTAGATTAAGAAAACTTTTGCTAATTTGCAACCAACATTTGAAGTGAAATTTAGTTTGATTTCGTATTTTGTCACGCAATCGCTTAAAGAAAAATAATTATTAGGCCTGAATAATATGCAAGCTGAAGCATATCCTCACTAGTTTTTCTTTAAACATTTTAATTCTTTTAAAGTTTTAATGTCATTTTTATCAAATCATTTAAGATTGTGTTAAAAATATGTAAATTAAATATATTTTTATTAAAAAATTAGCGACGAATTCCCGATATTTCCTAAAGAAAAAATCCGGGATTTTAAGAAAAATATTTCCCGGGAATTCCCGGGAATTTTTTTTCGAATATCGAAGGTTGATATTAACACAAAAATATTGGACCTGTAAGGCAATGACTTTGAGTTTCTTTTTGACTTGAAAATCGGAATCCGAACAAACTGATTTTTTTTTAATATTTCTTTATATTAGGACATTACTGAGTAATATGGAGTTCACACTAGCGACTTTAAACAAGTTGTTTAACAAAACACCAGTAACAGAATAAAAACGTAATGGATACAGAACAAAGACTTTTTTAAACATCTCACTTTAAAACACTTCAAAACAGCAAGTGTCAACGCCGTATAAAAAAGTAATTTTACGATAATTTTACGATAAATTTTTTTTTATAAATTTCCTTTTAGAGAAATTTCTCGAACCCGACGTTTTCGTAATTTGAAAAAAGCAAAATTTGCTCAACTTTAATTTACACGTACATATAAATATTTTTCACGATGGGACTGAATTTTATGTTTTACGATTTTTATGAATAAATATTAAAATAAATCCATTTTAAAATGCATATATTTTTAAGTTTTAACTGCATATTTTAAAATTTTTTATACATATTTTTAGCGCTTAAAACGCGATTCTTAGTGCATGAACTTCCTTGCCCTGATAATAAGCAATTGGGAAAATGAGATTAATTTTTTAGATTTTTAATATATCAACGCGTCATAATCTCGATTTGGTTAATTTCGCTTTAAACACAATTTTTATTGCTACATAATATAGGCAAATTATATTAGGCCATGTTCACACTACAAGAACTTACCATGGTAAGTTGAGATGATTTTGCAATTTTTCTTTATGCTAGTACAATTTGAGATGATTTTGTAAATCACTATGTGATTTTGTTCAAAGGAAAATCACATAGTGATTTTAAAATCACGCTAGTCTGTATACAGTATTATTTAAAAAATGTATTAACTCACCTTTTTTCACAATACACTTTAACAGACAATATATTTTAATACAATTTTTAAACGCGCGAACCGATTACCGAATTAATTTTAAACACTTAATTTTAAACACATAACTATTGGTTGGCCACCCTATTATTTTGTATGTTGTTTTATAAACAAAGCAATAACAACATTCACAGCACTAACTCACACCAACAACACTTAACTATAACGAACACTATTGTATTTACTTACTCGCTATTTTTTTTTTTACTTTTTTGCTTTTAACTATTTTTTTAGCCTCTTCTACTGAAATGTGCAATACGAGTATGCAAGTCATATACGAGACGATTTTATGTTTACTCGGTTATTAACGAAAACTTAAATTTTTGTTTACTTTTTTTAATTAATTATAACATTTTATTTAATTATATTAACTTTTCTTTAATTTTTTAGCACTTTTATTAATAAACCACTATACACGTACTAATTTACCGACGTTTCTCGACAAAATTCCGTATAAAACTGACCGTGAAAGGGGAATTTGTAAAATAACAATAGTTAAAAAGGAGGTGAGAGCTTTTTTTGGAGACTTCTCTACAAAGAGATAGTTACTAACATTAGTAAATAAATGTTGCCAAAGACTGTGAGTGATATTGGGGACAGGCATTTGATTTTGCAAAAATCGAAATATTGCTAAAATGTTGCTGCTAAAAAGCAAACAAAATTTATTTAACATAACGCAGTAGGAGTTTTGCAAATTTTTTGGAAATAATTCAGTAAGTACTAGACCGATTGACATGAAATTTGAAATTCTCATAGCTAACGTATTTTCGAGCTTAATTTTGCAAGTTGGAGCCTAGCGGTTGAACGGGCGTAGGGTACCTTTTGCATACGAACATTTTAAACGCTATTCATCTGTTTGTTTGTTATCAGATTTCCTAAAAAATTATATTTAGACAATTTGCTAGTAGAGGCCAAAACAAAACCTGCTTAGTGGGTGTGGTTATCTCTTATACTTTTCGAGATAGAGCCATTTAAAAAAGTGAAATTTCAAAGTTTGACCGATCCGGCTCCGTTTTTTTCTGCCAATAGCGATTTATTTCAAACAAATTTCTAAATATCGGTTTGTCTTAATCATAAGGCAGTCAAAAAGTTTTGAATTATAACTCAAAACTTTTACATTTCTCCAAATACGTCAAACATTACCTTTAAATGTTTGCTTGATTTTGAACCATTTCTATAGGAAGACCCCTAGTTAAAAACAAGTAGAAAAGTTAAATCTATGAATCTATGAATACCCTCCACTATGCCCATTTTAAGTGATATTAAATTTTCTAACGTGAAAAAAAAAATTTGATTAGAAATATTTTATTTTGTGTAAAAAGACTTTTTTAATAATTAAAAAAAAAAATTATTTACTAAATTTTTTTTTAGTGTAAAATTTTTTCGAGTGTATTTTTTTTTTTAGTGTAAAAATATTTTTGAGTGACAAAAATACGTTGTAAAATATTTTTGTGACTTAACAATGTTTTTAAAACATTTTTAACCGGTTTTCAACACGTGAATTGAAGATGAAGCTTATCTGAAATTCACGGTTTTGCTAATAACTTTTAAACCACAAGACCGATTTCGCTGAAATTCAATACAAACTAGGCCAAGGGAACGAAAAATATATATGTTACGCTTCAGCATCCGCAGAATTGCATTTCGAAAGTTAGCGCGTTTTTTATCACGTAAATTCACGAAAAACCCTTGCCGAAATTCAGTCTTTTGCTCATAACTTTTCAACCACTGAACCGATTTTGCTGGATTGCAATACCAACCTGACCAGGTAAATGCCCAACATATATACCAAACTTTAGGACCCTCCGTAAAATCTTTCAAAAATTAGCGTGTTTTCAACAGACAGACGGACAAACAGACGGACGGACGGACATCGCTAGATCATCTTAAAATCGATCAAGGAACATGAATATAAATGGGGCATTCCATGTAAAATCGGACACATTGAAAAAAATTTTTAGTAGATTTTCCCAATTTATTTACAGTTTTTAGTACCCTTCGAAAACCCCTTCGTAGTAAATTTTCAGATTTTTTTGATGACCCGTTCAAAATATATCGAATTTTTAAAAATTGGTAGTTTGTTCCTTTACTCAAACTTCTTTTACTCATAACTTCTTCAATAATGGGCCAAATTTCAAATTTTGTTTTTTTGCGTCCTTTTTAAAAAAAAATCCCAAAAAATTCTTAAAAGCGCTCTAGTATGCGATTTTTAAGTTTTCAAATTTAAATCTTATTTTTGAAAGTGTTTGTACTCTTCGATTTTTTTGAAATTTTTTTTGTGTAAAACTTCTATCGATTCTACAAAATTTTTTGCCCAGGAGGATCGTGGGATAACAATTATTACTATTTTTTAAAATTTTTTGAAAAAAATTTATTGTAATATTTCAATCTTAAAATCATTTCTACTGCTCCAATGGTGCGTCATAGAGGGGTCATTTATAAGAAAGACCCCCATTATTTTTTACGTCTTAACATTTCTTTGGAACAAACTAATACCCTATCTCCAATTTCTAAGGGGGCTTCCACACAAAACGACATTTTTCAAAATTTGCTCCAACCGCTCTAACTGCCCTAATAGTGCCCTTATAGCAACAAAATGTATGACCGACCCACAATATTTTTTTAGTCCAAACATTTTCTCTGAACACACCTACCGTCTATCTCTAATTGTATAGGCGGTCCCCATACAATATTTGTAAATTAGTTTTTTTTAATCAGCTTCTACCGGTCCAATGGTGCGTCCGAGAGGGGTCATTAGTGAGACCGACCCCCATTTATTTTTACCCTACAACATTTTTTTAAAATATACCTACGCCCTATCTCCACTCCCTAAGTAGGCTCCCATACAAAATTACATTTTTATAAAATTTGCTCCAACTGCCAAGCTATAAAACCATCGGAAAGCCCCAAAACTACTTTAAAAAGTATGTTTGTAACCCAAAAATATTTATACACTAAAAAAAATTACACTCGAAAAAAATTTTACACTCAAAAAAAATTAGTAATTTTTCTTTTTTTTTACAAAAATGACAAAAAAAAGTTTTTCACTCAATATAAAATACTTCTAATCAAAATTGTTTATTTTTTTCACGTTAGAAAATTTACCATTCTTTAAAAACGGCATTGTGTAGGGTATTCATATATTCGGCCAAGTCGAATTTAACTTTTCTACTTGTTTTTCCTCTATTTTTTCTCTTTTTCTTTCTTTTTTTCTTTCGTTTTTATTCTTTTTTTATCACTTTTTTATTTGAAATTTGGTCTGGGGGGAAATTTTGCCTTTACCCCAGCCCCCCTGAACCCTCGCATTTGCACATGAAGTTTAGAAAAGAACTATTAACATGACATGGCTGATTTAATATTTTAATTTAATTGGTCCCGTTTGCTAAAAACATTTCTTTGTTAATAACATCAATCAAGCTCTGTTATTTAATATCAGCAACATTTCTATTTTTGCAAAGTCAAATGCGTGTCCCCAATATTACTTGCAGTCTTTGGCAACATTTATTACTAATGTTAGTGACGATCACTTTGTTTACAAGTCTCCAAACTTTAAAGCTCTCACCTCCTTTTTAACTATTCTTATTTTACAATTTCCCTTTCACTTTTAGTTTGTTACGGAATTTTGTCGAGAAACGTCGGTAAATTAGTACGTTAATAGTTTTTTTGCGTAAAAGTGTTAATTAATAAAGGAAAAGTAAATAAAAAAATATATATATACTTAATTTTCTATAGTGTTTAAAAAAAATATAAAAAAAGTTATAGTTTTCGTTTAAAGCCGAGTAAATGCAAAATCTTCTCGTAAATAACATGCATACTCGTATTGCACATTTCGGTAAAAAAAATAGTTAAAAGCAAAAAGAAAAGAAAGAAATAACGAGTAAGTCTATACAGTAGGCAGTGTTGCCAGTTTAGGGGTTTTGTCCCCAAATAGGGGATTTTTTTTTGGAAATTGGGGATGAAAAATTTGATTTGGGGATCTGGGGATTTCATGGGGATGACACTGATTTTTTCGGGGATTTTCAGGGGATGAACTATTTTAGATAAACAATTATTTTTTAAATACATCAATCATAAAATAATGCTAAAATCGGTAAAATGAACTCTACTTTATTTTTGATCAATCGTGGACATTAAAGCATCCAAAAAAACTGCAAACGTAGGAATTATGTCAGATTTATAAAAAAAAATAATTTTTTTTATGGTGTCTGTCAAAACCTGGATCGTAGTAATATCATGTTATCATGCTTTTCTTTTTCTTTAAACCAAATTTTAGATTTTCATACATTTTCTATAGTATATCCTTTAAATCTATTATGGAAAATTTACAAAATTCATAAGTTTTTTCTGTAAAAAAAATCATGATGAAGTCATGTTCGCTCAACACACAAAATACACTTTTTAGCCAAGTTTCTGTGTAAAATCAGGGGGGTAATTATGTAGCTTGATAGTTGTCAATCGTATCGTTTCGATCGTTATTCCATTACCATATAGTATCATTTTATGGTAATAGAATAATGAGCTAAAGATGACGATTGATTATCAAGTTACATAATTAGCCCCCAGGGGCTATTCGTGGCTCTCGTGAGAAATAACTTTAACTGGATGGGATTAATAGAATGAAGGTTGAAAGAGGAATTGAAAAAAAGGCTTTTTGTTTTCTTTAAAAAAAAACACTTTTATATTGTTTAAAAACAAATTTATGAAATTTACGTTCTTAAAATGTTAATGACTCAATATAATAAAAAATATTAAAATTGCAAATAAAGTACAAATTTCATGACTTTAAAAAACCAAAAATTTTACTTGATCCCAGACAGATTTCGCGTGAGAGAGAAAAAAGAGAGTTGAACCAATTGCAATCTCTTTACATTATTCCTCTATGGTAAAATACAACCCACCAAGTGTTCTGAAAAATTGGCTAAATTACTCAAAAGCACTTGATGGGTTGCAAGTTTTTTTGCGAGTAGTAAATTATGAGAAAATTTTGTTTTGGGGATTTTTGGGGATGAGAAATTTTAAGTTGGGGATGGCATCCAAAAAAAAACTGGCGACCCTGACAGTAGGCAATAGTTGTGTTCGTTATAGTTAAGTGTTGTTGGTGTTAATGTTGTGATTATTAATTTTGCTTTGTTAATAAAACAACATACAAAATATTAGGGTGGCCGTCCAATAGTTGTGTGTAAATAAAAGTGTCTCGTTCAAAGTGAGTGACTAGAAAATTTGCACGCAAGACAATAATAATTAATTTTGTTATTGTTTTACGTTCAATTTTTGTAATCACTTTGATCGAGATATCGAATCGGAGCATTAATAATCTATATAAAGTGTTTTTAGTTAAAATAATTTTTACGTGAAATATAATGAAATTAATATTGCAAAAAATAATTCGGTAATCGGTTCGCGCGTTAAAAAATTATTATAAAATAAATTGTTATAATCTAAATTGAAAAAAGGTGAGTTAATCAAATTTTTTTTTTTAAATAATATAATTGTATTTTGTACATTGTACACCCTAAAAAAATTAGTCCAGTTTCCTACTATAAATTGGGTAAATTTCAACAAATTTAAAAAATTTGCTACTATAAATTGAGTAAATTTCCAATATTTTAAAGTAGAATTACGCATTTGTGTAAATTTACCCAATTTATAGTAGGAAACTGAAATCATTTTAATTAGAGTGTAGTAGTAATCCAAATTGTTATCATCAGTAGGATTGTAATTCTTTGTTAACAAAAAATTGTTAGCCAAAAGAATTGAAGGTCAAAAAATGTGTTTATTTTTTCTACTGTATTAAAAAAATTTCACTATTTGTTTGGGTTGTTGGAAAAATTATTTTATCACTGAATAAAAACTTTTTGACCTTTTTTAAATTTTTAATGTTTGAACTTGAAAAAAATAGACTTGGAAATATTTTTAAAAAATGTTCTAAAAAATGTCTATAAATAATTTAATTTTCCAGATCGACCCTCGTAGCACATTTATTATTTACTCAATCTGGACGACATTAAGCTTAAGTTAAAGCAAAAAAAACAATGTTTTCCAAAAAAAAAAAATACTGTCAAAAAAAAAATTAAATCATTTCTCAAAGAAAAAAGAATCGGAATCTAAAACTTTTGGTATTAAAAAAATTTCTCTGAATTTTTCTTTATTAATTTTATATGTGAGGGTATGTGCTAGACTCAGATCGTGAAGGTCGCGTTTTCGTTAGATAATTTTTGTAATATTTATTTATATTTTTCTTTTTTTTATTATTTTATTTTGAATATGCCTAATTACATTTTTTTTTTGTATTTTCATTGTAAACGTAGCAATGAATTTAATTGAAAAAATTAAGTTGATATTTTTCAAAAGATACAAAAGTTATTGTTGTTTAGACAAAATCCAATGTAGGCTTCAATTGAATTAAATGTTTATTATTAACAATAAAATTAATTGTATTGAAAATTATTTTTTTTCTGTATATGAATATCAAATTTTCGACAGGTCAATTGCTGAAGTGAAGTGTCAGCATTTTTCTACAGAAAAAATTTCTCAAAATCTGAGAACTTTTTTTAAATAAAATGTCTTAAAATCTGAAAACTTTTTTTTAGAGAAAATTTCTCAGATTCTGAGAAAAAAAAATATCTCAGATACTAAAAATTGTTCCATAGAAAATAATATCAGAATCTGAGAATTTTTCTATAGAAAAAAGTCTGAGAATCTGAAAATTTTTTTTATAAAAAAAAATTTCTCGTATTCTGAGAATGTTTTAATACGCAAAACGTCCGAGAATCTGACAAATTTTCTTGTCTTAATCTGAGAATTTTTCTTTACGAAAACTCCATAAGAATCTAAGAAATTCTCGGTATGCAAAATACCTATATATGGAAATCAAACTGTCGGAAAAATCAATTGCAGAAATTTCAGAATTTTTCTACAGAAAAAATTTCTCAAAATTTAAGAATTTTTTTTTGAAAAAATACCTCAGACTGTGATTTTTTCTATAACAAAATGTCTAAGAATCTGACAATTTTCTAAAGAATAAATTTTTAAGAAACTATGCTCAAACATTTCATTTTTGATCACGCTCATGTACGTTCACGTGAATAGAATAAAATTTAATCACGCTCACAAATTACTCACGAATAGAAAATTTTATAAAATTTGTTAATGTTTTTACACCATCCAATCACAGTATGGTGGTAAAAACTTTCTTACGATTCACGTGAATCACACGTGATAACGATAATTAGTGTTTGGTTTTTTTACTATTAGGAAATTTTCATATTCTGAGACATTTTATCAGACTCTTTGGCTTCCTATTGAAAAATAACACTGCTACACAGGGGTGCCAGATCATTTTGATAAAAAATCGGCATATTTTCCAAAAAAAATCGGCATTATCGGCACCTTAATTTAAAAAATCGGCAAAAAAAATCGGCAAATGAAAAATAACCATTTTAAATACAATAAATTACATTTCTATTGACAAATAATAACAAAAGAGAACAATTTAGCATTAATATATGTATGTAATAAATTTATTAACATAAAAATCAATCAGAAATAACCATTTTTGGTCTCCACAAAATTTAAAAAAAAAATTACGCAAAAAAAAATATAAACTAAAATTTTTACAGACCAAAAAATTTTTCGATTAATATAAAAATGATTTTTCAGTAATGTGCTAAAATTAACTAATATTTTCAGCAAAAAAAATCAAAAATATTCTTTTTTAGATTTTTCCGTTTTTAAAGATAAAAAAGAGAGCCACAGGCAATTTTTTTTACCCCAACGATAAGCGAAAAAAAAATGTGTTTTCTACAGACTTAAAATCGATTTAGGACCATGAATATATATTCTTTATTGGATTCTATACCTATATTTCGAGGTATTACAAACGGAATGACAAACTTATATACATACACTTTAAAAAATAGTCCAGTTTCCTACTATAAATTGGGTAAATTTCTACAAACTCAAATAATATGCTACTACAAATTGTGTAGATTTCCAATAATCTTAGGTATAACTGCGCCATTTTCGTAAATTTACCCAATTAATAGCAGGAAGCCAAAAAAAGTATATAAAGCGACCGTGTTTTTGAGTTGATCAAAAAATAAATGCCGATAAATCGGCAAATATGGCAGCCCTGCTGCTACACCCAAAAAAATGCACGGGTTCTCATATAAAAATTTATGTTGTCCATAGACTCTATGGATCTATGGCATAGAGTAAGAAAATACTCATAGATTTTCTCAACCACTTCGTTTAGCACTTTTTGTATTAGCAAATGTGTTGAAAATTCGAAATTCTGGCAGCCCTGCTGCTACACCCAAAAAAATGCACGGGTTCTCATATAAAAATTTATGTTGTCCATAGACTCTATGGATCTATGGCATAGAGTAAGAAAATACTCATAGATTTTCTCAACCACTTCGTTTAGCACTTTTTGTATTAGCAAATGTGTTGAAAATTCGAAATTCTGAAATTAAACATTCAAAACGATCTCTTTGTAGACAAGTCTCCACATTTTAAGACGTTCTCTTCCTTGTTTGCTTGCTAATTCCCCCTTCACTATTAGTTTTATTCAGAATTTTATCGAGAAACGTCGTTAAATTTTTGCGTGTTAAGTGTTTTATTAATAAAATTGGTAAAAAGGCAGTAAAAAGTGATTAAAATTAATTAAAAATATTCTTTTATTAGTGTTCTATAGTGTTAAATAAAAATATTGTGAAAACAACATAAAGTTTTCTTAAATAAATAAATAAAAAGCAAATTCATTTTCATTTGGTTTGCAAAACAAAAGAAAGTAGTTAAAAGCAAAAGCAAAATAAGAAATAGCGAGTAAGAAAATATGGGTGAGTTCGTGTTAGTTGAGTGTTGTTGGGGTCGTGTCATACGACTCGTGTGTGTATATTGTTTTTGTAGCAAATAGCAAATTAATAACATTTAATACAATAGGGTGGCGATTTAATAGTGTGTAAAAGAAAAAAAATAAGTGTAGTATTTACAACAAAAACAATTTTGTTTTTTTTTTGTTCGTGTTGAATTTTAAAGTCACGTGATATTCAAAATAACTCAATGAAAAGTGTTTAAAATAAAAAAATATTTTTGTTCGCGAAATATAGTGAAATTTATGTTGCAAAAATAAATTCGGTAATCGGTTCGGGCGTTTAATAAAGTAAAAAAATAAATACATATATATTTAAAGATTAATGTTAAATAAAGTAAGTCTGAAAATGTTATACTTAACGAAATTAAATTGCGATTCACACTAGATTTATCAAATTAATTTGATAATATTGTCGAGTAGATATTTTTATATATTTCTATTGGAAATAGGTATGTCTCAGAATTTGAGAATTTTTCTATAGAAAATTTTTTCAGAACTCTGAAAAAAGACATAACTAAAAACAATCGAAAAATATTTCAGAATGTGAAAATTTTTCTAAAGGAAAGTGTTTCGAATCTGAAAATTTTGATGACAGAATCAGAGGCTTTTTCTATTAAAAAAAATAATTTAAAATCTGACACTTATGCTATCTAAATTTTATTTTATTAGAAAAATGTCTCAGAAAGTGAGACTTTTCTATCGAAAAACTGTCTTAGAATCTGAGACTTTCTAAAAATGTCTCAGAATCTGAGACTTTTTTTCATAGAAAAATGTCTTAGAATATGAGAATTTTTCTTTAGGAAAAATGTCTCAAAATCTTAGAATTTTTATATAGGAATAATGTTTCAGAATCTGAGAATTTTTCTATAGGAAAAATGTCTTAGAATCTAAGAATTTGTCTATAGGAAAAATGTCTCAGAATCTGAAAATCTTTCCAAAGGAAAAATGTCTCAGAATCTGAGAATTTTTCTATAAGAAAAATGTCTCAGAATCAGAGAATTTTTCTATAAGAAAAATGTCTCAGAATCTGAGAATTTTTCTATATTCAGCTCTTAACTCATTACCTATCGCGACACCTCCATACAAATGTAAGTAGATATTCAGTAGATAAGAAGTACTCCGAGCTTTCAAACAACTTCCAACTACTTCCCTGGAGTAGTTCTTTTCTACTGAATATCTACTTACATTTGTATGGAGGTGTCGCGATAGGTAATGAGTTAAGAGCTGAATATCTATGAATTCTGGAGTAGAAAAAACTGTTTGTGTGTTTTTGTCTTGTGTTTTTTGTTATTTTTGTTGTATTTCATTACATTTGTTATAGTTTTAAAGCACTCCACTGAGAAGTGGTAATGACTTTTTTTGCAGGGTATTATCGCATAAATTAGCAAAAACACAAATTGAAATTTATTTTTTCCAAAAACTATTTAAAATTTTAAAAATTTATTTTGAAAATAAGAAAAATTTTTTTTTTCTTTTTATTTTGTTTTAAGATTTTCTTAATTTCTAAAAAAATCTTGCTAATATAAAGTTTTAAATGTTAATATTTAAACCCGGCGTTATTTTTTGCTTTTTTAGAAGTTTTTCCTATGAAAACAAAATTTTTATTGTGTACATTTTATTTTTTAGTGCATATTTTAAGGTTTTTTAGTGCATATTTTGAATTTTTTAGCGCATATTTTAAGCTCATATTTTCGATTTTTTAGTGCATGAAAATCTCATCCCTAGTGATAACTTTCTAAAAAAACAAATTTTTAATAGTAGGGCGCACGGGTTAACATGATAGGATTTGGCTCACATTAATTATCTGTGGTACAGGGTACAGGGTATAATGAGTTTGTGCTGATGTTTGTAACTACCTGAAATATTGGTCCTAGTCCTACCTTCAAGTATGTCCGTCTGTCCATCCTTCTGTCCATCCGTCTGTCCATCCGTCTGTCCATCTATCGGTTTAAGCACGATACAGGTCGAAATTTTTAATCAATTGACTTAAAATTTGAAAATTAAGCTTCTTTTGGCCCAAGGACGAATCCTATTGAAATTGGAAAAAATCGGTACATGTTAAGATCTAGCCCCCATACAAACGCATAACCGTATTTTAATAGATACCGCTTTGAAGGTAAACAAATTTTGTATGCACGAATTATAATTCTAAATTTCAAAGGAATCGGGTCAGTCGTTCTGGTATGGGGACATACAAACCACCCTCCCGATATTCACATAATTCCCTCAAAATTCATAAAAATGGAAATATTTGATAAAAAAAATTATTTTTAAGTGTTAAATTTATTTTTAAGTGTATGCACGAATTATAATTCTAAATTTCAAAGGAATCGGGTCAGTACTTCTGGTAGTCCCCATACAAACCACTCTCCCGATATTCACATAATTCTCTCAAAATTCATAAAAATGGAAATATTTGATAAAAGATTTATTTTTAAGTGTTAAACGTGCACTTTTACCTAATCAAATCGGAATATAATTGGATCATTTTGGACTTAGTCCCCCATATAAAAATTTCGACCGATATTCAGTGAAATCGGTCTATTGACAAAAAAAATAACGCATTTCCACTTAAATTTGATCTGTGTGTGTTTTCTACACTAAATAAAGATCTAACAAAAGACATATCCAATCGGTCCATGTTTGGACTTGGGACCCATTTTTCGGAAAACACTGGTGTGGGGTATCTATAACTTTCTTACTTGTTTTAAATGAAAGCTTAAACCAAACTCTATAAAAAAGTCAAGGTAAAGGTATTTTGAGATTTTTTTAAAAAATCCTTGAACGTAGAATAACCGCAATTTTTTTGCAAATTTCAAACGGTTTTCGAGATGTAGCGGTTCTATCGAATTTAATTTATTCTTGATATTATAGATCAGCGTATCAAAATGTAATGTGCCGTAAGACGCATAAATTTTTTTTTTTTTTTTTTTAATTTTCAAAAATTCAAAATTTTTATCACCGGCGCCAAGGGTTAATTCAATCCGATGGTCCTCCAATTTGTAACACATAACTTTTAGGTCTAGTAGAATAAAAAATTTTCCAGACACTTGGAAAAATCAAAAGTTAAAGATAAAATTTGATTCTAATGTGATATACATTGTGTGTCACAATGGCCTATGGTCTATGTGACAGTCAAAAAGCGCTGATGGAAGGTAGAAATTTCCGAAATCTACTGACTTCTCGGCTTGCACTGTGTTGTCGTTTTATATATTTTTTAAGAATTTTAAGCAAAATAGCTCCTATTTTAAGCAAAATAGAACCTGAAAAAAAAAGCTGTTTGCTATTCTAAACAAGTTAAGTCAATATATTATGAAAATTTTGACTCAAATTTTGTTTAGTTATTTTTATTAAAATAAACATGTCTTGTAACGCTAATTAAGTTTTAAATACTTTTAAATACCCTTAAAGTTGAAAATAATTATTAAGAGCTCAACAAATTGTAATAGAATTATACAAGATATCAAAGCATGAAATTGACGTGAAAACCAAGGTTATACTAAACATTTTCAAACAAATTCTAAGAAATTAAAAAAAAAAATTTGATGACAATAAAATTAACAAGAAAATTACAAATTTCATAGTAATGTGGCTAAAACTGGACAATACATAATTGAAATAAGAACAAATTTTAGGAAGTTGCAAAAATTTTTTACAAAAATTTCTTAAGAAATTTCTTATGAAATTTTTGGCTTTTTACAAAATTGTTTCTATTTTGAAATTTAGTCATGCTTTTAAATAAAATTGAAAAAATTAAAGAAAAAAATGTTTAGCCATAACTAAACCAGCTGTACAAAATTGTATTGATATTGACTTTTTATGTCAATTTTTTTTTTGTGTTTAATAGAATGTCAAAGATATGGAACAAATCGATTGGTTGTAAGTGTAAGACAATTTTGTAAAAATTTCCTAGTTTAACTTGTTCTTTAGAAATTCTAAGGAATAAAAAGTTTTTAATTTACCATGACTTAGAAAAAACAACATAAGAAAAAAATCTAACAGGATTCAAAACCTGACAATTGTTTTGAAAAGACACAAATGTTTAGGCGTAACAAATTTACTTATTTGAAACAATAGTTTTGAAACAACTACCGGCAGTCAGTAGTTTAAGGATTCAGAAAATACATGACAATATGAGAAAGTAGCAAGAACATTTTGTAAGACACACGTCTTGTCCTGTATTCCATTAACGTTTTGTACAAATTCGTTATGCTCCCTATTATTTCATGCCGAGTTCGATCATTGTTTTTTTTTTGGGTATGTCTCTTGTTTTGTCGTAGGCTACAGGATGATGTTACAATATTCTTGTTGGATTCTTTGTCATGCCACATTAAAAACTTTTTATTCTTTAGAATTTTTCGAATCCATGTTTTTTTTTTTTTGATTCTTCTTCGGCCACACAGAATCGATTTGTTCTAATTGACTGCAATTCAATAACTTGTAACCATTTAAAACCCAAAAAATTGGGTGAATTTTTTGTATTGATTCGAAAATTTCAAAATTTGTTACAGCTGTTTGCTATGGCCATTTTAGAAAAACTTTATGCTAGTTTTAAAGCATGACACCAGGAATAATATGACTCTTAAAGGGAAATTATAAAAAAAAAATAAGTCATCTCAAAGAAAAGTCATTTAAAAGAGAAGTCATATCAAAGAAAAGTCATTTGAAAGAAAATGCCATTTAAAAGAAAATGTCATCCAAAATTATTAACATTGTCTTCATTACAATACTATGAAATTTGCAATTTTCTTGTTAATTTTATTGTCATCATTAACTTTTGATTTTTTCTTTATATTCTAGTTAAAATTACTTAATTTCTAAGAATTTATTTTGTAATGTTTAGTACAACCTTGGTTTTCACGTTAATTTCATGCTTTGATATGATGACGAGTAATTTGTTTAATTTTTTTGAAAAAAATTTCGTAATAAATGTTTTGTATTTTAAAGAGTATTAAAAGGTATTTTAAAATAAATTAGCGTATCGAAATATGTTTATTTAAGTTACAGTTATATTTGACTAATTTTAAAAACAATGAGTTTGTTAACTGTCAAAAGGTGCTAAGTCCTTATGTTTGTTTTTTAAATGCAGTTTTAAGCAGTATGGTTGAAAGTACATTTAAAAATATATTATTTACAGAAAAAAAACTTTTACAGATATCACTGTACAACAATTTCAAACGTTTTCCAAAATTACGGAGCTCCGACGATTGATTCTCTGGCCAGGCGCGGATCCAGCACTTAGGTTTGGGTGGTAATTTTTTTTTTTAATAAATTTTTTTTTTTTCAGGAACCTCAGTTCGGATTTGAATCATTAGTTAAGGTTTTTAGTGTTTACCTATTGTTTATTTTGATTTTTCTATAGAAACATTTACAAATTTTAAAAACTAATTCCTATAGAAAAGGTTCAAAAACTTAAGAAAATGGTTAAAATTTGGAAAATGTCTTCTTACGAAACTCTCAGGTCCTTTTTTTGATTGCAAAAGACCCAGATTCTGAATTATTTTTCCAATAGAAAATATGTCAGATTTCAGACATGTTTATTCAAAAAAAGTTTACTGATTTTGAATTTTTTCTGAGTCATTTGCTTAAAGAGAAATTTTATGATTCTGATACATTATCGCAATAGAAATATTTTAATGTTCTGAGGCATTTTGCTACAGAAAAGCTCTGAGAATTTATAAAATTCTTGCTATAAACAAATTTTTAGATTCTGATACACTTTAATAAAGAAAATTCACAGATACTTTTACAATTTTCCCACCAAAAAATTTCTATTTTTAGAAAAATTATTCGTACAGATTTTTTCTCAGATTTGGTGAGTTTTTCTATGTAGAAAATTGCTTAGGTTACGAAATTTCTATTCTGTTTTTCTACAGAAAAAGTCTAAGGTACCGAAACGTTCTTTCTACACCAAAATTTCAGGTTTTCAAACACACAGAAAATAATATAGAGAAAAACAATTTGAGTAATCACTTGTTTAGGGTCGAACCAGAATCAAATGCGTAGCGCAAGACGTAAAAAAAAACAAAAACAAACACATAAATTTTGAAATTTTTACGTCCGTTTGATTAAGGTAACTCACATTTAAATATTAGAAACGAAAAATTATTGGGCGTTACGCATTACGCGACGTAATTTGATTCAGGTTGGACGCTTAAATTTTGAAAACAAATTTGAGTAACTTTTTAATTAACACAATTAAAAATTTACTCAAATATTGAAAATAAAATTTGAGTAAATAATTTAATACAAATTTAATATTTTTTTTTTTTATTTTTTTTTTTATTCTCTTGGTGTTTTGAATTCTCATTTAGTTTATAGTTTTTTGTATATGTATATGATAGTTTTAAATCATCTTTCTAAAATTTTCCTTTGTCTTGAAGACATACAGTGAGCGTCAAAAGAAAGTGTACAGGTCTAAAATAGATGTAATTCCTTAACGAAAAAGTTGACAATAAAACCCCTTAGTATTATTAATCGACTATCATTTAAAAACACGCTATAAAGGAAATTTTCCAAGCTTTAATTAAAGCTTAATAGCGTCCAGATTGAGCAAATATTAATTGAGATACGAGGGTCGAGCTGAAAAATGAAATTATCTGTAGACATTTTTTATAAAAATTTTAAAAAATATTTCTGGGTTGATTTTTTTCAAGTTCAAACATTAAAAATTTAAAAAATAGTACAATGGTTTAAATTCAGCTATCAACTCACTTTTCCAATGACCCAAACAAAAGCCAAAATTTTTTTAATGCAGTAAAAAAATATGTATTTTTTTGACCTCAAATTCTTTTGACCACCAATTTTTTGTACACAAAGAAAATTATTAATTATTTTCATATCTCTTTACTATGCACTTAGGTGTTCTTAAATTAGTAAACAATATAATCTTTTCTTTGTTTACAAAAAATTGGTGGTCAAAAGAATTGGAGGTCAAAAAATGCATATTTTTTTACTGCTTTGATTTTTGTTTGGGTCGTTAGAAAAATGAGTTGATAACTGAATTTAAACTATTGTACTATTTTTTAAATTTTTAATGTTTGAACTTGAAAAAAATCAAATGAGAAATGTTTTTTAAAAATTTTCTAAAAACCGTCCACAAAAATTTTCAATTTCCAGCACGACCCCCGTATCTCATTTCACAGTGCAACACCCAAAATCGGAATGGGATGAAACCAAAAGCAAATGAAAGTTGACATATTCCATAACAAACCCCTCAAGGCTTTTTTCTAGTTCAGAGCTAGATTTTGTTTTACACGCATTTGAAGTTAGTGCACTTTTATTATAATTACAATAATAAATGCTTGAAAACTGTATTAGTGGCGAATGATTAATATTGTAATTGCCTTTAAATAACAATCATACGCAACGGTGTCCAGTGATTTATATTAATAATTGCCTTTAAATAACAATCATACGCAACGGTGTACATGGTTTATTTTAATAATTTGGCTATTCAGTAAATAGGTACTGGTCCGATTGCAGCAAAATTCATACCAGTCATAGCTGAAGTAATTTTGAGCTTAAGTTTGGAAACTGGACCCTACATGTCCAAAAACTTTAAATGCTTTAAAATCACCAACTTTAAATGCGTGAAAAATAAAATCTAGCTCTGACATAAAAAAAAGGCCTTGAGGGTTTTGTTATGGAAAACGTCAGCTTTCATTTGCTTTTGGTTTCATCCCATTCCGATTCCGAAAGTTCGATTTTGTATCACTGTGTTTACTATTTGCTCAATCTGGACGCTATCAAGCTTAAATTAAAGCTTGGAAAATTTCCTTTATAGCGTGTTTTTAAATGATAGTCCATTGATAATAATAAGGGGGTTTATTGTCATCTTTGTCGTTAACGAATTACATCAATTTAAGACCTGTACACTTTCTTTTGACGCTCACAGTAAGTATATTTGGTAAAGTTTGGAAAAGCAATTTTTTTGAAAAAAAAATTCGAAACTTTTTAAACTTTTCTAAAAAATAAATTGATACATTTTGAGTAAATTTTTACTTGACACAACTAAAAAGTTACTTAAAAATATTGAAAAATTTTAAGTAAAGTTTTAATTTTGTGAATTAATAATTTGCTCAAATTTTTTATTAAGAATTTAATAATTTTTTATTAAAAGTTTACTCAATACTATTAAATCGTTTACTGGTGCAAATTTGAGTAATTTTTTACTCAAGAGTATTAAAAATTTACTCGAATTTTTTTTTTTATTTTTTTCTGTGCACTATTCTTTAGAAATTGCCTGAGATTAGAAAAATTTAAGACTTTAATGCTTTTTAACATTTTTCGCTGCAATTTCCTAGATTCTGATACATTTTTCTATACACTCAAAAAAATAACTTAAGCAAAATATTAGAAAAAATGCCTTAGACTTTAAGTAAAAGTATCCAAGAATCTGGGAAAATGTCTCAAAATCTACACCGAAAAACACGAATTGTTATATTGACCCCAATATTTGTGAATATAAATAATTTTTTCACTGAAAGTGCTCCTATACGGAAATTTGTAATATAAACAAACGTTTGTAAATTTAGATTGTTGAAAAAAGAATTGATAAATGAGAGTGTTATAGTTGTCTTTAACTATTAATTGTATTGACAAACCTAAAAAATGTTAAATTTTTTTCAACAAAGAAATTTAACAAACACAATTTGTTGATATGACAAACGTAAAAAATCTTATTTTTGTTTTCAACAAAGAAATTCAACAAACACAAAAACTATTTGTTCACGTGATAAAATAATTTTGAAATAAAATTACTTGACTGAGTTTGTTGAAAACAAAATAGAAGTTTTGTAATATAGACTAACAGGTGGCCGTTTTTACCAAATGTTTGGTTGATGTCATGTTTGGTTGATTTACAATTGCTGTTTGTTGATTTAAATTTGATGATTTTGTTTTCTGTGTAAGATTTTTAGTATTTCAAAAATGTCTCAGAATCTAAGACCTTTTCTGTAAATTTACAATTTTATTAGTAAAAAGCTTGTAAAATTACAAAAAAGCTTTTTTCTTTCGGAAAAATGTCTCAGAATCTTAGACAATTTTCTAGGAAAAATTTCTTACACATAAAAAACCTTGTCAAATTACTAGAAAAAGTCTCATAATGCCATTATTTCAATATTTAAGAGTAAAAAAAAATTTTCGATTGAAATTTACATTTTTTTTTTATAATTTTACAATTTTTTTTGTAGTTTTACAAATGTCCAAGTTTTTTTTACAAAAAAAAATCTAGTCAATCCACCACAGAATCCTTATAAGTTTTATTGCCCGAAAAAAAATACTTAAATTTACAATTTTATTGGGAAAAAGCTTGTAAAATTACAAAAAATTTCGTAATTTTTATTGGGAATTCTTGTAAAATAGGAGGTAGCAAAAAATCTAATTAAGTCTCAAAACCTCCCTGTAAGTTTTATCGTGTCAAAAAAATAATATATTTACAATTTTATTGATAAAAAGCTTGTAAAATTACAAAATTATTGGCAAAAGCTCGCAAAATTACCACGAACTTTTGTCAAATAGGAGGTAGAATTAAATAAAAATAATAAGTTTTTCTTATCATTTTACAAGTTTTTTTTGAGTGTAGTTTCTCAGATAGAAAAATCTCTCATAATCTAGGAAATTGCCTCTAAAAAATTTAAAAAGCACTAAATCTTTCAAGTAGTTTTTCTAAACCTTAAAACTTAGGTGTAGAAAGAACGTTTTGATATCTTAGGCTTTTTCTGTAGAAAAATTGAATAGAAAAAAATTCAGAACCCAAGTTTTCTATGGGGAAAAAGTCACTTAATGGAGAATCTTTCTATACGCAGAATTTTTCTAATTATAGAGCCAAAAAGTTGTCTATACCAAGAATTTTATAAATTCTAAAAGCTTTTCTGAGCTGGATCCGCGCCTGCTAATTTGTTTTAAGATATTGATATTTTTTTCTTGAAAATTTTAATATCTTAACTTTTTTTTAACAAATAACAATTTTAAAAAAATCACTTACTCAAAACTACACTCAAAAAAATAACTTAGTCAAAATATTAGTAGAAGGTGTTGTAATTTACTTCAACCAATCTTTAGCAAAAAAATTGTAAAAATTTAACTTTTACAGATTTTTTTGGCAATTTACTATTGGTAAAATACAACAATTTTTTGGTACTTTTACTATATATTCTTGCTAGTTTTTATACCCTCCAACTACAGTATGGGGGTATACTCACTTTGTCATTCCGTGTGTAACGCATTGAAATATCGGTCGGGGACCCCATAAAGTATATATATTATTGATCAGTGATCGATTCTAAGACATTTTAGCGATGTCCGTCCGTCCGTCCGTCCGTCCGTCCGTCCGTCTGTCTGTCTGTCTATCCGTCCGTCCGTCCGTCCGTCCGTCCGTCCGTCCGTCTGTAGTTAACACGATGCAGTCCAAAATAAAATAGCTAGACCCTTCAAGTTTGGCACAAATATGTATTATGTTCCTAGGCAGGTTAAGTTCGGAAATTGGCCAAATCGGACCAGGGGGAAAAAAGTTCCCCCTTGAAGAACTAAATCACCTCTAAAAAAATACACTTTTTTACATGTTTTTTTTTGTATTTTTGTTAATTAAATGAAACATTTGGTATATTTATCGCGATGGGAAGGTGCTCTCAACGTCCCCCACTGACCCTATCAACCCCCTCCCCCAAAAAAAAAAAAAGAAACGCCCCTAACAAATTTTTGTTTTTAATTTTTTTTTACATTTTGGAGGGTATAATAGATTCGGCACAGCCGAATTTAACACTCTCACTTGTTTTTTTCTATTTTACTATAATTTTAGCAAAAATATTAGTATTTTCCTTAAAGAAATGGTAATACTTTTTATTTTTTTTCTTAGTTTAAAGAAAAAAAAAAATTGTTTAAAGTGTTCTAGTGTGAAAAAAAATCATTGCAGATTCTGCTGTTGTTGAAAGTCCAGCTGCCGAAAAGAAGGTAAAAGATGATGCTGCCAACACCATAGCAAAGAAGCCATCCATTACTGAAATAATGGTCGATGATGCTATTAGTACACTCAAAAAAATAACTTAGTCAAAATATTAGTAAAAGGTGTTGTAATTTACTTCAACCAAACTTTAGCAAAAAAAATTGTAAAAATTTAACTTTTACAGTTTTTTTGGCAATTTACTATTGGTAAAATACAACAATTTTTTGGTACTTTTACTATATTTTCTTGCTATTTTTTTTTTTTATTTTACTATAATTTTAGCAAAAATATTAGTATTTTCCTTAAAGAAATGGTAATACTTTTTATTTTTTGTTAGTTTTAAGAAAAAAAAATAGTTTAAAGTGTTCTAGTGTGTTAAAAGTCCAGCTGCCAAGAAGAAGGCAAAAGATGATGCTGCCAACACCATAGCAAAGTAGCCATCCATCAACTGCATGTGCGCTCAAAAATAGGCTACACAATTTTTTATATTTTTACCATATTTTTTGCTAATTTTACCATATTTTTTGATAATTTTAAAAGAAAATTTTTTAAAATTTGCCACCTAAATTGTTAATAAAAAGTTGATAATTTTGAAAAATTAATTTTTTAAAATTTTAACACATATTTAAATATCTAATCTTCAATATCCAAAAGTTTTTTTTTTATTTTTTTTTTAAATACATGTGAAAAAAATTAAAAATTCGAAAAAAAATTGTTAATTTTTTACAAATTTTAAGTGAAAATGAAAGAAATTTCTTGTGTAGACTACTACGCAATTCTCATTTGTTCTACTTAAGCTAAAAAATGACGCAAAAAAAATAAAAAAAGTGAAGTGTTGTTCTTTATATTTTTTGTTTAAAGTGTTTAAGTGAAAAAAAAAAATATTTTGGATTTTGATGTTGTTGGAAGTCCAGTTACTGCAACTACAGCTGCTGAGAAGAAGGCAAAAGAAGATGCCATCAAGCCGAAGAAACCATCCAACAACTGAAGTAATAGTTGATGCTGCTATTACTACATTTAAAGAACGTGGTGCTCAAAAACAGGCTAAAAATTTTTTAGTATATTCACCAAATTTTAAATCAACTACTAATCAGAGAAAAAAAAAATTACTAAATAAAACGGTTTTTTTTACCAAATTACAAATTTTTTTTATCTATTTCAATTTTACCATTTTTTTTTGGTAATTTTACCATATTTTTTGATAATTTTTCAAGGTTTATTTTTTACAAAAATAAAGTGGTATTCTTGTAATTTTACCATTTTTTTGCCTAATTTTTCGAATAGCAAAATGGTTTTGCTAATATTACCAAAATTTTTGCAACGTCCAAAACTACAGTTTTTTTTGCTAATTTTAACCATTTTTTTTGCTAGTTTTACAATATTTTTTTTTTGAGTGTAACTTTAAAAAACGTGGCGCTCAAAAATAGGCTACACAATTTTTAGTAGTTCTTACCATATTTTTTGCTAATTTTACCATATTTTTTTGCTAATTTTATATGAAATTTTTTTAAAATTTGGCACCTAAATTGTTAATAAAACGTTTATAATTTTGAAAAATTAATTTTTAAAATTTTAACACATACTTAGATATCTAATCTTCAATATCCAAAATTTTTTTTTTTATTTTTTTTTTTTTAAATACATGTGAAAAAAATTTCAAATTTGAAAAAAAATTTGTTAATTTTTTTACAAATTTTACGTGAAAATGTAAGAAATTTCTTATGTAGACTACTACGCAATTCTCATATGTTCTACTTAAGCTAAAAAAATTACGGAAAAAAAATAAAAAAGTGAAGTGTTGTTCTTTAAATTTTTTGTTTAAAGTGTTTAAGTGAAAAAAAAAAGAAAATCATTTTGGATTTTGATGTTGTTGGAAGTCCAGTTAAAAGAAGATGCCATCAAGCCGAAGAAACCATCCAACAACTGAAGTAATAGTTGATGCTGCTATTACTACATTTAAAGAACGTGGTGCTCAAAAACAGGCTAAAAAGTTTTTAGTATATTCACCAAATTTTAAATCAACTACTAATCAGAGAAAAAATAAATTATAAAAAAAAACAGTTTTTTTTACCAAATTACAATTTTTTTTTATCTATTTCAATTTTACCATTTTTTTTTTGTAATTTACCATATTTTTTGATAATTTTACAAGGTTGATTTTTTACAAAAATAAAATGGTATTCTTGTAATTTTACCATTTTTTTCCTAATTTTTTGGTTAGCAAAATGGTTTGCTAATATTACAAAAATTTTTGCAACGTCCAAAACTACAGTTTTTTTTGCTTATTTTAACCGTTTTTTTTTTGCTAGTTTTACAATATTTTTTTTTGAGTGTAACTTGAATAAAGGGTTGAAAATTGAAGCATTTGCATTAAATATTTCAATTTTTAGCACTAAAAAGGGGATCGTTTCCGAAATTGTGCGGTTTGGCATGAAATGCCGCATATATTTTTAGGGAAATCGGTGTATAACGGTTGGGATATTTCTCTTGTCAGTAATTTCTTTAAAAGAAAAACAATTTTCAAATAGTATGCAATCATCAATATTATTATTTATTGAATTTTTTTTTTTTTAATTTTTTAAAAATATTTTTTACATAAAACCATTAGTCTTTGTCCATATTTGCATTGCCCTAATACCAGACAGCTCCTGTAAAGGAGTTGGTTAATAAGGTCTTAGGCTTGCAGCGACATTAGTGAGATCTACAGGCGTAGCTGATGCATAGGCCAATAAATTCATTACGGCTAAAGCAGCAAATGCAAAAATGGTATTCATTATTAATCTGTAATTAAAAAATAAAGATAAATAGCTTTATTTTGTGGAAATTAACTTATAATTTTTTTTTTTAAATATTTTATTTTGAGAAAGAGTATTCTAGCTCAAGGTCATATTTCTTTTACTAATCATTACGATGATATTCACTCAAAATAATAACATTGTAAAATACTCTGTAAAATGTCTGTAATCTTAATTTAACAGATATTTGACTGAGTTTTCTGTCAAAATACAGATTTAAAGAAAATACTTTGTATTTTGTTGTGACAAAAAAACAAAGTTTCATCTGTTATGTTACTTTTTACTTTGTAATCTTAATTTTACAGATAATTAACAGAGTTTTCTGTTGAAATACAGATTTAAGCAAAATACTTCGTATTTTTTTATAACCAAAAAAAATTTTTGTTTTGAGTAGTTTTTGTATTTGTTACCAAACATCAAAATTTTATCTGTATATTTTTTTTTTGAGAAAAAGTTGAAAAAGTAACAAAAAAGTTTTAAAATTTTTTTTTTTCAGAAATCTTATAAAAATTTTACAAAATACCATGCATTTAACTAAAGTCTGTAAATTTACAGAGTTTTTTTTTTTTTTTGTAATTTTTTTTTTATCAAATGCATTTAACAAATAAATGTAAATTTACATAGTTTTCTTTGCTAAATGGTGGTTTATTTAACCAATTTTTTACTAGAAACTCTGTAAATTAACAGTTTTTTTTTTGTCCAAATCATTTTACAGAGTTTTAAAGTAAAATTACAGAGTTTTCTCTGTCAAAAGCTTTCATATTTAACCAATATTTTGCTATAAACTTTGTAAATTAACAGTTTTTTTTGTCTAACTCATTTTTCAGAGTTTTTTAGTAAAATTACTAAGAACTGCTGTTAGCTGGAAAAGTATGGTGTACTCTGTTAAATTAGCAGAGTTTTTCTGTAATTTAACAATGTTATTATTTTGAGTGTTGTTAAAGTAACACTTTTCAAGAAACCATTTATAAATTTGTTTGTTTTATATTGATTGGTTTGGTCATTTTGCAAAACTTACTCGACGCGTGCTTCGGAATTCGTGAAATTCCATTGTCAAGAGTATTTAGCAAATTGACAATCGTTAGTGGCAAAACATAAAAGTCTTATATTCGTCTATAAGTACATTCAAAATAATAACTCTGTAAAATACTCTGTAAAATGACTGTAATCTCAATTTAACAGATATTTGACAGAGTTTTCTGTCAAAATACAGATTTAAAGAAAATACTTTGTATTTTGTTGTGACAAAAAAACAAAGTTTCATCTGTTAAATTACTTTTAACTTTGTAATATTAATTTTACAGATAATTAACAGAGTTTTCTGCTAAAATACAGATCTAAGCAAAAAATTTCGTATTTTTTTATAACCAAAAAAGTTTTCTGTTTTAAGTAGTTTTTGTTTTTGTTACCAAACATCAAAATTTCATCTGTATATTTTTTTTTTTGAGAAGAAGTTGAAAAAGTAGCACAAAAGTTATCAAAAATCTTTTTTCAAAAATCTTATAAAAATTTTACAAAATAACATGCATTTAACTAAACTATGTAAATTTACAGAGTTTTTTCTGTATTTTTTTTTTTTGCATCAAATGCATTTTACAAATATATGTAAATTTACATAGTTTTCTTTGCTAAATGGTGGTTTACTTAACCAATATTTTACTACAAACTCTGTAAATTTACAGTTTTTTTTTGTCCAAATCATTTTACAGAGTTTTATAGTAAAATTACAGAGTTTTCTCTGTAAAAAAGCTTTCATATTTTACCAATATTTTACTATAAACTCTGTAAATTAACAGTTTTTTTTCTGTCAAAATCATTTTACAGAGTTTTTTAGTAAAATTACCAAGAAATGTTGCTAGCTGGAAAAGTATGGTGTACTCTGTTAAATTAGCAGAGTTTTTCTGTAATTTAACAGAGTTATTATTTTGAGTGTAGACATAATGAGAACTTTTGTACGAAATACACAACATAATAAAGCTCTAAATTTCAAACGAAATGTCCGACCAAACCATCTCTATTTAATTCAAACACACCTTCATTTAGTAAAAGAAATATGACCTTCAGCTAGAATAATTTTTCTCAAAATAGAATTTTAAAGGTCGAATAATAAATAATTGTTATTAATTTAAAAATTAAAACAGAATTTTTTAAAATATTTATTTACCCTTTTTGAAAAGTTTGGCTTTGAAGTTAGCAAACGAAACTGTATACATTTTCAGCAAAACAGAAGAGTATTTAAAGGAAAAAGTATTGGAAAAAGTCGTGATATGAAGAAAAGCGCTAATCACGATTTTTTTTGTTGGAATTGCAATAAGTCGGCAGTAGATAATAGATTTTTTTTAAAGGGTACAAACATAATAAAAATCATGATTTGAGGAGACACACGAATCACGAGTTTATTTTATTATATTTTACAAAAAAAAAAGCAAATTTAAAGATAAGAAAAAATTGTCTTAACATTTTTAATTGATATTTCTTTACGGAAAATGTCAAAAAATCAGCGAGTTTTTTTTATAAATCTGAGTTATTGTGCGATGAGGGTCCAACCGGAAAAAAAAAATATGGACATCATACTATACACTCAAAATAATAACTCTGTTAAATTACAGAAAAACTCTGCTAATTTAACAGAGTACACCATACTTTTCCAGCTAACAACATTTCTTGGTAATTTTACTAAAAAACTCTGTAAAATGATTTTGACAGAAAAAAACTGTTAATTTACAGAGTTTATAGTAAAATATTGGTTAAATGTGAAAGCTTTTTGACAGAGAAAACTCTGTAATTTTACTGTAAAACTCTGTAAAATGATTTGGACAAAAGAAAAACTGTTAATTTACAGAGTTTGTAGTAAAATATTGGTTAAATAAACCACCATTTAGCAAAGAAAACTATGTAAATTTACATATATTTGTAAAATGCATTTGATGCAAAATAAATTACAGAAAAAACTCTGTAAATTTGCAGAGTTTAGTTAAATGCATGTTATTTTGTAAAATTTTTATAAGATTTCTGACAAGATTTTTTTTTATAACTTTTTTTGCTACTTTTTCAACTTATTCTCAACAAAAAAAACAGATAAAATTTTGATGTTTCGTAACAAAACCAAAAACTACTCAAAACAGAAAACTTTTTTGGTTATAAAAAATACGAAGTATTTTGCTTAAATCTGTATTTTAGCAGAAAACTCTGTTAATTGTCTGTTAAATTAAGATTACAAAGTAAAAAGTAATATAACAGAGAAAACTTTGTTTTTTTGTTACAACAAAATACAAAGTATTTTCTTTAAATCTGTATTTTGACAGAAAACTCTGTCAAATATCTGTTGAATTGAGATTACAGTCATTTTACAGAGTATTTTACAGAGTTATTATTTTGAGTGTATGAAAACAAGATTTTTATTGTACACAATTTCTTTTTTAGTGTATATTTTTAATTTTTTAGTGCATATTATTATTTTTAGTGCATATTTTAATCGCATATCTTAAATTTTTTAGTGCATGAAAATCTGTTTTATTTTTAATTCAAGTTATGGTTCTGCTGAAAGAACTTTAGGTCTAAAAAAAGTATCAAACTTTTTTAGCAATGTTTGAGAACGCTGTCAAGATAATATTTTATCGAGGTCCTAAAAAGATATATCGGTAAAAAAAAAATAAATTGGTAACCCTAGTAGAGTTGTCAAAACTGGTTTCCGAATTATTCGTAAAACCGGTTTTTTTTCGGTTTTTCCAAACCGTTTTTTTTTTTTTTGGTTATTCGAAAACCCGTTATTTTTGTGTCGAATTGTTCGACATTTTCGAATTTATAATACTTCCCAGCAAAACTTAGATTACCAAATAAGGTATAAAATAAGGTATAGGATCTCTTATTTTATACATTGCAGCATTGATGATTTTAACAGGCGATGAGACTCAAAGTAATGCATCCACATTATCACAAAGAATACCAGTAAGGTATAAAATAAGTCATAAATTTTTAACGAAGAATACGAGTAAAGTGTAAAATATATGATATTTTATAGGTTACGAGAAATGGAATAATATAGCATACCAGAAGATAATATATAAGGTGTTACGAGTAGTGAACAAGTAATTTTGTATTAAATTTACTCACGTGATTGTAAGTGAGTGTAAGTAGATAAAATATGCTCGTAAGTGTGTGTCGTAAGAAATTTTCTGTCGTGAGCCCATCTCTAGTTTAAACTTATGCATTTTTTTATAAAATAATTATTTTTTATGTTATTGTAATGCATTATGCATCCAATTGTAAATAATGCATTATTTCAAACTTTCAAATAATTCATAATGTAACCAAATAAAAGTCATCCATTGTTTAATGTTTAGAAATAATAAATATGAAATAAATTTTTTCCAATAATCATGCATTATGTAGCAAATTATTAGTAATGCATTATTTTTCACTTGAAAATAATACGTTGTGGAACAAATGTTTAGTAAGACATCATAAAATAATGCTACAAATAAGTTATATACATTACCTGGTAATGTGTTATATAATCCCTACCCATTACCAAAGTTTTGCTGGGTTCATTTTGTTGTCATCATTTGTTACAAATTTTGTAAAATACAACGCTTTGCGAGCGTATTCGAAAAGCGTTTTACGAGTTCTTTAGATGTTTTTTTTTTTAAATATTCTAAGTTCCTAAACTATTTTTGAATAGCAGTTTTTTGGCATTTTTTTTTTTTTTTAAAATCATAAAAAATGTTTTTAGAAATTTTTTTTTTTTAATTTTCTTAGTTTCGAAAATTTTTTTGAAAATTTTCTACGTTTTTTGCAGTACAAACAATTTTTTTTTTTCATATTTTACTTTGTATCAAACAAATTATTATAACCGAACTAAAACAGAAATTCTTTACATTGGGGTTTTAAAGCGCTTTGATGACTTTGAAAAAAAGTTCTCAAAGCACTTTTTTACATTGCTTTTTAAACGCTTTAAACCTAGCGTAGTTCGATGTTATCATTCGGATCTTCTAAAGCCGCTTTGAAGTTGGTATTAGTGTTTGGGGATTCCCGGACTTTTCAATTTCCCGGGAAACGGGAAAAAAATAATTTATTTCCCGGGATTCCCGGGAATACCGGGAAATTTTCATTATTAATATAAATCATAAAAAACATTAAAATTTTACCAACTGTTTATTAAAAACAGTTTTATTAGAGATAAACAATTTATAAAAACATAAAAAATCAAAAAATAAAAGGTAAAAATCCTGAAATACAATAAAACAAAACAAAAAAAATATTGCAACTTTTTTCCCCACAAAAAATCGCAAAAAAAGCTAAAAATCGCAAAAAAAATTAGAACTACGTTATTCGAGCAAATACTAATAAAGATGGCAGTACTTTTAATATTTGATCTGGAAATGTAAATTCTAGGTTCAAAATCTTTATATTTTTTGACAGTCTTAGCAAAATTATCATTGACCGACGTATATTTTTTGACTTTTTAAGTTTTTTCATGATATTGTCATACTTTTTACACTTGGTCAGTTTTCCTGTTGCACTGTTCTTCCAAATAGAAAAAAATACAAAAAATAGCAAATGTTATTATTCCTGTATGTTAAAAAAATATTAAAAATTAAATTAAAATAAACGTTTTTTATATGAAATGCCCGAGTAAAAAAGTTCCTATATAGTTGTATATAATTTTATAAACATCATATATGATTAAATAGAATTATATAGAATTTGATGCGAAAAATGAGTCGATAAAACTATATAAAATTTGATCAATGTTTCATATATTTTGATAAATTTTTTATGTAATTTTATGCGAAATTTGGACCCCTATTTTTATATAATAATAGCAAAATTATATAATTAGATATAATTATATAAAAATATATAAAATTGTATAAAACTGTATAAAACTATATAAAGTTACATAAAATTATATCAAGTTTTATATAAATCATAAAATTTTGTTTTAATTATATATAATTATATATAATTTTATGTAACTTTATATAGTTTTATACAGTTTTATACAATTTTATATTTTTTTATATAATTATATCTAATTATATAAATTTGCTGTTGTTATATAAAAATAGGGGTCCAAATTTCGCATAAAATTATATAAAAAATTTATCAAAATATATGAAACATTGATCAAATTTTATATAGTTTTATCGACTCATTTTTCGCATCAAATTCTATATAATTCTATTTAATCATATATGATGTTTATAATATTATATACAACTATATAGGAACTTTTTTACTCGGGTGGTTTATTTTATAAAATTCCCGGATTTCCCGGGAAAAATTACAAAAATTCCCGGGAATTCCCGTCAGTCCTTTCCCGGGAATTCCCGGGAAATCCGACCCGGGAATTCCCGGACCCCAAACACTAGTTGGTATACAAAACGCTCGTACAACCGTCCACAACGATTTCTCAACGCTTTTGCTATTGTATTTTGCTGTTTTAAGCATTGAATTTGATTTATTTAATAAGACTGAATTGTGTATTTTTTTATTTTTAACTATTTTTATTAAAAAAAAAAACGAAAAAACCGGTTATTCGAACCGGTTTTCAAATAAAAAAACCGAAACCCGGTTTTTCAAAAACGGCGGTTTTTATAACTATTCGAAAACCGGTTTTTGAAATATGCCGAATAGTTGACAACTCTAAACCCTAGGCAATTTTTTTTATATATTACCGATACTTAAGATTTTTCTAATACTTTTTCATCCGAATCTGTCCTTAAAAATAATCTATCTCATCTCAAGATATTTAGGTTTTCGATATACAATACTGCATATACTCAGATTTTCGCAATGTTCGGGACCCGCGAATTATTTTTTGATGTGAAAATATTTTACCTCATCTGAAAGTAATACTCTTTTTCTTAAAAATACTTTTGGAATGCTTTATATATTTTTTTTAATCACGGAGATATCGACCGTAAAACTATTGCAATTTCGGTTTGGAAACCAAACAATTGTTTTGATATTTTTAGTACCGAATTAGAAGGTTAGGTTAGGTTGAGAGGTTGACATAGTGTCCACAAGACCAGATCCTGATCCATAGTGATACCTCATGAAAAGGGGTGTGTTGAAGGGGGCGGGGAGGGGGATTGTGGTGGGGTGTTGGGCTTCTCTATACATTAATTCACGTTCTTCTGTCTTCCTGTCCCATAGCATGACTATTTAAGTCCACACATGCGTCTCATCAAATTTACTCAGCTTAATATATTTTAACATCTTCCACGGGCTGATCCCTCTTAGTTCCTCCATATTCTGAAAGAAATAAGAGCCAAAACAATTAAATCGAGTGCGAGATAGTGCAGGGCACTGACAAAGATAATGGAGTGAATCTTCCACTGTCTCTTCGTCCCCGCACCATCTGCACAAGTCATCCATAATTAATCTTAACTTTTTCAAATAACATTTCAAGCCGGTGTGGCCTGTTATTATACCTACATACTTCCTTAGATCTGCCTTTTCCATATGTAAAAGCGTTTTTTGAACACGATTTTCGCCGCGAGTCCATAGAGCCTTTGTTTGGATACAGTCATGTCTGCATTCCCATCTTGAATCTTCTTGGCGTTCAAAGTTTTTCCTGATCTCCATGTAAATAGCATCCAGGCCCAGATGTACATCGGTCCTAATTGCGTTGGATGGTAGAATGGCGCCCATACGAGCTAGCTCGTCCGCTTTTTCATTCCCTGGAATATTTTTATGACCTGGAACCCAGCACAGTCTTAAAGAGTGTTGTTCGATAAGAGCCTGAAGCTCTTGGCGACAACGGCTGACTACCCTAGATCGAATATTCCTATTTCCTAATGCCTTTAAAGCCGCTTGACTATCAATGTATATAATGATCTCACTAGAGTAGATCGGTCTCATTGAAATGAGTCTAGCAGCCTCCGACACTGCATACAGTTCCGCCTGAAAAATATTACAGCCGTCCTGTATCCGTAAGCTATATTCAATTCCCAGTTTTTCACAGTAGACTCCACTACCTGTTCCCTGTTGCATTTTTGATCCATAAGTGTAGACCTCAATTTGATGTTCCCCGCCAGGTGGATTTTCCCAGTATTCCCTAGATGGTATTTCAATTTGCACGCTCTCATCCCATACAGTATGGGGAGTCATATAGTCAGTCACACAGTTCTCATATCGATGATTTCGAATAAGTTTTGTGTGGCCATATTCCCGCACCCTTAGCACACGATTTTGTGCCAGCCTTAGCTGTGTCCTAAGAGCGTATTCCTGGATGTATAGGTCCAAAGATGGTAAATCCAGAATCCTACACAGTGCATGTGTAGATGTCGTCCTGCGCGCTCCAGTAATACTCAAGGCAGCTACTCTATTCACCTTGTTCAGATACGCAGCGTGTGTGGCCGTTTTTACAATAGGCCACCACACTATTGCACCATGTGCCAAAGTTGGTCTTACAATTGCCGTAAAAATCCAGTGTATGAGCTTCGGTTTAAGACCCCATGTGTTCCCAATCATTTTCTGGCATCCATACATAGCTGCATACGCCTTTTTGACTCTCTCCTTTAGATTCTCAAGCCAATTTAATTTCCTGTCAAAGATTATACCTAGGAACTTAGCACTGTCCGAAAGTGTCAGACATGTTTCCCCCATGCGCGGGAGTCGAAATTCAGCAATTTTTCTCCTTCTCGTGAAGAGGACTGTTTCCGTTTTCTGAGGATTTAAACCTAACCCGCTGGCCGTAGCCCACTTGTGGAGCGATGAGAGAGCACGCTCCATAATGTCGGATATGGTGTCCAGTGATATCCCTCTTGCCAAAATCACCAGGTCATCAGCATAAGCTATTACTCTAACTCCGTGCCTTCTGAGTTCTAGCAAGGCCTCATTTAGAACCAGAATCCATAGGGTCGGTGAGATGACGCCACCTTGGGGAGTGCCTCTAGTTGCCATCGCTCTCACTGATGCCCCTCCAATTTCCGCCTCAATTATACGGTTCTTGAGAACTTTCATTATCCAATGATTCGCCATTGGGTCATTGCCTGACTGTGTTAACGCTTCCTCTATTGCCTGAGATTTTATGTTATTAAATGCTCCCTCAATATCCAGGAAGCATGCCAGAGTATATTCGCCATAGTTTATGGTTTCCTCGATATTCATTGCCAGCTCGTGAAGGGCTGATTCCACTGATTTACCCTTTGTGTATGCATGCTGGTTTTCAGAGAGCTCCCCTGCACTCATACTATTTCTCAAGTGGTAGTCCAGAATCCTCTCCAGTGTCTTTAGTAGGAACGATGATAGACTGATTGGTCTATAGTCCTTAGCGCTGCTGTGTTGTATCTTACCAACCTTGGGTATGAAAATAACTTTAACTTCCCTCCATCTCTTTGGTACATATGATAGCCTAAGGCAAGATGTATAAATCTGTTTTAGGAGCGGTGTGATGGTTTTCACCAGTCTCTGTAACATTATGGGATAAATACCATCCACTCCTGGAGATTTATATGGTCCAAAAGAACCGATTGCCCATTCAATTTTTTCCTCTGTAACGAAGTCCACACTCCGTAATTGCCAGACATGTGTTGACTCGTCTGGCTTATCCAGTTGACCAGGATCCAGGTTGCATTCCGGGAAATGGGTCCTGAATAACATTTCAAGAGTGTCCTTCGCTGAAGCTGTCCAAGTACCATCAATAGACTTCAAATTAGAAACTATAGGGGTGCCTCTAAGCCCGGCGGAAATTTGGTGCAATTTTTCTTTTTATAAAAATTGCTGCATTTTTTTTTTGGCATTTTTTACTTGAATTGCATTCGAATTTTACATTTCCTTGGGTTCAAATATGACATTTCGTTATTTTTCACGTTGGTGTTATTTTGGATTAGAACCATTTTAAATATTTTTGTGGAACTTATTAATTCAAGATTGCCCACTAAAGGTTATTTTTTTAATGGGCAATCTTGAACTTGACTCTTTTTTGTATTTGTGTTAATTTTTGGTCTTTTGTGGGTTAATATGTTCCACAAAAATATTCGCCACAATATTTTCTACAAAGCTGCTAAAAATAACCTACACCTCAGATGTAAAGAAAACATAGTTTTACAGTGTTGGAAAAAATAATAGGGACGACGAGCTTAAATTTAATTACTTGTTAAAAACTTTTTCATAAATGTCTCATTTTTTTCGCTTCAACTGAAAAATTATCAGTAATATAACGGGATTTAATAATCTGTATAGCTTTTCACGATTCTGTTTTAATTTAAATTTTTATTGGCAAAATAGTAAGAAAAGTATTGAATTTACCTGGAAAAAATAATAGGGACGAAATGATTTAAATGGATTTAAAGTTATTTTCAGTTGTGTTAACCTTTAAGGTATTAAATAATATTAATAAAAAATGCAAAAAATAAACAAAAAAAAAAAATAATTCTGTCCATTCTTGACTTGTTTTAGCCTCTTTTATACTCTATTATAGTAGATTTATTTGTTTGGATATGATTGAAAATTGTTTATTGGGCGTCAAATATATAATTTTCATTTAGATCCAAACAAATAAGTCTTCGTTTTATCGGGCAATGGAACATATGACTAGTCCTTACGGTCAAGGTGATTTCTGGCAAATACTGGACATTTTTGTATTACTTGTAAGCTCAGCGGTGGTTATTCTCTTGGACTTCGACCTATTAGAATAGATTTTAGGAATTATTTTTTTATTGTACGACTCGTCACCGGAGCAGAAACCTCATATTTAAGTTCATAAGATGCCATAAAAGGGGTAGTTTTCGAATTACAACCAAGAATTTGGTCAAAATGCTTTGACATTTTTCAGTCTCTACCCCTGGTTTTGGGCCCATTCTTTGAGCCAAACGAGGTAAATGCTTTATTTTGGAACAATTAATTATTACAAACCTTTACATCATAGATATCCCATCCGCTTTTAATCTTAAACTGGGTTTTCGATTATAATTCCTACAATGGGCACCCGTACCCATTATTCTAAACTATTATCGAGTATAAAAGAGGCTAAAACAAGTCAAGAATGGACAGAATTATTTTTTTTATTTATTTTCTGCATTTTTTATTAATCTTATTTAAGAACTTAAAGGTTAACACAACTGAAAATAACTTTTAATTCACTTAAATCATTTCGTCCCTATTATTTTTTCCAGGTAAATTCAATAATTTTCTTACTATTGTGCCAATAAAAATTTAAATTAAAACAGAATCGTGAAAAGCTATACAGATTATTAAATCACGTTTAATTTCTGATAATTAATTAATTAAAAATATTTTTCACATAAAATCATTAGCCTTTGTCCATATTTGTATTGCCTTAATACCACCCGAGTAAAAAAAAATTGTATGGTAAAACATGTTATCTTATAAAATTATATATAATTTATTGGATCTGATTTTGCTAAATTTCATCCGAAAATTGGCCGCGCCAAAGTTATCTCATAACATCAAATAATATATGAAGTTACAGTTTAATATTTGATTGTATGTGATTTCATCCGGAAATTGGCCGCGCCAAAGTTATCCCAAATTATCTATTATCATGATTTTGTATTAAATATGATATAATATGATGTAATTTCATCCGGAAATTGGCCGCGCCAAAGTTATCTTAAAATATCCAATATCATGATTTTATATTAAATTGGATAATATATAATGTAATTTCATCCGAAATTTGGCCGCGCCAAAGTTATCTTATAATATCTGATATCTTGATTTTATAAAAAAATTATTGGATACATTTTTATCCAAAAAATGTTTCTGTTTTAAGATTTATTTTTAGATATAATAATGTCAAACTGAAAATAAATAAAAAAAAAAAACTTCGAACGGACGGGGATTAGAACCACAAGTCTTTCGTTTTGTAATCGCAATCTCTACCCTCTAGACCAGCGGACGTTGTTAGCAAATAACAACTTTAAAAGACTTAGTTTTAAATAAATTGATCATATCTAATTATATCAAGTTGATCTAACATATAGTAATATATGATTATATCCAATTAAATATGTTATTCACTTATACACAATTTTCAAAAAGACTTAGAAAATTTTTGATAAAATTTGCAAAAAAAAATTGGAATGACGTACAGCGCTATTAGGGGCTTCCATGGTAAACTTAAACAATAATTTTAATGTAGCGATATGCCTTATTTTCAAGTAATAGGCTTCCAAAGTGAAATAAGACTTTGGCTTATAAGTTTGAAATTTTTTATGGAATCAGGAAATCAGAATTAGATTTGAGATCGGGTTCCAAAAATCATTGATAATTTGATAATTTAAACCAAATATAGCTATTATTAACTATATAAATGCAATATAAATTTTTAAAAATGATTGCAAAAATTCAAAAAGTAAAATTTTTTAAGTTCTAAAAAAACAAATGCAATAAAAAAGTGTTTTCTATTTAAAAAAAAAATAAAAAAATATATTTTTTTCTGGAATCGAACTCGGGTTCCCAAAAATGATAGATAATTTTATAATAAATTAAATATAGTTATATATAACTATATAACAGCAATATAATTTTTTAAAAATGATTGCAAAAATTCAAAAAAAGAAAAATTTTTAGTTCTAAAAAAAATAAGTGCAATAAAAAAGTGTTTTCTATTTAAAAAAAAAATAAAAAAAATATATTTTTTTTCTGGAATCGAACTCGGGTTCCCAAAAATTATAGATAATTTTATAATAAATCAAATATAGTTATATATAACTGTATAAAAGAAAAATAATTTTTTAAAAATGATTGCAAAAATTCCAAAAATTAAAATTTTTTAGTTCTAAAAAAATTAAACGCAATAAAAAAGTGTTTTCTATTTAAAAAAAAAATAAAAAAAAACTTTTTTTTCTCGACTGGGCCGGGAATCGAACTCGGGTTCCCAAAAATCATATGTAATCTTATATGATACAATAAAAAGTTTTGTATAACCATATATGTTGACACACAAAAATAAATTTCGAAATACTGGCATATATAATTATATATGGCTAGTGGTTTGGTTAAAAAAATATTTTTTTTATACATGATTATATCAAAATATATATTCCATTACATATGCGACCATTTATAAATATATATTGAGTTTAGACGAAATTTGCGCATATATAGTACCATACAAACACAGATATGTTATCGTTTAAGACACATATAATTATATCTATAATTTTTGTTGGAATTTTTTTTAGTATGGAACCATATATAGTTTTAAATGGTATTATATTAGTCATATATAATTATACATAAATTGATACTGGATTTTTTGTATAGTAAAGTCCTATACATAATTAGATTTAAAGTCACGTATAATAATGTATGAAATCGGATTAAGTTTTATGTGCAACGTATGATTACATCTACCATTTATATTAATATATTATGAACAATATAATTAGATATGATTTTATATGACATCATTTAAAAAAATTGGAAAATTTCAAAGTGAGATATAATTTTATACTTTGACTCATATAGTTGTATATGGTTTTATGAAAACATATAAAATAATATACTTTTATATAAATTCCTTTTTACTCGGGCAGACAGCTCCTGTAAAGGAGTTGCTTTATGAGGGAGTTAGGCCTGCAGCTAGATTAGTGACTGTGCCGGTGAGATCAGTGACTGTACCCACGAGATCTACAGGCGTAGCTGATGCATAGGCCAATAAATTCATTATGGCTAAAGCAGCAAATGCAAAAATGGTATTCATTATTAATCTGTAATTAAAAATTAAAGATAAATAGCTATATTTTGTGGAAATTAACTTATACATTTTTTTTAAATATTTTATTTTGAGAAAGATTACTCTAGCTCAAGGTCATATTTCTTTTACTAATCATTACGATGATATTCACCCAAAATAATAACATTGAAAAATACTCTGTAAAATGACTGTAATCTTAATTTAACAGATATTTGACTGAGTTTTCTGTCAAAATACAGATTTAAAGAAAATACTTTGTATTTTGTTGTGACAAAAAAACAAAGTTTCCTCTGTTATATTACTTTTTACTTTGTAATCTTAATTTTACAGATAATTAACAGAGTTTTCTGCTAAAATACAGATTTAAGCAAAATACTTCGTATTTTTTTATAACCAAAAAAAAATTTCTGTTTTGAGTAATTTTTGTTTTTGTTACCAAACATCAAAATTTTATCTGTATATTTTTTTTTTGATAAAAAGTTGAAAGAGTAGCAAAAAAAGTTTTTAAAAAATCTTTTCAGAAATCTTTTAAAAATTTTACAAAATACCATGCATTTAACTAAACTCTGTAAATTTACAGAGTTTTTTTCTGTAATTTTTTTTTTCATCAAATGCATTTTACAAATATATGTAAATTTACATAGTTTTCTTTGCTAAAATACAGAGCTTAAAAGTAAAATTACAGAGTTTTCTCTGTCAAAAAGCTTTCATATTTAACCAATATTTTACTGTAAACTCTGTAAATTAACAGTTTTTTGTCAAACTCATTTTACAGAGTTTTTTAGTAAAATTACCAAGAACTGCTGTTAGCTGGTATGGTGTACTCTGTTAAATTAGCAGAGTTTTTCTGTAATTTAACAGTGTTATTATTTTGAGTGTATATTTTAACAAATCCTAAAAAACACCCCGAAAGAGGGGTATGGCGGGGATTGAAATGTTTTACAAAAGTGTTAGCCATAAAATTATACTAAAAATGTCAGAACACACCAAGACCAAAACTTAACACAAACATCAAACATTCAAAATTGCCCACTAGGGGTTAATTTTTTTTTGAAATTTTTTTTTTAAATTTTTTTTTGAACATGACTTTTTTTTGGTGTTTGTGTTAATTTTTGGGCTTAACGTAAATTTTAAATTTTATGGGAAACATTTTTGTGGAACATTTTATCCCCGCCCTCCCCCTTTTTGCCTTTAAAAAATTTAAAAAGCATTAAATCTTTCAAGTAGTTTTTCTAAACCTTAAGACTTAGGTGTAGAAAGAACGTTTTGATATCTTAGGCTTTTTCTGTAGAAAAATTGAATAGAAAAAAATTCAGAACCCAAGTTTTCTAAGGGGAAAACTCACTATAGTAAATGGAGAATCTTTCTATACGCAGAATTTTTCTAATCCGCGCCTGCTAATTTGTTTTTAGATATTGATATTTTTTTCTTGAAAATTTTAATATTTTAAATTTTTTTAACAAATAACAATTTTAAAAAATCACTTACTCAAAACTACACTCAAAAAAATAACTTAATCAAAATATTAGTAAAAGGTGTTGTAATTTATTTCAACCAAACTTTAGAACAAAAATTGTAAAAATTTAACTTTTACAGATTTTTTTGGCAATTTACTATTGGTAAAATACAACTATTTTTTGGTACTTTTACTATATATTCTTGCTAGTTTTTATACCCTCCAACTACAGTATGGGGGTATACTCACTTTGTCATTCCGTGTGTAACGCATCGAAATATCGGTCGGGGACCCCATAAAGTATATATATTATTGATCAGTGATCGATTCTAAGACATTTTAGCGATGTCCGTCCGTCCGTCCGTCCGTCCGTCCGTCCGTCCGTCCGTCCGTCTGTCTGTCTGTCTATCCGTCCGTCCGTCCGTCCGTCTGTAGTTAACACGATGCAGTCCAAAATAAAATAGCTAGACCCTTCAAGTTTGGCAAAAATATGTATTATGTTCTTAGGCAGGTTAAGTTCGGAAATTGGCCAAATCGGACCAGGGGGAAAAAAGTTCCCCCTTGAAGAACTAAATCACCTCTAAAAAAATACACTTTTTTACATGTTTTTTTTTGTATTTTTGTTAATTAAATGAAACATTTGGTATATTTATCGCGATGGGAAGGTGCTCTCAACGTCCCCCACTGACCCTATCAACCCCCTCCCCCCCAAAAAAAAAAGAAACGCCCCTAACAAATTTTTGTTTTTAATTTTTTTTTACATTTTGGAGGGTATAATAGATTCGGCACAGCCGAATTTAACACTCTCACTTGTTTTTTTCTATTTTACTATAATTTTGGCAAAAATATTAGTATTTTCCCTAAAGAAATGGTAATACTTTTTATTTTTATACCCTCCAACTACAGTATGGGGGTATACTCACTTTGTCATTCCGTGTGTAACGCATCAAAATATCGGTCTAGGACCCCATAAAGTATATATATTTATGATCAGTGATCGATTCTAAGACATTCTAGCGATGTCCGTCCGTCCGTCCGTCCGTCTGTCCGTCCGTCTGTCCGTCTGTCCGTCTGTCCGTCTGTAGTTAACACGATGCAGTCCAAAATAAAAGAGCTAGACTCCCGACATTTGGCATGAATATGTCTCATGTTCATAGGCAGGTTAAGTTCGTAAATGAACAAAATCGGACCAGGGGGAAACAAGTTCCCCCTTGAAGAACTAAACCAACCTCTGAAAAATACCAAATTTTAACATGATTTTTTGTGTTTTTGTTTAATAAATGCACCATTTTTCTGCCACAAAAAGTTCAAAGTCCTGCATTTGGACTCAGAGAATTAGAAAATGTCGATTTTTCGGCCCGCCCCCCTTTTATGGGCGTGGAATAAAACATTTTTTTTTAATAATGATAATCTTGTATTTCTTTAGTGCAAAAAGCATAAGAATGAATTTTTAAACACATATTCGAGGGAAAATTTGCCCCCCTCAATTACAACTAGCAACCGCCTGACCCCCCCCAAAAAAAAATAAAACGCCCCTGCATTTTTTTTTTTTTTTTTTGCATGTTGGAGGGTATAAAAGATTCGGCACAGCCGAATTTAACACTCTTACTTGTTTTTCTTAGTTTTAAAAAAAAAAAATAGTTTAAAGTGTTCTAGTGTGAAAAAAAAAATCATTGCAGATTCTGCTGTTGTTGAAAGTCCAGCTGCCGAAAAGAAGGTAAAAGATGATGCTGCTAACACCATAGCAAAGAAGTCATACATTACTGAAATAATGGTTGATGATGCTATTAGTAACTTTAAAAAACGTGGCGCTCAAAAATAGGCTACACAATTTTTAGTAGTTCTTACCATATTTTTTGCTAATTTTACCATATTTTTTTGCTAATTTTATATGAAATTTTTTTAAAATTTGGCACCTAAATTGTTAATAAAACGTTTATAATTTTGAAAAATTAATTTTTAAAATTTTAACACATACTTAAATATCTAATCTTCAATATCCAATTTTTTTTTTTTTATTTTTTTTTAAATACATGTGAAAAAAATTTAAAATTCGAAATTTTACTTGAAAATGTAGGGGAAGCTCCATACACTTGATCCCTAAAAAGGCAAACGCTTATAACTTCTAAACTAATTCATATATTTTCTTGAGGTAAATTTTTTTTAAAAGCTCTCTGTAAGGGGTATCTGCAATGGCAATATAAAAAATTACAAAATTTTTTTTTTTTATTTATAGCAAAAAAATTAAAATAGCGAAAAAGGATCAAGTGTCTATATGCTACAACATACTTGATCCCTCGCATTAGACACTTGTTCCCGGGATCATGTGTATTCATTAAAGTGATTTGATCCCCGGGGATCAAGTGTATTACAAGAAAAAAAATATACAACAATGTCACAAAAATTATTTATTTTTTTTTATTTTATTAAGTAAAATAAAAAAACAAATTATTTGTATTCTCTTAAAAATATTTATTGTATTGAGTAACTTAAAAACACATTTCGTTTATTTCATAAAATGCTCTTTGCGTCATTGATCACTTCAAATACTGCATTTTTTAAATTTTCAGAATTTATTGGAAATCGTTTTAGGACACCTGCTTTTCTTTTATAAGAAGTTTCCATCTTTATTTAAAATTTTTCACTAAAAGCACATAATAATTTTTATATTTATTTTTATTTTATTAAGTACACATTGGAAATAAATTTAATATTTTTTTTAAACTTCTAAATTCTTACACCGGACGATTAATTGAACTGATCAGTTCGACATCAAATTGAAAAGAAAGACTTTTCTGAAGTCGTTGACTTTTCACAACTTATTAACACTGCAGCCAACTGATAGATAAACATAAATAATAAATACCAACATCAAGATCAATAATACGAACTTATACCAACCGTTAAAATATATAATTGTCAAACAATATACACTTGATCCTCGGGATCAACTGTATAATTAAAAAAGGGATCAAGTGTGTTAAAAAGGACTTTTTTACATTTTTGTGTAATACAAAAAAAGTAAAAAAGCCAATCCAAAAATTATAAATGCAAATTAATACGTGACATTGTACTCTTTAACCACAGAACAAGAGCCATTTTGGATATTGAACACAAACTTCAAAAACCCTTTCAAGTAACCTCAGAAAAAAACACAAACATAGTCAAATTTTCAGTGGTGTTCGGTGCATGCTCCCCATTTAAGAGAAGTACAAAAACAAAATATTAAAATAATAAGGCTACTAATAGGACTAATAAACGCTACACAAAAAATTTTAACTTTTTAGTTTTTGAGATTTGGGGGGGGATCAAGTCTTCTAAGTGATCAAGTGTGTCGAGCTTCCCCTACACAGAAAATAAAATCATAAAATTCAAGTCAACAAACAGCAATTGTGAATGTCATATACTGATATCAACCAAACATTTAGTAAAAACGGCATCCCGTTAGTCAATAATACAAAAAATCGATTTTGTTTTCAACAAACTACGTCAAATAATTTTATTTCAATCAACAAATCATTAGTGGCAGTTTGTCAATAAGACAAAGAAAAATATTTTTTTAACTTTTAAATAACCCGTTTGTTATTAGTGTTCAATAATTTGTAAATAAAACAGATTTTTTTCAACTATTTATGTCAATAAACGACTTTGTCAAATAAAAGTCATATTTTCAACAATTTAAATCAATAAATATAAAGAACTTTGTCAATCTAACAAAAGCGTACATTTTTTTTTAACAATTGCTGTCTATAAAGAATTTGGTAGCTTTTGTAAAGTACTATAAAACAAAAACACAAACATACTATTACGACAACATGCTCTCTCTCGTCCTGTAGTTTGTTTTTTATTTGTGCCTGTACTTCTTTTTAAAAAAGCAGACAATGAAAAATGAAGACAATTAAAAAAAAAAAAAGATTATGAATTTAGTTTTATCTGAGCTAGCAAGGGGCATGGCAGCAATTGAAATTATTTCATAGAAAATATTATTAAAAAATGTATTTCGAAAAAAAATAAATCTTTTTCAATAAACATTTTGTTTTGTTAACTATTGTTTTGTTTTTGCCTTTATATTTTTGGAGTAATTTTTTCACAGAATTTGCTTTCCAAGTTTTTACCGATTGCTATGTTTGTCTAAAACGAAACTAAAACATGTGTATATAAAAAAGAAAGAAATAAAGAACAAACGAAATAAAAAGAATTTTCAACAAAAGACAAAAACGGTAAAACGATAAAAGTAAAATACATTCTTAAGTTTTATAAAAAAAAAATATTGGCTAGCAAAATACTTTTATTTAATTTCAACATTAATATTCTCTTACATTTATCTCGATTTTAAAAAAATTTATTTCTAATTTTTTTTTCCTATAAAAAAAGTTTTAATTTGTCAATACAACTAATGCTGTTGGTTGATATCACAAATTTGTTTGTTGAATTCCTTTACCATATCAACAAATGACGTTTGTGTTTGTTGAATTTCTTTGTTGAAAACAAAATTTATTTTTTTTCTTTTGTTAGATCAACAAATTACGTTTTGTGTTTGTTGAATTTCTTTGTTGAAAAAAAATTTAAGATTTTGTACGTTTGTCAATACAAATAATAATTTAGGAGAACTATTACAAACTCATTTATCAATTGTTTTTTCAACAATTAATATTTACAAACGTTAGTTGATGTTACAAATTTCCGTATAGGAGCACTTTCAGTGAAAAATTTAATTGTATTCACAAATATGGGGGTCAATATAACAATTCGTTTTTTTCTGTGTAAGAAATTCTTATGTAGACTACTACGCAATTCTCATTTGTTCTACTTAAGCTAAAAAAATGACGAAAAAAAAAATAAAAAAAGTAAAGTGTTTTTCTTTAAATTTTTTGTTTAAAGTGTTTAAGTGAAAACAAAAAAAAACATTTTGGATTTTGATGTTGTTAAAAGTTAAAAGAAGATGCCATCAAGCCGAAGAAACCATCCAACAACCGAAGTAATAGTTGATGCTGCTATTACTACATTTAAAGAACGTGGTGCTCAAAAACAGGCTAAAAAGTTTTTAGTATATTCACCAAATTTTAAATCAACTACTAATCAGAGAAAAAATAAATTATAAAAAAAACAGTTTTTTTTACCAAATTACAATTTTTTTTTTATCTATTTCAATTTTACCATTTTTTTTTGGTAATTTACCATATTTTTTGATAATTTTACAAGGTTGATTTTTTACAAAAATAAAATGGTATTCTTATAATTTTACCATTTTTTTCCTAATTTTTTGGTTAGCAAAATGGTTTGCTAATATTACAAAAATTTTTGCAACGTCCAAAACTACAGTTTTTTTTGCTAATTTTAACCGTTTTTATACCCTCCACTCTAGTGATAGAGGGTATATATAAGTTTGTCATTCCGTTTGTAACACCTCGAAATATTGGTCTAGGACCCCATAAAGTATATATATTTATGATCCTCGATCGATTTTAAGTCGATCTAGCGATGTCCGTCCGTCCGTCCGTCCGTCCGTCCGTCCGTCTGTCTGTCTGTCTGTCCGTCCGTAAAAAACACGCTAACTTTTGAAAGACTTTACAGAGGCTACTGAAGTTTGGCATATATGTTTGTCATTTACCTGGTCAGGTTGGTATTGCAATCCAGCCAAATCGGTCCAGTGGTTCAAAAGTTATGAGCAAAAGAGTAAATTTCGGCAAGGGTGTTTTGCGAATTTACGAGATAAAAAACACGATAACTTCCGAAAGACAATAATGAGACTACTGAAGCTTGGCATGTATCTTTGCCGTTCCTAGGGTCTGTTTGGTATTAAATTTCAGCTCAATCGGTCCAGTGGTTCAAAAGTTATAAGCAAAACCCTGAATTTCAGATTAGTGTCATCTAAAATGCCACGTGTTTTAACAAGTTTTAAAAGCATTGGTGGTAACTAAACAATGCTTTTCAAACTTGTTTAATTTTAAAGCAATGCTTTTCAAACTTGTTTAGTTCTAAAAGCATTGGTAACTTAAAAATTACACACGAAAAAAATTTTATAAAATTTTACACTCAAAAAAAATTTTACACTCAAAAAAAATTTTACACTAAAAAAAAAATTTACACAAAAAAAAATTTATTTTTTTTTTACAAAAATGACAATATTTTGTGTACATACATTGTTTACAGTAAAAAAAAACATTACACTCATAAAAAATTTTACACTCAAAAAAAAAAAAAATAGTATTTTTTCTTTTTTTTTAAATGACAAAAAAAGAGTTTTTTACTCAAAATAAAATATTTCTAATCAAAATTGTTAATTTTTTCACGTTAAAAAATGTACTACCCTTTAAAAAAATGCATTGCGGAGGGTATTCATAGATTCGGCAAAGTCGAATTTAACTTTTCTACTTGTTTTTTCTAGTTTTACAATATTTTTTTTTGAGTGTAACTTGATTAGAGGGTTGAAAATTGAAGCATTTGCATTAAATATTTCAATTTTTAGCACTAAAAAGGGGATCGTTTCCGAAATTGTGCGGTTTGGCATGAAATGCCGCATATATTTTTAGGGAAATCGGTGTATAACTGTTGGGATATTTCTCTTGTCAGTAATTTCTTTAAAAGAAAAACAATTTTCAAATAGTATGCAATCATCAATATTATTATTTATTGAATTTTTTTTTTTTAATTTTTTAAAAATATTTTTTACATAAAACCATTAGTCTTTGTCCATATTTGCATTGCCCTAATACCAGACAGCTCCTGTAAAGGAGTTGGTTAATAAGGTCTTAGGCTTGCAGCGACATTAGTGAGATCTACAGGCGTAGCTGATGCATAGGCCAATAAATTCATTACGGCTAAAGCAGCAAATGCAAAAATGGTATTCATTATTAACCTGTAATTAAAAAATAAAGATAAATAGCTTTATTTTGTGGAAATTAACTTATAATTTTTTTTTTAAAATATTTTATTTTGAGAAAGAGTATTCTAGCTCAAGGTCATATTTCTTTTACTAATCATTACGATGATATTCACTCAAAACAATAACATTGTAAAATACTCTGTAAAATGACTGTAATCTTAATTTAACAGATATTTGACTGAGTTTTCTGTCAAAATACAGATTTAAAGAAACTACTTTGTATTTTGTTGTGCCAAAATAACAAAGTCTCCTCTGTTATGTTACTTTTTACTTTGTAATCTTAATTTTACAGATAATTAACAGAGTTTTCTGTTGAAATACAGATTTAAGCAAAATACTTCGTATTTTTTTATAACCAAAAAAATTTTTTGTTTTGAGTAGTTTTTGTATTTGTTACCAAACATCAAAATTTTATCTGTATATTTTTTTTTTTTGAGAAAAAGTTGAAAAAGTAACAAAAAAAGTTTTAAATTTTTTTTTTTTTTTTCAGAAATCTTATAAAAATTTTACAAAATACCATGCATTTAACTAAACTCTGTAAATTTACAGAGTTTTTTTTTTTTGTAAATTTTTTTTTTATCAAATGCATTTTACAAATAAATGTAAATTTACATAGTTTTCTTTGCTAAATGGTGGTTTATTTATCCAATTTTTTACTAGAAACTCTGTAAATTAACAGTTTTTTTTTTGTCCAAATCATTTTACAGAGTTTTAAAGTAAAATTACAGAGTTTTCTCTGTCAAAAGCTTTCATATTTAACCAATATTTTGCTATAAACTTTGTAAATTAACAGTTTTTTTTGTCAAACTCATTTTACAGAGTTTTTTAGTAAAATTACTAAGAACTGCTGTTAGCTGGAAAAGTATGGTGTACTCTGTTAAATTAGCAGAGTTTTTCTGTAATTTAACAGAGTTATTATTTTGAGTGAATTGTTAAAGTAACACTTTTTGAGAAACCATTTATAATTTGTTTGTTTTATATTGATTGGTTTGGTCATTTTGAAAGGCTTGCTCGCCACTTGTTTCGGAATTCGTCAAATTCCATTGTCAAGAGCATTTAGCAAATTGAAAATCGTTAGTGGCAAAACATAAAAGTCTTATATTCGTATATAAGTAGACATAATGAGAATTTATGTACTAAATACACAACATAATAAACCTCTAAATTTCAAACGAAATGTCCGACCAAACCATCTCTATTTAATTCAAACACACCTTCATTTAGTAAACGAAATATGATCTTGAGCTAGAATAATATTTCTCAAAAAAGAATTTTAAAGGTCGAATAATAAATAATTTTTATTAATTTAAAAATTAAATCAGAAACTTTTAAAATATTTATTTACCCTTTTTGTAAAGTTTGGCTTTAAAGTTAGCAAATGAAACTGTATACATTTTCTGAAAAACAGAAGAGTATTTAAAGGAAAAGTATGGAAAAATCGGTGATATGAAAAAAAACACTAATCACGATTTTTTTGTTGAAATTGCAATAAATCGGCAGTAGATAATAGATTTTGTTAAAGGGTACAAACATAATAAAAATCATGATTTGAGGAGACACACGAATCACGAGTTTATTTTATTATTTCTAACGAAAAAAATTTAAATTTAACGATAAGAAATACTTGGCGTAAAATTTTTAATTAATATTTCCATACGAAAAATTTCTGAAAATCAGCGAATTTTTTTATAAATCTGAGTAAAAGTGCGATGAGGGTCCAACCGGATAATAGAAAAAAATATGGACATCATACTATACATTTGGGTGGCACAAATAATGTTTTTTTTTTCAATTTTGTCGATCGCCGGGAAGTTTTTAGCCAATTCGCACAATTTTTACCCTGGCCGATAAAAAAAAATTTTGGCTTAAAAAAATTTCTTAAAAACAACCCAATGGGTCCATACCCCGATGTCCGTCCATATAAAACTTAATTTAAAACTTAAGCTTCTTTTGACCCACGTACGGACGCTATTTAAATTGGAAAAAATCGGTCCATGTTTTGGCCTAGCCCCATACAAACATCCTCTTCAAATATGGATCAAATGACCCTAACAACCGTTTTATAATAGGTATAATTTGAAATTTGATGCGTTAACGTGTTTTGTACTCACAAATCACCATTCTAAATTTCAAAGAAATCGGACCAGTTTTTCTTGTAGCTCCCATACAAATAACCCTTCCAATAGTCACATAAATCTCTAAAATTTTATTAAAATAGAAAATATTTTATTAAGATTTTGTTTCTGTGTATTTAACGAGTACTTTAATAACCCAATGAAATCTGATTATAATCACAGCATTTTTTGGAATTCGGCCCCATATGAAAATTTCGGCCGATATTCACTTAAAGCTATTTATTGGCCACAAATAGAAGAATATTTTACTCAAATTTGGTTTGTGAGTGTTTTTTACACTGGTTAAAGATTTGACAAAGAACAGACCCAACCCAGCAAATCTTTCCATTACCAGTAATGGGTTTTGTAATATTGGTAGTAATTACATTTCGGAGAATAACCAATATGAAGTTAAACCTTTTTTTTAAATTTTTCATACTTAATTTTTTTTTTACAATTTTTTTTTTTTTTATTTTGAGGATGTTTATTTTCTTTACTAATTAAAACCATGATATTCTCATAGCATAATTTTCAAGAAAATTATTTTTTTGTTTTAAATTTATTTATGTTGGTAATTTTTGCAAGACTTAATCGACACTTGTTTCGGAATTTGTCAGATTCCATTGTCAAGATTATTTAGCAAAAATAGAAACGATTTACTACAAAGTAGAAAACGAGTCTAATGACAAGTACAATTTCTTCGATTTTCTAATTCACATTGTGAATAGAGTCGAATATGTACACTCAAAATAATAACTCTGTTAAATTACAGAAAAACTCTGCTAATTTAACAGAGTATACCATACTTTTCCAGCTAGCAACATTTCTTGGTAATTTCACTATAAAACTCTGTAAAATGATTTTGACAAAAAAAAACTGTTAATTTACAGAGTTTCTAGTAAAATATTGGTCAAATAAAACACCATTTAGCAAAGAAAAACTCTGTAAATTTATGTGCAACCAAAATTTTACAGAAAAAAACTCTGTAAATTTACAGAGTTTAGTAAAAAACATGTTAATTTTTAAAATTTGTATAAGATTTTATAAAAGATTTTTTTGTTACTTTTTAACATTTTCTCAAAAAAAAAAAAATACAGATAAAATTTTGTTTTTTTTACAGAAAACTCTGTTTTTTAACTATGAAATTAAGATTATATAGAAATAAGTAAAATACAGATAAAACTTAGTTTTTTGGTTATAAAAAATACAGAGTATTTCGCTTAAATCTGTATTTTAGCAGAAATCTCTGTTAATTATCTGTAAAATTAAGATTACAAAGTTAAAAGTAATATTACAGAAGAAACTTTGTTTTTCTGTCACAACAAAATACAAAGTTTTTTCTTTAAATCTGTATTTTGACAGAAAACTCTGTCAAATATCTGTTGAATTGAGATTACAGTCATTTTACAGAGTATTTAACAGAGTTATTATTTTGAGTGTATTAATACTTTAGTTAGTGCACAAACGATTTGTCATTAGACTCGTTTGCTACTTTGTAGTTAATCGTTTCTATTGTTGCTAAATAATCTTGACAATGGAATCTGACAAATTCCGAAACACGTGTCGATTAAGTCTTGCAAAAATGACCAACATAAATAAATTTAAAACAAAAAATAATTTTCTTGAAAATTATGCTATGAGAACATCATGGTTTTAATTAGTAAAGAAAATAATGACCTCGAGCCAGAATAAACATCCTCAAAATATAATATTTTAAAGGTCGAATAAAACAATTTTTATTGTTTAATAAAAATTAATCAGAATTTTTTTTTTATTTTAAAATTTCAAAATTTCAATCCTCACCGCCAATAAAAATAAACATTTTCAAGTGTCTAATGAGCCATATTTTCCACAATAAGCCGCCAAGTAAATATTTCCAAAAATCCCAAATAAATATTTTTCTTTAATTTTTTTCTTCTTTCTATATTTATTTTATAAACAATTTAAAAATAACAAATGTGTTTTGTTAAAATAATATTTTAAAAATACCAAAATGTTTATATTACCAACGCTAAAGTGACCATAACCATATATAAATAAATAAAAGGCATTTCATATGTTTATATAAAAAGGATTTAAAAAAGATTTATTTATTAACTAGAGTCATAAAGACACATTTTAGAAAAATGTTAAATAAATAATAAAACTCATAAAAGAAACATAAAGGCAATTTGTAAATACGGTGAGGAGCAGTAGTTAAATTTTAGGGGTTAAAAAAATTATTGAAATTTTAATGGAAAACAAGTAAAAATTTTAAATTCGAGTTTGCCGAATGTATCAATACTCTCCAAAATGTTAAAATTGTTATTGCAAGAACATTTTATTTGCAAAAAACTATTTTTTGAAAAAAATTTATTTGCAAAAAACAATTTCTTGAAAAAATTTTTATTGAAAATTGTTAGTAAAAAATTGGTAAACAAATAATTTTGTTAAGAACATTGATAAAAGAAGTTAATTTTGAGAAAATGTTTCTTTTGAAAAACGAAATTCCTCTAAAAAACAAAATTTTTGGGTAAAAATTGTGATAAAGCGCTCGTGTTCGAACGTAGGAAAAACCGTAATTCTTAAGGCATAATTACTTGAGCGAATACGGTTCGGAGACGTGTCAGCTGATACGTTAGCTTGTACTAAAATATAAAGAAATGGGTACTTAAACGAATACGTGACGGTGTATAGCGGCCGAACTTTAAAACGATACAACAGCCCGTCACGCTACAGCACCGCTACAGTAGCGCTCAAGTGCCTTGGCCTTTAGAAAATTAAAACAAATCAAACGTTTTCAGCAATTTGTTGATATTTATATTCTAAATTCGGAAAACGGTAGATCGGTTTTCGAGATATCGCCATTTGATTTTTTTTTAATTTTTAAAAATTTTTTACGCTAGAGCGCGAGTGATTTCTTATAATTTTTACCCCCAAAATTTTTTTTTAAAGGAAGTTTAAAATTCTGTTTTATTTTTTAAATTAATAAAAATTATTTATTATTTGACCTTTAAAATTCTATTTTGAGAAAGATTATTCTAGCTCAAGGTCATATTTCTTTTATTACCCATTACAATGATATTGTCAAAGTAACAATTTTCAAGAAACTTTTTATAAAGATGTTTGTTTTAAGTTGATTGGTTTGGTAATTTTGCAAGACTTACTGCAGACGTGTTTCGGAATTCATCAAATTCCATTGTCAAGAGTATTTAGCAAATTAACAATCATTAGTGGCAAAACATAAAGTCTTATATTCGTATGTAAGTAGACATAATGAGAATTTATGTACTAAATACACAACATAATACAGCTCAAAATTTTAAATGAAATGTCCGACCAAACTATCTCTATTTAATTTAGAGCTGTATTATGTTGTGTATTTAGTACATAAATTCTCATTATGTCTACTTTCATACGAATATAAGACTTTATGTTTTGCCACTAACGATTGTCAATTTGCTAAATACTCTTGACAATGGAATTTGACGACTTCCGAAACACGTGACGAGTAGGTGTTGCAAAATGACAATACCAATCAACAAAAAACAAACAACTTTATAAATAGTTTCTTGAAAATTGTTACTTCGACAATATCATCGTAAGGAGTAGTAAAAGAAATATGACCTTAAGCTAGAATAATAATCTTTCGCAAAAAAAAATTTCAGAGGAAGTTTAAAAAAAATTTTTTTCGAAATTAATTTCTTTTATCAATGTTTTTTAGTGTCCGACCGAATACACCTTTTTTGGCCGAAGCCGAAGCCGAATATTCGGCCAAATTTTCACTATTCGGCCAAACCGAAGCCGAATATTAAAAAAAAATGTTTTGAGCACAAATATTATACAATTATTCGGTATTCGGCCTATTCGGCCAAAATTGTGGCCGAAGCCGAATAGTGGCCGAATAGTGCTTTTTGGCCGAAGCCGAATATTCGGTCGGACACTAATGTTTTTAACAAAATTTATAAAAGTACTGTATTGCAAGATGTTTTATTTTTATACTTTGACATTCCGTGTGTAACGCATCATATTGGTCTAGGAACCCATAAAGTATATATTTTATTGATCAGTGATCGATTCTAAGACATTCTAGCAATGTCTGTCCGTCCGTCTGTCCGTCTGTAGAGGACACAATACGGTCCAAAATAAAAGTGCTACACTTCCGAAGTTTGGCACGAATATGTCTTATATTGCTAGGCAAGTTAAGTTCGGAAATGGGAAAAATCGGACCAAGGGGAAAAAAGTTCCCCATTGGAGAACTAAACCAACCTAAGAAAACCCGCATATTTTGCACGGTTTTTTGTACTTTTGCTAAGCAAATGCAACATTCTTATCTCAGGTGAAGTTTAAAACCGCAAGGGGAGGTGCTCCCTAACGTCACCCCCCAACCTCCCCCCCCAAAAAAAAATAAGCCCCTGGTTTTTTTTAATATTGTTTTTTTTTACATTTTGGAGGGTATAAAAGGTTCGGCACAGCCGAATGTAACACTCTCACTTGTTTTATTTAATATTGGTGGAAAATTTTGAATTTCAAAAAATAAATCCAAAAAAACGAGTTTAAGTTATCGGACTTGGCTCAAATTAAGTTTATATAAAAGGTGATCTCAAGCTCTATAAAAGGACCAAGGGAAAGAAATTTTTATATATTTTTTTTTTAATTTTTTCAAAGTAGGAAAAAACTGCCAATTTTTGCAAATTTCAAATAGCGATATCTCGAAAACCATTTGACCGATTTGCATTTGAGCGATATCGCATAACTTAAGCTATGTACTACAATAAATTTATTAACCATTTTACTATTCTTTTATTTTCAGGTAAAATTTTAACTTCAACTCTAAAACAGATCATAACTGAATTCAAATTGGTAAGTAGAATTTTCTTTTATTTTATTTTATTTTATTTTATTTTATTTTATTTTATTTTATTTTATTTTATTTTATTTTATTTTATTTTATTTTATTTTATTTTATTTTATTTTATTTTATTTTATTTTATTTTATTTTATTTTATTTTATTTTATTTTATTTTATTTTATTTTATTTTATTTTATTTTATTTTATTTTATTTTATTTTATTTTATTTTATTTTATTTTATTTTATTTTATTTTCATTTATTTTTTATTTTATTAAGAATTACCATATAATTGCAAATCACACAGAAAAATTTTGAAACGAATTTCAGTCAACAAAAACGCGGATTTAATCAATTTTTTATTGAAATTCCTCCAATTAAAAAAATCATTATACCAATCTTTAATTTTTTTTAGATTTTGATCAAAAATTTTATCAATTTACAGTCAATCAAAATAATGATTGATTTAACAACTGAATGGAAAGTTTATGGCAAAATTATCAAGAAATTCATCTTTTTTGCTTTCCAATATGTTGCCAACAATAAAAAAGTAAAACCCGGTTATTTCGTATATTTTTGAATTAATCTATTCAAATAAATTAAAGCGAAAAAAATCTAGTATATTAAAAATTTGTAATTCGACTGTTAAAGAAAATAACAAAAATTTTAATCAAAACATAGGTTGACTCATTTTAATTTTGTTGATCAATAGATTAAATTAAAAATTTTAAGAATATAATTTGTTGGGTGCATATACTAATTTTACCTAACTGAGAACTGGTAATATGACCTTCCTCAAGTTGTGTAACAGACTACCCCTCTCATGGGAATCAAACCCACGACTTCCAGACTCTTAGGCTAGCACGCTACTAACTAGCCTACTGGGGCGCCTAGAATTTTTTTTATTTGGAATTTTTTTTATTTGAAATAGAAATTCAGAAATTTTTTTTCTAGTTGTGCTTTTTACAAATTTCGGTTTATACTGTTAAAGAGGGTTTTACGAGTGTCATAAAGGCCGTCTTGAATTTTAATTAAGCATATTTACTTGTTGTTGTCCCGAGCAGTTTGGAATATATATTTATAAGTTATAAATTATAACTTTTAAGCTTAAATGATATCATTAAGCTTAAAAGTTATAAACAAATATTTGGGGATCTAAAAACACCTTCTAGTTGTAGAAAGTTTCCACAACTTCGTGAAAATCTAATACCATATTCACATTGGCATGTTTAAATTTAAACATGTGTTTCCCCATATATTCAAAACAAAACATCGTTTAATTTTAAACATCTCGAAAACATCTCCAAAACATTTCCAAAACATCTCGGAAACACGAAATAACAACCCTGTGTTAAGTAGTCAGGAAAAAAACAGCCGCTGCTAAACGAACCAAAAGAGACGCGGATGCTTTTTTAAACTACTGGCAATGCGAACACTTTCGTTTAATTTTAAACACAAAAGTTAAACGATGTTTTAAACATTGTATGCGAATATGGTATAAGCGAGCCACCTAAAAGACTTTTTTTTACCTATAAATATCCTTGGAATTTGTTTTAAAATGCTCTCCCGATATTGTTAGAAATTTCATAAAAAAAAGTCCTTTTAGTATGCAATTAACAATAATATTATTTATTAAAATATTTTTTTTTAATTTTTTTAAAATATTTTTCACATTAAATCATAATCGTTGTTCCGTCTATATGTGTAAAAAGGACCGATTTCTAACAGCTTCTATAAAAGAGTTGGCTTATTTACCACCAGTAAGTCCTGAAAGGGTATTAGTAACTGCGCTCAGATCCAAAGGCTCAGCTGATGCATATGCCAATAAATTCATTACGGCTACGGCAACAAATGCGAAAATGGTGTTCATTGTAAAGCTTAAATTAAAAAATTAATGGTGATTAGCTTTATTTTGTCAACTTATAAAAATAATACAGCCTCACAGAAATAAAAAAAAGTTGTGACTTAGAAAGTAGAACCACTAATCCTAATGTATTTTGACCTCCTGAATTCAATTCCGTCATCAGAAGTGAATTGCATCGTCGGGATTTTATATAATTTACAAGGAAAGTCCGAAAAGTAAACCTACATGGTTTCTTTGTAAATTTGACTAACTTAAAGTTTTTTTTAAATTTTATTTCTGTATTTAAAGTTTAAGTCTAATTTATTACGAAGAAAACAAGAGTTTTTTTTACTAAAACCCGTCAAAATTGTAAAAGTTACATGCATTTGAACAAAAATGCATAAATTCAGTTTTACAGAAAAACAGTTGTATTGGTTATTTCGGGTCTGTCGAATTATGACCGAAATTTATGCATTTTTGTTCAAATGCACATAACTTTTACAACTTTTGACGGATTTAATTAAAAAGCTTCTTAATTTCTTCGTAATAAATCAGACTTGAACTTTATATACAGAAATAAAAATGTTCACTTTGCGGACTCTTCTTATAAATTACAGGAAAACCCAATGATATAATTCAATTTTGATCGTGGTTTCTATCGTTGCAACGATAGAAGCGTTGCAACGCGTTGCAACGCGTTGATTCTAATGGTCAAAATACATTAGAAATAGTTAGTCTAGTTTCTGAGTAAGAACCTATTTTTTAGTTTTGTGGGGCTGTGTTATTAAAGAAATTTATTTACCGTTTTTTGAAGTTCTGATTTGAAGTAAACAAACGAAACTGTATATATTTTCTGAAAAACAGATGGGTATTTAAAGGAAAAATGTGTTGAAAAAAGCCGTAATATGAAGAAAAACGCGAATCACGATTTTTTTTTGGAATTGCAATGAGTACACACACAACAAATGTCACGATTTGTGGAGACACACGAGCTTATTTTATTATTTTTAAAGAAAAATAGCAAATTTAAAGATAAACAAGTAGAAAAGTTAAATTCGACTTGGCCGAATCTATGAATACCCTCCACAATGCCCTTTTTAAGTGATAGTAAATTTTCTAACGTAAAAAAAATAACATTTTTGGTTAGAAATATTTTACTTTCTGTAAAAAAACTTTCTTTTATTAATTTTTGAAAAAAAAAAAAAATTACTAATTTTTTTTTTGAGTGTAAAATTTTTTTTTAATGTATTTTTTTTTTTTTTTAGTGTAAAAAAACTTTTTTTGTTAATTTTTGAAAAATAAAAAAAAATAATTTACCAATTTTTTTTTTGAGTGTAAAATTTTTTTTAAGTGTAAACTTTTTTTTTGGTTAGAAATATTTTATTTTCTGTAAAAAAACTTTTTTTTATTAATTTTTGAAAGAAAAAAAAAAAATACTAATTTTTTTTTTTGAGTGTAAAATTTTTTTTGAGTGTATTTTTTTTTTTGTTTTAGTGTAAAAAAACTTTTTTTGTTAATTTTTGAAAAAAAAAAAATATAATTTACCAATTTTTTTTTTTGAGTGTAAAATTTTTTTTGAGTGTAAACTTTTTTTTAAGAGTATTTTTTTTTGGTTTAGTGTAAAAATATTTTTGTGTGACAAAAATACCTTTTAAAATATTTTTCTGACTTACAAATGTTTTTAAAACATGTTTAACGGGTTTTCAACACGTGAATTTAAGGTGAACTAATCTGAAATTTACGGTTTTGCTAATAACTTTTGAACCGCCAGACCGATTTGGCTGAAATTTAAAACGAACCGGACCAGAGGAACGGTTAATATATATGCCACACTTCAGCACCCTCAGAATTGCCGTTCGAAAGTTACAGAGTGTTTTATCTCGTAAATTCCAGAAAATCCCTTGCCGAAATTCACTCACTTGCTTATAACTTTTGAACCACTGGACCGATTTCGCTGGATTGCAATACCAACCTGACCAGGTAAATGTCCAACATATATGCCAAACTTCAGGAGCCTCCGTAAAGTCTTTCAAAAGTTAGCGTGTTTTCAACAGACAGACAGACAGACAGACAGACAGACAGACAGACAGACGGACAGACGGACGGACGGACGGACGGACGGACGGACATCGCTAGATCGTCTTAAAATCGATCAAGGATCATGAATATATATACTTTATGGGGTCCTAGACCAATATTTCGAGGTGTTACAAACGGAATGACAAACTTATATATACCCTCTATCACTAGAGTGGAGGGTATAAAAAATATTGGCTTAAAGTTTTATATTAATTTTTGTTTTCCGGTCCGAACCTCATAGCACATTTTCGCAGATTAATATAAAAATTCGCTGATTCTAAGACATTTTTCGTAAAGAAATATTAATTAAAAATTTAAAGACGCTTTGTTCTTATCTTTAAATTTGTTTTTTTATACCCTGCACTCTAGTGATAGAGGGTATATAAGTTTGTCATTCCGTTTGTAACATCTCGAAATATTGGTGTAGCGCCCCATAAAGTATATGTATATATAATCATGATTCTCGATCGATTTTAAGACGATCTATCGATGTCCGTCCGTCTGTCTGTCTGTTGAAAACACGCTAACTTTTGAAAGACTTTACGGAGGCTCCTGAAGTTTGGAATATATGTTGGGCATTTACCTGGTCAGGTTGATATTGCAATCCAGCGAAATCGGTGCAGTGCACACTGGGCCGAGATGGTAGTTTTTTTGGCCAAAACTAAAAAAATCAAAATTATTAAATTGAAAAAAGTGAATGCACTATTATATTAAGTAATACTTGCTGCACTTTGTCTGTAATTTTTGTAAAAATCGGTACACCCGTTCTCTTGGAATGATCCATCAAAGATAAAATATGTATGTTTAAATCTCCATATACCGTAATCAAAAAAGCTAACAAATATATACATTATTAAGGTGGGAACTTGTTTTTTTTTTTTTGGGGATTAATTTATTTGACAAAGGGAAGTACAACATGTAAATGGGTATGAACAGCTCTTTTTTCCTATTTCTTTTGATGATTTTTTGATATTTTTATGTAAATTTTGAAAAATTGTTCCATTTGAAATAGTTTTTCCAAAATGTTCCCCGACATAATCCAAAAGTTAGGATGCCAAAATGTTCGTTGGTTTACTAGCTTTCAAACTGACCTGCCCGCTTTTGCCCGTTTTTTCATCTGCGTATAAAATATCAATATAAAGGGAGATGAACAAATCTAAAGTTGTTAAAATTATCCTTTTTTTATTGAATTAAATTAATTTTATGAATAACCCAATTTTAAAGTTTTTACATAGTGTTTTTCTATATTAATAAGGGATAAAATGAAACCCGGTTACCCAAAAACCCGAATACACAAACAACCGGTTACGAGAAAAAACCGGTTATGAGGAAAAAAAAAATAGTTTTTTTTAATCGTATTAAAATTTGTTTTCAATACATTAAACAAAAAAAAAATAAGTACGCGGTTAGGCAATCCAGACAGTTTTTTGAAGAGTGTGGAACTTTTGATAAAAAAGAGTTTTCACAATTTTTATACCCTCCACTTAGTGATAGAGGGTATATATAAGTTTGTCATTCTGTTTGTAACTCATCGAAATATCGATCTGGGACCCCATAAAGTATATATATTCATGATGCCCCATCGATTTTAAGACATTCTAGCTATGTCCGTCTGTCCGTCTGTCCGTCTGTCCGTCTGTCCGTCTGTCTGTCTGTCTGTGGAAAATGCTGTCGCGTACAAAATATTGCAGAGAGATGACTGAAACTTAACATATTTGTTGGAAGTTCTCCCGAGAAGTTTGGTATTGCATTTGAGCGATATCGGTTCAGCGGTTCAAAAGTTATGAACGAAAATGTAAGCACACCTCAAAAAATTCAGTACATTCAACATAACCTAAAAATACAAAATGCTTTAATTCGGCTTCTGGTTGACATATGTGAACATAATTGAACACCAAATGGTATTTAAACAAGTACGAACATATTTTTGACAAAAAAAGAAAAAAATCGCGGATTTTTTTCGCGGAAATTTTTTTTTTCAAAAAAAAAAATTTTGTTTCAAAAGTAATTTCCTTTTAAATAAAGTTTTTTGCAATAATCTTTTTGAAATTGTGGAGGGTATCACTACATTCGGCAAGGCCGAATTTAACTTTTTTACTTGTTTTTTTATTATTTTTTCTTCAATTTTTGGTATTTCAATTCCATGTGTAAACGGGCAAGTTTTTTGTAAAGTAGGAATAAAAAGGATAATTCTGGCCCAGACAGTTTTTTGAAAGGGCGTGAAACTTTCTATAACGATAAGTTTTTAAAAGGGAGGTTTTCGAAAAAAAAAAAAATATTTTTTCTAATTTTTTTATAAATTTTATTTCAATTCCATTTTTAAAACGGGCAACTATTATGGAAAGTGTAGATAGGAAGGATAATTCTGGCCCAGACAGTTTTTTGAAAGGGCATAGAACTTTTGAGAACGATGAGTTTAAAAAGGGGGTTTCCATAAAAAAATATTTTTTTTTTTTTTCAAATTTTTAATATTTCAATTCCATTTGCGTAAACGGGCACAAGCGGATAACATTTGTGGCAAGTAGGGATAAAAAGGATAATTTTGGCCGAGACAGGTTTTTGAAAGGGCGTGGAACTTTTGATAACGGTGGGTTTAAAAACAGGGCTTACAAAAAAAAAAAAATTTGTAATCTCTTATTTCAATTAAATTTTTGAAAACGGGCACAAGCGGGCACATTTTTTGGAAAGTGCGAATAAAAATGATAATTCTGGTCCAGACAGTCTTTTGAAAGGGCGTGGAACTTTGGATCACAATGAATTTTAAAAAGGGGGGTTTTCACAAACTTTTTTTATTTCTTTTTTTTAATTTTTGGTATTTTAATTCCATTTGTGTAAACGGGCAAAAGCGGGCAACTCTTATTAGAATTAAAATTTTAAAAACGGGCACAGGCGGGCAACTTTTCTGGAAATGGCTGATAAAAAGGGTAATTCTGGCTCAGACAGTTTTTTGAAAGGGCGTGGAACTTTTTATGACGATGAGTTTAAAAAGAGGGTTTTCAAAAAAAAAAAAATTGTTTCCAATTTTTTATATGCTCTTATTTCAATTCAATTTTTGAAAACGGGCACAAGCGGGTAACTTTTTTGAAAAGTGCTGATACAAAGGATAATTCTGGCCCAGACAGTTTTTTGAAAGGCCGTGGAACTTTCTATAACGATGACTTTTCAAAAGGGGGTTTTCAAAAAAGAAATAATTTTTTCCATTTTTTTTTATAAATTTTATTTAAATTCCATTTTTGAAAACGGGCACAAGCGGGCAACTCTTTTGGAAAGTGTGGATAGAAAGGATAATTCTGGCCCAGACAGTTTTTTAAAAGGGCATGTAACTTTTGGTAACGATGAGTATAAAAAGGGGGTTTTCAAAACAAAAACTTAATTTTTCCCAATTTTTATAAACTTTTTTTTCAATTCGATTTTGAAAAACGGTATATTCACAAAATTTAAATGATTTTTGAAAACTTTTAAATCACGTGATTTAAAAAAAATCACTCACGCTCACGCGTAAATCACGTTGTATTTTTGAGTCACGCAAATCACGGGACCAGAGACCTTTTCCGATTGAAATAGATAAACAAAAGACAAGTGTCTCTTTATTTGTTACATTTACAACATCTGTAAATTTTACTAAAAATGAAGTGTCCACCCTGAAATAGTTTCCTTGTAGGTCCGATGCCAAAAAGTTTCAAAGCACTTATTTATTAGCCTAACCCTTAACCCACTGAAATCGAAATATGAGTTATTTTGTTATCATAATTTTGGTTCTAGCATGAATTTGGGCAGAAAAACACGAATCTGAAGTCCGTTTGTCAAAAAAGTTTAAATTGAAAGCTCCAGGTGAGAAAAATTAAAGACCGTCTGTAGAAGGTGTTAGTGGGCTAGCTGAAAAAAAAATAAGACATAATCTGAATAATTCGATTTCGAAAAATTCATTTTTATTCAAAGTAAAAATTTTAATACATTGACTACAACAGGTAAATACTAATATGGAATAATTCATTCGTTTTGGTGATACTTTTTAAAACAGATTTTTGTTTGGAGTAACACAAAAGTACGTTACATTCGAAGCAAAATGTGTGTATTTCTCATTCCTATATGGCAAAAAAAATATTAAGCAAATCTGAACTCGAGCATCTTTAAGAAATCGCATTTAAGGATTTTGTGATAGTTTAACTATTTGCAACATGGAGTAACGCGTTTAATCCTCCTCGTTGAAGGCACATGTGGTATAGCTATGGACCAGCTGGTCTACTCACGCTACACCACCCCTAACCTTCTGCTGACCCTCCCTTTATAAAATTGTAAACATCTTCATGCAATTTTTTCAAATGTTCTCAAGGACAAGTCAGCATTTGGTCATCGTTGCCTAAAAGCATTGGTGGAGCACTGCTGACCAACTTCTGACTTTTCCTTTGGAATATTTGGAAAAATTATATGAAGATGTCAGCAATTTCAAAAAGGGAGTGTCAGCAGTATGTCAGGTGTGATTTCGTTTGGCCGACAGTTACGACTTCTTAGAACCACCCAAATCAGAAAATGATAAATTTCGTCGAATCTCACACTTTCCAAAAGTTAAGTCTTTACCTATTCCATTACTGGTGGTTGGTCCTGCGGTGAATGATGGACAACCAAAGGATCGTTTAAACAAAAGCACAGGGTTCTTTTGCACGCTCTAGCGAAATTCATATATATTTTCATCATTATCTAAAGTTTGGGTCTCCGACAAAAAAGGAATGTGTTTGTTGTAGCCATTTCGGGAATATGGAAAACAATCCTGGTTGCATAACCTTTGTCTGGATTTGGTGTCCATTGCGACCCATATAAGAGTTTATCAGACCTATTCTTATTTGTGGACGATAAACTTTTGATAGTTGAACTGGATCTCTGAAGAGTCTTTGTGCTAAATTATCACCCTCATTCAAATAAGTCGCAACTTTTCTGATTTTAAAAATGGGATCATGTCCAGCAATACCCTTTTTTAACCTTTTTATATTAATCGTTTATCGACAAATATTTATTTTTATGTTCAAATTTGTTTTTCGGCATACTGTGTGGTATGTGTCGTAATCCATATTCGCTCCAGTGCATCAATGTTTGAGTAACGTAAAATCGACATAAAAATTAATATTCCAATGTATCGACGAAATCCGTGATCAACTTTAAATTGTGTGTTTAAGTTTTCTGTAATTTTTATATCGATTCGTTCCAAAGCTCTTAACCTATAATAATGAAATCGATTAGTCGACAAGTTAACTGCATTCACAAACGTTGAGGCATCCATTGGTTGCAAAAAATCGGCTATCATTGCATTATCTTCAGGCTCGAACTAATCGCAGCAGTAATCAGGATCATCGTTAAAGCTTTTGTATTCATCCTCAGTTAAATTTTGAATCCATCAAACCAGCAATTTATTTATCACTCATAGAAGATAGTTTGAAGTTTTTTTGCTTATGGCAGTCATGATTTCTTCCGATTTTTTCGATGCATATTCTTAAAGCTCCAAAAATAACTTAGCCAACAATAAATACGATTAATTCAGGTGATCCAAAGACGGGCATTGGGGATATTTTTTTTCAGCTTAACCACTAAGACCGTCCACAGACGGCCTTCACAAAACACTCGATTTGAACAAAAATATTTTTCCCAAAATTAATTTGACAATAAATTATCAAAGATAAATCTTTAGCAATATACTAAAAAAATTCCCGAGACGATTGAGCTTTTGAAAAGTTATTTTTTTTAAGCTTAAATTTGCACAAAAATCTTAAATAATTTTCGCACATGTTTTCACAAAAATCTTCGCAGAAATGTCTATATATATCATAAATAATTCTCAGAGTACGTTCAAACTGGCACCATTTGATAAAAGACTTTAACATAAAATAAGTCTCTTTGGCGGTTAAAGCTTAAACAATTTTAAGTTTGATAAAAATGCATTTTAGTGATGACCTTCTGTAGACGGTCTTAGTTGGTTAAGGGCTAATATAGTCACGTGATTTAAATGAAAATCACTCTATAATCACGTGATTTAAAATCACTCACGCTCACGAGTGAATCACTTGGTTTTTTTCAGTCACGCAAATCACGGGACCAGAGACCATCTCCAATTCAAATACACAAATAAAATACAAGTGTCTTTTCATTTGTTTCATCTATAACATCTGTAAATTTTATTAAAAATGAAGTGTCCACCCTGAAACAGTTTCCTTGTAGGTCCGATTCCAAAAAGTTTCAAGTCACTTATTTAGTACCCTAATATATGCTTATATTCTGAATTTCAAAAAAATCTATTTACATTTACGACCTGTAGAGACTTTTGGCCAAAAAACCTACCATCTCGGCCCAGTGTGCAGTGGTTAAAAGTTATGAGCAACAGACTGAATTTCGGCAAGGGTTTTTCGTGAATTAACGAGATAAAAAACACGCTAACTTTCAAAAAGCAGTTCTGAGGATGCTGAATCATGTCATATATATTTTTTACTTCCCTGGCCTAATTCGTGATGAGTTTCAACCAAATCAGTCCAATGGTTCAAAAGTTATTAGCAAAACCGTGAAATTCAGATTAGTTTCACTTTAAATTCACGTGTTGAAAACCCGTTAAACTTGTTTTAAAAACATTGGTAAGTCACAAAAATATTTTACAACGTATTTTTGTCACTCAAAAATGTTTTTACACTAAAAAAAACACTAAAAAAAAAACACTTGAAAAAAATTTTACACTCAAAAAAAATTTATTAATTTTTTTTTTTTCAAAAATTACTAAAAAAAAAGTTTTTTAACACAAAATAAAATATTTCTAATCAAAAATGTTTTTTTTTTCACGTTAGAAAATTTACTATCACTTAAAAAGGGCATTGTGGAGAGTATACATAGATTCGGCCAAGTCGAATTTAAATTTTCTACTTGTTTTGTTTTCCGTTTGGAACCTCATAGTACATTTTCGCAGGTTAATATAAAATTTCCCTGATTCTTAGACATTTATCATAAAGAAATATTAACTAAAAATTTTAAGACAATTTTTTCTTATCTTTAAATTTGTTTTTTTTTTTTTTTAGTAATAAAATAAACTCGTGATTCGTGTGTCTCCTCAAATCATGAATTTACTGCCGACTTAAGACGTCGTTTGTCTTAAAATTTAAGTTTTACTAAATTTTTAAATTAATTAGTTTCATTTTTTATCAACTTAAAATTATAACTGCCACTGCAATTCAAAAAAAAAATCGTCATTTTGCTATTCTTTATATCACTGCTTTTTTCAATACCTTTTTCATTTAAATACCCATCTGTTTTTCAGAAAATTCATACAGTTTCATTTGCAAACTTCAAATCCAAACTTTAAAAAACGGTAAATAAATATTTTCAATACACAGTCCAACAAAAATAAAAAAAAGGTTCTGACCCAGGCACTTATTATACATTTTGATCTCCTGAATTTGATTGCACCATCAGAATTGAATGCTATCGTTGGGTTTTCCTGTAATTAACAAGGAAGGTCCGCATAGTCAACCTACCTGATTTGTTGAGTTACAAATTTAAAAATTTTTATTTCTGTATATAAAATCAAGTCTGATTTATAACGCAAAAAAAAAAGGCTTTTTAATAAAATCCGTCTTAATTGTAGAAGTTACAAGCATTTGAACAAAAATACTTAAATTCAGTTCACACATTCGGCAGACCTGAAATAACAATACAACCGATTTTTGTGTAAAACTGAATTTATGCATTTTTGTTCAAATGCATGTAACTTCTTAAAATTTTTACGGATTTTAGTAAAACGCTCTTATTTTCCTCGTAATAAATTAGACTTAAACCTTAAATACAGGAAAAAAAATTAAGTAGGTTCACTGTGCGGACTTTCCTTGTAAATTACAGGAAAACCCTAAGATAGAATTCACTTCTGTTGGCGGAATTGAATTCAGGAGGTCAAAATACATCAGTATTAGTGGGTTTAGTTTCTGGGTCAAAACTTCTTTTTATTTTATTGGGTCATAGGTTAACAAAATAAAGCTAATCACCATTAATTTTTAATTTCAGCTTTACAATGAAAACCATTTTTGCATTTGTTGCCGTAGCCGTAATGAATTTATTGGCATATGCATCTGCTGAGCCTTTAGATTTGAGCGCAGTTACTAATACCCTTTCAGGACTTACTGGTGGTAAATAAACCAACTCTTTTATAGGAGCTGCTAGATCGGGTACTAAGGCAATGCAAATAAATACGGAAAAACGATTATGATTTTATGTGAAAAATATTTTTAAAAAATTAAAAAAAAAATTAATAAATAATATTATTGTTAATTGCATACTAAAAGGAATTTTTTTTTTAGAAAATTTCTAACAATACCGGTGGAGAATTTTAAAACAAATTCCAGCAAAATTTAAATCCCAGAAACATTTTTCAAGCATTTAAAAAGTACACGTTTGAAAATTAAATTTATTTTTAGAGCATAGTACTCTGTTCGTTTATAAATATCTGTCAAACTTTATAAGAACAAGTAGAAAATGTTAATTCGACTTGGCCGAATCCATGGATACCTTTTACAAGTCTCTTTTAAAGTGGTAATAAATTTTCTAAAGTGAAAAAAATTAACAATTTTGATTAGAAATATTTTATTTTGAGTAAAAAAGTTTTAATTAAAGACTTACTCGACACGTGTTTCGAAATTTTTTAAATTCCATTGTCAAGAGTATTTAGAAAATTGACTTTCACTAGTGGCAAATCATCAAGTGTAAAGTATTCGTATGTAAGTCGACATAATGAGAGTTTTAGTGCACACAAAAAATTTTTGGCTAACAAATTTCAATTAAATCTATTGATCAACAAAATTTAAGTTAGTCAATTATTGATTTGATCCACATTTTTGTTATTTTTTTAACTATCGAATTACAAATTTTCAACATACCAGATTTTTTTCGCCTCAATTTATGTGAATACATTAATAAAAAATTAATGTATTAAAGGCCGAAATAATTTCTTTTAAATTTAAAACAGTATGTAAAATTTTAAAATTTAAATCTTTTAAAATTAAAACAGTATGTAGAAAACTTAAGTTAAAAATTTTTGAGAAAAAAAAATTGACTTGATTTTTTTTGAGTAAAATTATTTTTTAGTGTACAATTTTTTTCGAGTGTAATTTTTTGTTTTGTAGTGTTATAATATTTTTGAGTGACAAAAATACTTTGTAAAATATTTTTCTGACTTACCTCATGTGAATTTAAGGTGAATCTGAAATTCACGATTTTCTTAATACCTTTTAAACCACTGGACCGATTTGCGGAAATTTAACACCAACTTCACCAGGGGAACGATAAATATATATGCCAAGCTTCAATAGCCTCTGATTGTCTTTCGAAAGTTAGCGTATTTTTTATCTCGTAAATTCGCCAAACACCCTTGCCGAAATGCCATCTTTTGCTTAAACTTTAGAACCACTGGACCGATTTCGCTGAATTGCAATGCCAACCTGACCAGGCAAATGACCAAAATATATGCCAAACTACAGAAGTCTCTCTAAATTTTTTCAAAATTTATAGTGTTTTCAATAGATAGACAGACGGACGGACATCGATAGATCGTCTTAAAATCGATCGAGGATCATGAATATATATCACGAAATCTAACAGAGATTTTAAGAAATCTGAGCGAGGGTCTTAAAATTTTGTGTACACATTTGTACTATGGAGCCAACAAAACATATCCATTTTCAGTTTTTTAAATTTAAAAAAAAAAATCGCGATTTTTTCCCGAATTTTATTTCCTTCAAAAATTAAAAAAAAAAAAAATCAAAAAAGTATGATACTTTGAAGAGCCATGTCTTCGAAAGTTTTTTTCGAATTCTTCCATTCAAAAAGCATTTGACTGTAACAATCGTCCTTTTTTATATTAATGCACTCAAAAAAATATTTTTTTAAAAAGTGTATTTTTTGATGCAAATGTAATTTTTAGATGCATTTTTTAAAACTTTATCCTAGAAATTAAAATAGGAGGTAGCAAAAAATCTAGTTAAGTGACGAAACTTCCTTGTAAATTTTATCGCTTAAAAAAAATTGTAAATTTACAATTTTATTGGTTAAAAGCTTGTAAAATTACTCAATTATTGGTAAAAAGATTGACAAATTAAAAGGAATTCTTGTCAAATACAGTGGTTATCAACTAACGATAACTAATTAGAAACGCTTCTATAATATAATACTCAAAGCTATTATTGTCAAACGAGTATAACACTATGCTACAAAAAACCACAAAATCGAATATACTTTTAAAATGAGGTAGTTGAGGTTGTAGGTCTCGTCGAAAATATCACAAAAATGACCATCAAACTTGCCAGACACCCTCAAATTTGAAAGTTATTGTCAAAAAACGATTTTTCGGGACATTTCTCACTAAACCAGGTGTAACTTTAACATTTTGCAACCGATTTTCAATTTTTCAACTGTTTTGGATAGAAGAAGGATAGGGCTTTTAAAGTGTGTGTGAATTTGTCTATACATATAAGAAAGATATGTATTGATTTTTTCAACAATATCTAATTTTTTGTTATTTTTTTAAAACTTTTTGAGTTTATCGATTTTTTTCTGCTATAGTTCGTTCAACAACATTTATATTTATAAACGTATTCTTAAAGAAAATTTAATTGTGAATACGATGAGCTTTATGCCGGAAAAATCGGATAACAATTGACAGAGTTGTGATAATTTTTCTAAAAATGAAAATTAAGATTTTGCATGAAATTGCAGTTCGGATAACCCAGACAAAACGAACATACTGAGGGGTCGCGTATCATTATTTTAAAGAGTTTTGGCCTTTTGAATTCCAATTTGACCTTGAAATTGCACTATCTTATAAAATTTAGTATATATTAATTTATGTTAAAAAACTCAAAACCTGAGGAGATTGAGCATTTTAAAGGCCAGATGCGGATTCAGCGCGCCAAAAACCTTTACAAATATTTTACATGACCTCTTATGATAATTTTTTTTTTTGCCTTAGTTAGAGTTATCTTAGAGTTATCTGAACGGCGATTTCCTGCAAAATCTTAATTTCCTTTTTTATAAAAATTATCACAACTCTGTCAATTGTTATCCGATTTTTTTAGGATAAGGCTTATCGTATTCAGAATTAAATTTTCTTTAAAAATTTATGTTTATAAATATAAAGGTTGTTAAACGAACTATAGCAGAAAAAAATCGATAAACGCGAAAAATTTTCAAAAAATAACAAAAAAATTAGATTTTATAGAAAAAATCAATAGATATCTTTCTTATATGTATAGACCAATTCAAGCACATGGAAATCCCTATCCTTCTTCTATCCAAAACAGTTTAACAATTTAAAATCGGTTGAAAATTTTCAGAATTACACAAGGTTTAGTGAGAAAGTCCCAAAAAAAGCGTTTTTTGGCAATAACTAGGGTTTCTAAATTCCCGGACTTTTTCAATTCCCGGGAAATCGTTTTAAAAAAATTGCATTCCCGGGAATTCCCGGGAATTTTTTTGATAAAACAAATTTTTAAATTTATCATATACAAATTATTATATTACAAATTATGGTCGTATTTTTCAATTTGAAATCATTTTAGATGCCTTTTTTGGAAAATAGTTCATAAAATCTAATTTTTGTAAAAATATTGGACCTTGTCCCAGTTTTAGTATTTGCATTGACGGATTTTCACTACATACAAAATTTCTTACAGTTCGGAAAATATGTATAACTTATCCGATTTTAAAATTTTACAAAAAATGCATTTATAACAACTTCTTGGAAATTTTTTCTAATTTTGACTACGCCAGCCGTAAAAAGCAGTATTAGAAGCTTTATTTGTAAGCCTCTCCAGAAAATTTTGAAAAAATCTTAGCGGTCCTGGTTGGCGCACCGACGATATTCTTTAAAGTGTGGATTTTTTATCTAATTTAATGATCTGAATATGATATACCAAATTTCGAAAAGAAAAAATCATTGGAAATTTGAACTAACAAGGGAAGTCTCCCTAGTGTCACCCGCGGATCTTTATGGAATTGGTTTGATTTTGTAGATCCGAAAAAATAAAGGGACACGTATTTTTTTTTAGCGGCCCAAATTCATATTTAGGGGGTAAAAAGGAGGGGGGAAGACAAGGCCATTTTTCAGTTTTTTTCGTTTATCTCCCATATTATGCAAAGAAACTTAGTCATGTTACATACCAAATGAAAGGTCTTTGGAAAACCTATCTACTTGTGCTAAGAACGTGTCCAAACATGCACAACTTTTCGTTATATTGAGTAAAATACCAAAACTTTAGGACATTTTTGTTAATAAGTCGAGAAATATTAACTTCTTTGGCCCGTTGTTAGCACCACGAGATAGATATTTTTAATACCTTTAATCTGATACCACACATGTCTATATTAATTTTGTTTAAATAGGCGTAAATCGTAAAAAACTGAAAAAGGTCAATTTCGCCCCATACAAATCGACCCCCCCTAAAAATGAGTTTGGGCCGCTAAAAAAAAATACGTGTCAAATTAATTTTCGTTCTTAACAACATATCCAAATTTCATAAAGATCGGAGGGTGACACCAGGGAGACTTCCCTTGTAAGTAAACATTTGCCGATTTGCAACCAACCTTTGAAGTGAAATTCAGTTTCATTCCGTATTTTGTCACGCAATCTATTAAAGAAAAATGACTATAAGGCCTAAATAATATGCAAGCTGAAGCATATCCTTAATAATTTTTCTTCAAAAATTTAAATTTTTTCAAAGTTTTAATATTATTTTTAAAAAATCAATTAAAATTGTGTTTAAAATGTGTAAATTAAACATATTTATCTTAAAAAAATTAGCGACGAATTCCCGAAATTTCCCGAAGAAAAAATCCCGGGATTTTAAGAAAAATGTTTTCCGGGAATTCCCGGGAAATTTTTCCCGAATAGAAACCCTAGCAATAACTCTAAAATTTGAGGGTGTCTGGCTAATTTAATGTGCATTTTTGTGATCTACTCGACAAGACCAACAACCTATACTATGTCACATCAGAAGTATTTTTTCACTGTAGCACAGTGTAATTTAAAATACATAATGTTATGTAGGTAATTGATAAAGCTTGAATTTAAGCTTAATAGCGTCCAGATTGAGTAAATAATAAATGTGCTACGAGGGTCGATCTGGAAAATGAAATTATTTATAGACATTTTTTAGTAATTTTTTTAAAAATATTTCTAACAAGGAAAGTCTCCCTGGTGTCACCCTCCGATCTTCATGAAATTTGGATATGTTGTTAAGAACAAAAATTAATTCGACACGTATTTTTTTTAGCGGCTCAAACTCATTTTTAGGGGGGGTCGATTTGTATGGAGGAAATTGACCTTTTTCAGTTTTTTACGATTTACGCCTATTAAAGCAAAATTAATATAGGCAAATGTAGTATCAGATTAAGGGTATTAAAAATACCTATCTTGTGGTGCTAACAACGGGCCAAAGTAGTTAATATTTTTCGACTTATTAACAAAAATGTCCTAAAATTTTGGTATTTTACTCAATATGACGAAAAGTTGTGCATGTTTGGACACGTTCTTAGCACACATAGATAGGTTTTTCAAAGACCTTTCATTTGGTATGCAATATGACTAGGTTTCTTTGCATAATATAGGAGATAAACTAAAAAAACTGAAAAATTGCCTTGTCTTCCACCCTCCTTTTTAACCACTAAATATGAACTTGGGCCGCTAAAAAAAATACGTGTCCCTTTTTTTTTCTGCTCTACAAAAAAAAAAAACCAATTCCATAAAGATCCGCTGGTGATAATAGGGAGACTTCCCTTGTAAGTCGATTTTTTCTAAGTTCAAACATTTGAAATTTAAAAGATGTTCCAAAAGTTTTTATTCAGTTATCAACTAATTTTTCCAACAACCCAAAATTATAGTCGGTCAAGACCGATAGGTTTTTCAAAGACCTTTCATTTGCTATGTAACATGACTAGGTTTCTTTGCATAGTATAGGAGATAAACAAAAAAAAACTGAAAAATGGCCTTGTCTTCCCGCCCTCCTTTTTACCCCCTAAATATGAATTTGTGCCGCTAAAAAAAATACGTGTCCCTTTATTTTTTCTGCTCTACAAAAAAAAACACCAATTCCATAAAGATCCGCTGATGACAATAGGGAGACTTCCCATGTTAGTCGACTTTTTCTAAGTTCAAAAATTTTAAATTTAAAAGATGTTCCAAAAGTTTTTATTCAGTTATCAACTAATTTTTCCAACAACCCAAACAAAAAACAAGTAAGAAAATTATAGTCGGTCAAGACCGACCATAAAATACCCTACACCAGAGTTTCCCGGAAAATGGGTCCCAAGTTCAAACATGGACTGATTAGATCTATATTTTGTCAAATCTTTAATAAGTGTAAAAAGCACTCACTAATCAAATTTGAGTGGAATAGGCTTCTTTTTGTTGACAATAAATCACTTCAACTGAATATCGGGCGAAATTTCCACATGGGACCTAAGTCCAAAAATGGTCCGATGATAATCAGATTTGATAAGGTTATTAAAGTACGCGTGTAACATACACAAACAGAATTTTAATTAAATATTTTATATTTTCATGAAATTTGAGAGATTTATGTGAAAATCGGGAAGGTGGTTTGTATGGGGGCTACAATAAGAACTGGTTCGATTTTTTTAAAATTTGGAATGGTGATTTGTGTTGATAAAACATGATTACCTGCCAAATTTCGAATAGATACCTGTTAAAATGCGTCTATTAGAGTCATTTGAGCCAAAACTAAAGAGGACCTTTGTATGGGGGCTAGGTCTAAATATGGACCGATTTTTTCCAATTTCAATAGGCTTCGTCCTTGGGCCAAAAGAGGCTTAAGTTTCAAATTTCAAGTCAATTGATTAAGAATTGCGACCTGTATCGTGTTTACACCGTTTACATGGACAGACGGACGGACGGACGGACGGACGGACATCGCTAAATCGACTCAAAAAGTGATTCTAAGCCGATCGGTATACTTAAAAGTGGGTCTAGGACCAATATTTCGGATAGTTACAAACATCAGCATAAACTCATTATACCCTGTACCCATCGACGTATACGGGGGGGGCCCAACAACAACAACAAAAAAATATTTTTTTATATACATTGGAAAACACGAATCTCACGAAAAAAACAACAACATTTTTTTTGTTGTTGTTGTTGGGCCCTGAAAAAACAGTCCTGCATACGCCGTTGCCTGTACCACAGTGTGGTGTAGGGTATAATTAAGACAGAAGAACACAGTAGAACAAAATCGCATTTTTGACCTAAAATTCGTTTGACTAACAATTTTTTGTAAAGAAAGAAAATATATAATTTAAATTTTTCTTTGTTTACAAAAAATTGGTGAAAACGAAGAGAGCAATATGCTTTAAAACTTAATTAAGGGATCTAAAAAAACGTGTACTTTCTAAATGCTTAAAATGTCCTTGGTATTTAAATTTTCCTGCTATTTGTTTTAATATGCTCCACCGGTATTGTTAGAAATTTCCTAAAAAAAATAATAATTTTTCTTTAGTATGCAATTAACAATAATATTATTTATTAAAATAATTTTTTTTTTTAATTTTTTAAAAATATTTTTCACATAAAATCATAATCGTTTTTACATTCATTGCCTTAATAACCGATTTCTAGCAGCTCCTATAAAGAAGTTGGTTTATTTACCACCGGTAAGTCCTGAAAGGGTATTGGTAACTGCGCTCAGATCTAAAGGTTCAGCTGATGCATATGCCAATAAATTCATTACGGCTACGGCAACAAATGCAAAAATGGTGTTCATTGTAAAGCTGAAATTAAAAATTAATGGTGATTAGCTTTATTTTGTGGAAATCAACTTATGAAAATAATTAAAAATATTTATTTACCGTTTTTTAAAGTTTGGATTTGAAGTTAGCAAACGAAACTGTATGAATTTTCTGAAAAACAGATGGGTATTTAAAGGAAAAACGGTATTGAAAAAGGCCGTGATATATAAAAAAACAATAATCACGATTTTTTTAGAATTGTAATGAACTTATAATTTAAAGTAAAACAAATATGACGTTAATTAAGTTAAGAATTTAGTACAATTTAAAGTTTAAGACATACGACGCCTTAGGTCGGCAGTAAATTATAAATTTGTTTAAAGGGTTCACACAAGACAGAGATAATGATTTGTGGAGACACACGATTCACGAGTTTATTTAATTATTTTTTTAAGAAAAAAATTCAAATTTAAAGATAAGAAAAAAAACGCAAATTTAAAGATAAGAAAAAATTGTCTTAAAATTTTAAAATTAATTAACGAGATATTTTTCAACTTAAAATTATAAGTACAATTCCAAAGAAAATCGTGATATTTGTTTTTCTTTATATCACGGCCTTTTTCAATACCTTTTCCTTTAAATACCCATCTGTTTTCCAGAAAATTCATACAGTTTCGTTTTCTAACTTCAAATCCAAACTTTAAAAAACGGTAAATAAATATTTTAAATTATTTTCATTAGTTGATTTCCACAAAATAAAGCTAATCGCGCTTAAAATATGCGCTAAATAATTCAAAATATGCACTAAAAACCCTTGAAATATGCACTAAAAAATAAAATGTGCACAATAAAAATCTTGTTTTCATAGGAAAAGCTTTTTAAAAAGCAAAAAAACAACGCCGGGCTTAAAAAGTAAAAGATTTTTTATAGAAATTAACAACATCTATAAAATTTTTTTTTTTTTTTTTATTGAAACGTTATAAAATTGGATTTTATTTCTACATTTCATAAGATTACAACTAGTACTTAACTAACAAGTAATATTATTCTAAAATATTTACAAATGTTTAATAAGAGCCCACTAGATCACATCCTGTGGTTTTTGGCGTTTTAGCCTAAAAATTTTAAGAAAAAAAAAAATAATCTTTTAAAATTTAAAATAGTTTTTGAAAAAATAAATAAATTTCAATTTGTGTTGTTGCTAATTTATGCCAAAATATGCAAAAATATACAGTTAAAAGTTGGAAATATGCACAAAATATGCATTTAAAATCAAAATATGCAAAAATATGCAATTTCACCAAAATATGCAAAAATATGCAACAACAAATCGATGCCATTTTAACGTCAATTTCTTGATTCTGAAAAATAATTGGACGATATCATTTTCAGACTATTGACAAAAAACATGAATTTGCATGGAAATCTCATCCCTACTAATCACCATTAATTTTTAATTTCAGCTTTACAATGAACAACTTTTTTGCATTTGTTGCTTTAGCCGTAATGAATTTATTGGCATATGCATCAGCTGAACCTTTAGATCTGAGCGCAGTCACTAATACCCTTGCAGGAGTTACTGGTGGTAAATAAACCAACTCCTTTATAGGAGCTATTCGAAACAGGGTATTAAGGCAATGCAAATAAAGACGTAAAGACGATTATGATTTTATGTGAAAAATATTTTTAAAAAATTTAAAAAAAAAAAATTATTTTAATAAATAATATTATTGCTAATTGCATAATAAAGGAAAATTGTTTTTTTTTTTTTTAGGAAATTTCTAACAATACCGGTGGAGCACTTTTAAAACTAATCACAGAAAAATTTAAATCCCAGTGGCATTTTTAACATTTAGAAAGTACACGTTTTTTAACTCCCTAAATTTAGTTTTAAAGAAGTAGTACTCTGTTCGTTTTAAAAAAAAAACTTCATACGAACAAGTAGAAAAGTTAAATTCTACTTAGCCGAATCCATGAATACCCTCCGAAATGTTCTTTTTAAGTGATAGTAAATATTCAATTGTGAAAAAAATTAACAATTTTGATTAGAAATATTTTATTTTGAGTAAAAAACTTAATTAGTAATTTTTACAAAAAAAAAAAAATAGAAATTGATTAAATGTATGACCGATACCAATGTTTTTGATCCCAAACGTTTTTTGTAGAACATAGACAGAAAATAAAATCGTCAAATTTAAATCAGTAAGCATCAATTGTAAATCAACCAAACACGATATCAACCAAACATTTAGTAAAAACGACCGTCCATAATACAAAACTTCGATTTTATTTTCAATAAACTCAGTCAAGTAATTTTATTTTTAAATTCTTTTTTCATGTCTATAAATAGTGTTTGTTAAATTTATTTGTTAAAAAAAAAATCATTTGTCAGATCAACAAACTGTATTTGTTAAATTTCTTTGTGGGAGAAAAAACATTAAGATTTTTACTTTCGTCAGATCAACAAATTGTGTTTGTTGAATTTCTTTGTTGAAAAGAAAAAAAATCTTTTTTCAACAATCAAAATTTACAAACGTTTGTTGATATTATAAATTTCCGTATAGGAACACTTTCAGTGAAAAAATTAATTATATTCACAAATATAAGGGTCAATATAAGAATTCGTTTTTTTCTGTGTAACTACGCTCCATCTTTAGCACTTACAAGGGAAGTCTACCTAGTGTCACCCGCGGATCTTTATGGAAATGGTTTTATTTTGTAGAGCAGGAAATATAAAGGGACACGTGTTGTTTTTTAGCGGCCCAAATTAATATTTAGGAGGTGCAAATGAGGAGGGAAGAAACAGATATTTTTCAGTTTTCTTTTCGTTTATCTCATTTGTAATACAAATGTTGCATACCAAATGAGAGGTCTTTGTAAAATTTATCCATGTGTTAATAAGTTGTTAATAAGTCTAAAAATCTAAACGGAGACTTTTTCTATAGGAAAAATGTCTAAGAATCTGAGAATCTAGGAAAAATGTGTCAGAATCTGAGATTTTTTTCTGTAGGAAAAATATTGCAGAATCTGAAACTTTCTGAGACTAGGAGAAATGTCTCAGAATCTAAGACTTTTTCTCTGACTTTTTGTAAAAGAAAAATATCCCAGAATCTGAAACTTTTTCTATAAGAAAAATCTGAGCCTTTTTCTATTGGAAAAATGTCTCAGAATCTGAGACTTTTTCTGTAGCAAAAATGTCTCAGAATCAGAGACTTTTTCTATAGGAAAAATATCTCAGAATCTGAGACTTTTTCTATAAGAAAAATGTCTCAGAATCTGAGACTTTTTCTATAAGAAAAATGTCTCAGAATCTGAGACTTTTTCTATAAGAAAAATGTCTCAGAATCTGAGACTTTTTCTATAAGAAAAATGTCTCAGAATCTGAGACTTTTTCTATAAGAAAAATGTCTCAGAATCTGAGACTTTTTCTATAAGAAAAATGTCTCAGAATCTGAGACTTTTTCTATAAGAAAAATGTCTCAGAATCTGAGACTTTTTCTATAAGAAAAATGTCTCAGAATCTGAGACTTTTTCTATAAGAAAAATGTCTCAGAATCTGAGACTTTTTCTATAAGAAAAATGTCTCAGAATCTGAGACTTTTTCTATAAGAAAAATGTCTCAGAATCTGAGACTTTTTCTATAAGAAAAATGTCTCAGAATCTGAGACTTTTTCTATAAGAAAAATGTCTCAGAATCTGAGACTTTTTCTATAAGAAAAAATGTCTCAGAATCTGAGACTTTTTCTATAAGAAAAATGTCTCAGAATCTGAGACTTTTTCTATAAGAAAAATGTCTCAGAATCTGAGACTTTTTCTATAAGAAAAATGTCTCAGAATCTGAGACTTTTTCTATAAGAAAAATGTCTCAGAATCTGAGACTTTTTCTATAAGAAAAATGTCTCAGAATCTGAGACTTTTTCTATAAGAAAAATGTCTCAGAATCTGAGACTTTTTCTATAAGAAAAATGTCTCAGAATCTGAGACTTTTTCTATAAGAAAAATGTCTCAGAATCTGAGACTTTTTCTATAAGAAAAATGTCTCAGAATCTGAGACTTTTTCTATAAGAAAAATGTCTCAGAATCTGAGACTTTTTCTATAAGAAAAATGTCTCAGAATCTGAGACTTTTTCTATAAGAAAAATGTCTCAGAATCTGAGACTTTTTCTATAAGAAAAATGTCTCAGAATCTGAGACTTTTTCTATAAGAAAAATGTCTCAGAATCTGAGACTTTTTCTATAAGAAAAATGTCTCAGAATCTGAGACTTTTTCTATAAGAAAAATGTCTCAGAATCTGAGACTTTTTCTATAAGAAAAATGTCTCAGAATCTGAGACTTTTTCTATAAGAAAAATGTCTCAGAATCTGAGACTTTTTCTATAAGAAAAATGTCTCAGAATCTGAGACTTTTTCTATAAGAAAAATGTCTCAGAATCTGAGACTTTTTCTATAAGAAAAATGTCTCAGAATCTGAGACTTTTTCTATAAGAAAAATTTCTCAGAATCTGAGACTTTTTCTATAAGAAAAATTTCTCAGAATCTGAGACTTTTTCTATAAGAAAAATGTCTCAGAATCTGAAACTTTTTCTATAAGCAAAATGTCTCAGAATCTAATACTTTTTCTATAGGAAAAATGATTAAGAATCTGTAACTTTTTGAATTGGAAAAATGTCTTAGAATCTGAGACTTTTTCTATACGAATAATGTCTCAGAATCTAAGAATTTTTCTATATGAAAAATATCTCAGAATCTGGGAGTTTTTCTGTAGGAAAAATGTCTCAAAATCTGGGAATTGTCTATCAAAAAAATGTCTCAGAATCTGAGAATTTTTCTGTAGAAAAATTGTCTCAGAAGCTGTGACTTTTTCTATAGGAAAAATATCTCAGAATCTGAGACTTCTTTTATGGGAAAAATGTCTCAGAATCTGAGACTTTTTCTATATAGAAAAAATGTCTCAGAATCTGAGACTTTTTCTATAGGAAAAATATCTCTGAATCTGAGACTTTTTCTATAGGACTTTTTCCTGAGAGACATTTTTCCATAAGAAAAACCTGAGACTTTTTCTATGGGAAAAATATCTCAGATTCTGAGACATTTCAAACTAAAAATAATTGTATTGTATTGAACCAATTTGTTCACGAAAAAAATAATTTTCCCCACCAAAAAAATATTTTTCGCGAAAAATTTATGGTATTATGGTTTTTTTGTGTTAATTACATAAAGTTGAATGGTTTTTAATTTAAAAATTAAAATGTAAAAAAATCGTTTTTATTTTAATTGAGCATCAAAATTTTAAATCGCTAACACGAGCGGTAACTTGGAAAAACGACTATAACCATTAAATTCAGCGTACTCGAATTAACTTTAACAGTAGGATGCCCAGCTTCTTCAAAAAAACTGTCAAATTCTAGCACAGTGTTATTTAAGAACTGAAAAAAGTCGTTAAACACGAACTGGATAATATACGTTTTAAACTAGAGACTAAATGAAGTAAAACTGCATTTACAGTTTTTCATTTCGTGATCTTGTTTCTTGTTTTAAAAGGACTTCAAAGTGTTTGAGAATTAAATTTTATAAAATATTTTTTTAATATTTGTACTTGTCCTAGGATGCCACTAGTAATAGCAAATGAAAGAAGAGGATCTTCCTTAATTTCCCTATTATATTAGTTTTACTTATCAGAAAAAAGGAGTTAAGTTACGTCCTTGCAAAAATGTATCCTTCAATATCATTAAAAAATTTCAACAAAATATTTTGATAAAGTTTTTAAATGACTTTGTTCACATACTTTTATCCTGAAATGGCAAAATAAAAAAAATAAAAAATTACGGGAGATCCTAATACGTCTTTTCAAAAATGTATCCTTTAATATCATTAAAAAATTTCAACAAAATATTTTCATAAAGTTTTCAAATGACTTTATTCATATCCTTTTATCCTAAAATGGCAAAATAAAAAAATGCAAAAATTAGGGGAGAGTCCTTCTCTTTTATTTGACATCACCAGTGTTATTCGAAGGCAGGCGTGGTATTGGCAGAAAACAGATGTCATGGTTACGCAACATCAGATCATGGACTGGTATCCGATCAATTGGAGAACTGGTCAGACTGGCATCAGACAGAGAACAGTTTGCTAATTTAATATATAATATTATTTAATTAATTTTAATTGTGATTCGCTTTCATCCTATGAAGGATATGCAATAAAGAGAGAGAGAGTGTTATTCTATGACAAGTACAAGTTTCAAAAATATTTTACAAAATGTATCCTTTAAAACTTTGAAGTCCCTTTAAAAGGAAACAGGATCACGAAATAAAAAACTGTAAATGCGGTTTTGCTCCATTTGATCTCTACTTTCAGACGTATATCATTCGGTTCATGTTTAATATTGGTTGTCGGACGGTGTATTCAACATTTTCCTTTCATTAACATACATAAAAAATATTTTTTAAAATGTCTAATGATTAAAAATTTTTAGCACGTTCCATGATTTTCTTTTACAAAATTTATAGATTTATTGACTTTCTTATGAATTTTAAAGAAAACTAAACAATAAATTGATTATAATCATCAATAAATGTTTTATGAAAAACATTTAACACCCCACAGAGGTTTTGGTGAAAGGAAACAACCCAAAAAAAAAACTCTTGTACAATTTTAAAATACTTGTAACAACAAGTACAGTCAAGTCAGTCAATAAAAAATTTAAAGAATGCCACATACAATGTTGCAACACCTACAAAACATGCAACTAGCTAAATAAATGACATAGGAATATACAAAAAACACCACCTATGAAGATAAAGATTTTGGAAAAAAAGAGATAAAAGTGACCTGACACAAATAGATTTACAAATAGATTTTTCTAACTATAAACAACCCCTAAATTTAGAAAAATTTGTAAATGCAACATTTGAAGGCTTCAGTAGGGTGGATTTTTCAATTATTTCTCCATTTGAGCAACAAGTATAAATAGAGAAGCATTCCAAGACATAAACATACACTACAAGTGCATCGTTTGAAGGAACAACATCGTTTTGTTCTGAGGAACATTATTAGAATTTTTTAAAAAAAATATTTTTTTAAATTTTCTAATATTTTTTAAACAACAAAAAAAGCTTTAAATAATTTTTGAAAAAATTAAATAAATTTAGTTTAATATAACTCTGCGGTCTTTCAAAAGACACACCATCCTAGTGACGATGTCGTAAAAGGTAGCAGCATTAACACTGGTTAAGCCACCAGTTTGTTAAAAAGGGCCTACTTAATCCAACTCATTTCTAATGAGTAACCAACAACGTTGAAGAGAGAATAACTTTCAGCAAAAGCAGTCTTTGTGGTGTTTGCGGAACGTTCATCTTTATAAAAAAACGAAAAGAAGCTGTTGATTTTTATAATTTTTTTAAAAAAAAATCCCGACTTTAATCATCAACACTTTTTGGTTTTAAAGTGAGAATCATCGTAATTACCAGAATAAGGTTTGTTTTGTGTTAAATGTGTTATTTTCTTAAAAAAATAAAACAAAACGTTGTAAAATAATTTTGTTAAAAATATTTTTTGTTTAAAATATTTTTTGTTAAAAATATTTTTTGTTCAAAATATTTTTTGTTAAAATTATTTTTTGTTAAAAATATTTTTTTTAAAAAGCTTTAAAAAAAATTTTCTTTAAGAAACAAGTAATTTAATTGTAACTTCATTGTGATTTGAAATTGAAAATGTGAAAAAAAAATAATTAAGTTAGTGTTGTAATTTAAAAATCATTGTCTTCCAATTATGATTTGTCTTCATTTAATTTAAGTTTTAGTTTATAAGTTCAAAAACTGTAAGAAAATGTCTTCCGGTTTGTTTGTTTTGCTCTAGTTTAAGTATTTTTAATTATAAGTTTAAACATTGTCTTCCTGTAAGTAATAAAAAATAAAATGTTTAACCCCCAACCTAAATCAAAAGAGTGGTTTTTTTTAACAAGTAAAAATTCAAATTCGGCCTTGCCGAATTTATTGATAACCTCCGCATTGTAAAAAAGATTTTTGAAAAACACTTAATTTGCAAAAAAAAAAAATTGGCGAACAAAATTTTGATGATAAAAATAATTGGTAAAATTAAAAAGTTAAAACACGTAAAAAAATCTTAATTTTTTTTTTAATTTTAATTTGGGAGCCGAGACTTCTCAACCACATCGTGAATTTAGGGGTTTTTCGGATTTAAGTTGCAGAAAAATCAATCATGCTTCCTTTGTCAGATTTTTAATAAATTTTCCTGAGGAAAAAGTCTTAGATTCTGATTCATTTTGCCTACAGAAACTGTCATAGATTCTAATATATTTTTTCTATAGAAAAATTCTTAAATTTTTTTTGAAGAACATTTTTTTAATATTTCTATAGCAAAATTTTCCGATTTTTCCCATAAACAAATTGTCAGTTTTTTTCAATAGAGAAGTTCTAAAATTTTTCCTACAGAAAACTCTCAAATTTTTCCTATAAAAAAATATAACATTTTTCCTCTAAAAAATTATAAAATTTTTTCTATAAGATAGAATTTCAGATTTTTCCTATAGAAAAATTATTAGAGTTTTCCTGTAAAAAAATGCTCAAAGTTTTTCTGTAGTAAAATTCTTATATTTATCCCAAAGAAAAATTTTATATTCCGAGACTCTTTTCTAAAAATAAATTTTAAGATTCCAAAATATTTTCCAATAGAAAAAATTTAAGATTCTTAGACATTTCAGAAAAAAATTATCAGATTGATCGTTTGCATGTCCCGAAAATGGCCTCTTTTTGGAATTTCGCTTGGTAATAGCAAAAAAAGGATGTGTATTACAGAGCTGATAAAGGAAAAAATAATAAAAAAAATTTGGAGTCTGTCTTTGCCTCCCTACAGCCGGTTCCCTTAATGTACTACACATTCTGAAAATTTTGACACCGATTGCGGCCAAAAAAAAATATTTTTTTTGACAAACTGCACTACGATTGCGAACTTCAACCGGTTGTAGGGAGGGGACAGGCTATTTATTGATCGTGTAATATTTTTTTCATGAAAATTTGAAATTTTTGTTGGGTATTTCAATGAAGACATAGACCTACGATATCCATATGAATACGAAATAACCTTTATTAAACTTAAGTCGAATCGTATTTTTTCCCTAGACAATACTCCTGTTAGTTTGAGAGTTATCGAAATTTTCCAAAAGGTCCACATTGTTTCATAAGGGGTCCACGAAATTTTTAAACACTGATATGGCCAATAAGCCCAGACACTCTAAAAAAATCGTCTCTTTTGTATATATTTTAAGTTGCAGGCAAATCGGTTCATACTTTCCTTGTCAGATTCTGAATTAATTTTACTGTAAAAAAAAAGTCTCAATTTTTGACAAGAGAAGTATCTCAACCCTTGTGAGCCGATTTCTATGATACATATATTAAAGAACAATTCTAAGTTTAATGTCTGGGCTTCTCGGCCACATATCGGGAATTTAGGAGTTCAAAAAAATTAGTCAATGTCAAAAAATGGTTTTTTGGATTTTTCATAAGAAATAATCTTTATTAAATTTAAGTCGACACGTATTTTTGCTCTAGAGGATATTCCTGTTAGTTTTTCATTGTTTCATAAGGGGGCCACAAAATTTTTAAACACTGATATGGCCGAGAAACTCCAAAAAAAATCGTTTCTTTAATACATATAGGCCCGTACCAAAGAAAAACAAAAACTATATTTTAACAAAAGTTTAATTTTAAATTTTTCATACATGAGGAGTTCCGGCTAAGACTTAAATTTTGAGGTAAAAAAGATGTGATTTTTGTTTTGATGGCACATCGATGAAAGTTGGCATAAATATCAGAAGCTATTTAAGAATAAGAAATTTGTTCGCGTCAATTAAATCGCGCAAGGGGGTCAAAAGTTATGGCGGTTTTAAGATTTAGCGGTTTTAAAAAATCTTAAAAATATTGAAAATATTTTTTTTCTACACATTTGTTGCATGCGCTATTAAAACATGCCAGGATATATAATTTCTTCTAAAATATATGATATAAGTTTAACCCTTTAATGACCAAATGATTAAAAAAAAAAAAATATCTAAGTACCTAAAATCGCGATTAATTCGGTAAAAGAAAAGTTTCACAATTTTTTATAACATATTTAGGCAATGCGCGTTGGTATTACTGAAAAAAAAATCACGGAAAATCGTATTATTGAACCAGTGTTTAAAAAAATCGATGATGCTTTTTTATAACAAGAAAATTTAATATGGTCCAAAAAATCTATAATCATCAACATTTTTTAACCCGCCTCTGATTTTATGATGACACATCAAGTGGGCTTTTATTTAAAAAAAAATTCATCCGATTTCGTGTAAAGCCTTGGATGTGCCAGATCAAACCAGGTTTAGATAAAATCATCGCGCTTTCCGCTCAGAATGGCTTAAAGTAAAAAGTCAAAAAGCAAATCAGTTCTACTCGTTAAGGCACGTCTTTTGGTGTATTAAAATGAACATGATGCATTAATTGATACTAAAAAAAATTGGAAACAGATTTGCAAATTTCGCACAATTTTCAAAAATGCCTTAAATTTTTGCAATTTATTTATTATAAACCCGCCAGTGATTTTTTTATGTAAACTCCTAAAAAACTCGGTTTACGCAAGAGTCCACCAAATTTAGAATGAAACCGAGAATGTGCCTCGCGAAAAACTGGTATTTTAAAAAAATTACGTTTTTTCTTTCGAACTTTGATCTACTGAAACTCCTTAACTATTCGTGGCACATTAACGGGATAGATTTCAAAATGTTAAGAATTACAACAGCTACCAACTCTAGTTCAACTTTTTGCATTTTACAGAGGGGGACGAAATCCCCGATCGAAAAACCTCGAAAATTTAAAAACTCTAATTTTTGGTTTCAAAACTTAACCGTCTTTTAACTTCTTACCAAGCGATGAAGCATCTAACAAGCCAACATTAAAATAATTTCTTATATGTACTGACTTTGTGTTATGCCGGAAAAGATTAAAATATACGGATAACTTAAAAAAAAAAAGCGAAAGAAGGTAAAAACTATGAATTATTTCAAGCCATTTTTATCGATTTTTCAACTTTAACCCTCTGTAATTTTTACGGATAAAGAGGGGTAATCCTTAAACATTGCTCAGTAATGGTTTAAGGTCTTGTTTACACAACTGCATTTACAGTTTTTCTAAATTCTAAAAACTGCCGGTTTTTTTTAACATTTATTTCAGTTTCACTGACAAGGGAAGTCTCCCTGGTGTCACCCTTCGATCTTCATGAAATTTGGATATGTTGTTAAGAACGAAAATTAATTCGACACGTATTTTTTTTAGCGGCCCAAACTCATTTTTAGGGGGGGTCGATTTGTATGGGCGGAAATTGACCTTTTTCAGTTTTTTACGATTTACGCCTATTTATACAAAATTAATATAGGCATGTGTGGTATCAGATTAAAGGTATTAAAAATACCTATCTCGTGGTGCTAACAACGGGCCAAAGAAGTTAATATTTTTCGACTTAGTAACAAAAATGTCATAAAATGTTGGTATTTTACTCAATATGACGAAAAGTTGTGCATGTTTGGACACGTTCTTAGCACACGTAGATAGGTTTTCCAAAGACCTTTCATTTGATATGTAACATGACTAGGTTTCTTTGCATAATATAGGAGATAAACGAAAAGAACTGAAAAATGGCCTTGTCTTCCCCCCTCCTTTTTACCCCCTAAATATGAATTTGGGCCGCTATAAAAAAATACGTGTCTCTTTATTTTTACTGATCTACAAAATAAAACCAATTCCATAAAGATCCGCGGGTGACACTAGGGAGACTTCCCTTGTGAGTTGAAATTTAAAAAAGATTTCATGACATACATTTTTTGAAAGTTGATTTTAAAAACAAAAACAATTTGTATGGAAAAAAAATTAGATGTCCATTTTAAATTTGTTTTATTTTTTGTGGTAAGGCTGATATATTTTAAGTTGTAGGAAAATCGGTTCACACTTCTCTTGTCAGATTCTAAATAAATTTTTCTGTGGAAAAAGTCTCAGATTCTGAGCCATTTTGCCTACTGAAAATGTCATAGATTTTTATATATTTTCTCTAGAGAAAAATTTTTAAAATTTTCTTTGAAGAACATTTTCCGATTTTTCCATAAAAAAATTGACAGATTTTTTCAATAGAGAACGAAGTTCTAAAATTTTTCGTAAAAAAAGATTTTTCCTATAAGAAATGATCAGATTTTTCCTACAAAAAATTATCAGATTTTTCTATAAGAAAGAATTTCAGATTTTCCTATAGAAAAAATATCAGAGTTTTCCCATAGAAAAATTTTCCAATAGTAAAATTCTTATATTTATCCTATAGAAAAATTTTTGTATACCGAGACTTTTTCTATAAAAAAAATTTTAAGATTCCGAAATATTTAAGATTCTTTGACATTTAAAAAAAATCATCAGCATGCTTCCTTTTATTTTTCTCTTTTTATACTCTCTTCCTTATTTTTGTTCTTTATATACTTTTTATACCCTCCACTCTAGTGATAGAGGGTATATATAAGTTTGTCATTCCGTTTGTAACACCGCGAAATATTGGTGTAGGACCCCATAAAGTATACATATTCATGATCCTCGATCGATTTTAATACGAACTAGCGATGTCCGTTCGTCCGTCTGTCCGTCTGTCCGTGTGTATGTCTATTCAAAACACGCTAACTTTTGAAAGACTTTACGGAGGCTCCTGAAGTTTGGCGTATATGTTGGGTATTTACCTGGTCAGGTCGGTATAATGATTCAAAAGTTATGAGCAAAAGACTGAATTTCGGCAAGGGTTTTTCGTTAATTTACAAGATAAAAAACACGATAACTTTTGAAAGGCAAATCTGACGATGCTGAAGATTGGCATACATATTTTTTTCGTTCCTTTGGTCTCGTTCGTGTTGAATTTCAGCTAAATCGGTCCAGTAATTCAAAAGTTATTAGCAAAACCGTGACTTTCAGATTAGTTTCACCTTAAATTCAGGTGTTGAAAATCCGTTAAACATGTTTTAAAAATATTGGTAAGTCACAAAAATATTTTACAATGTATTTTTGTCACTCAAAAATATTTTTACACTAAAACAAAAAAAAAAATACACTCGAACAAACTTTTACACTCAAAAAAAAAAAATAGTAAATAATTTTTTTTCTTTTTTAAATTACTTAAAAAAAAAGCTTTTTTACACAGAATAAAATATTTCTAATCAAAAATTTTATTTTTTTTCACGTTAGAAAATTTACTATCTCTGGAAAAGGGCATTGTGGAGGGTAGTCATAGATTTGGCCAAGTCGAATTTAACTTTTCTACTTGTTCTTAAATAAAAGTTCAAAGATTTTTTTAATTTTTTCTTAAAAACTCGAAGATTCATAATAATTTTCCATAAAAAAATTTAATTTTTTTCCCTAAATCCAAGTTCGAATTTATGTCCTTGAGAATTTTCATAAAACAAAATCAAAATCCTTAGAAATTTTTATACCCTCCAACTGCAGTATGGGGGTATACTCACTTTGTCATTCAGTGTGTAACGCATCGAAATATCGGTCGGGGACCTCATAAAGTATATATATTATTGATCAGTGATCGATTCTAATACATTATAGCGAGCTCCGTCCGTCTGTCCATCTGAAGTTAACACGATGCAGTCCAAAATAAAAGAGCTAGGCTCCCGAAATTTGGCACGAATATGTCTTATGTCTCTAGGCAGGTTAAGTTCGTAAATAGGAAAAATCGGACCAAGGGGAAAAAAGTTCCCCCTTGAAGAACTCTTAAAAATACTTTTTTTCATGATTGTTTGTGTTTTCGTTTAACAAATGCCACATTTTTATGCTACAAGAAGTGCAAAGTCCTGTATTTGGACCCAGAGAATTAGAAAATGTCGTTTTTTTGGTCCGCCCCCCTTTTATGGGCGTAGAATATTTTTTTTTAATAATGATAAACGTGTATTTCTTGAGTGCAAAAAGCATAAGAATGAATTTTTAAAAACATATTCGAGAGGAAATTTCCCCCCCCCCCCAATTACCACTACGGACCCCCCACCAAAAAACAAGAAAGCGCCCCTGCAATATTTTTTTATTTTCTTTGCATGTTGGAGGGTATAAAAGATTCGCCACAGCCGAATTTAACACTCTTACTTGTTTATATTAAAAATAGAAAAAATTAATAGATTTTACAATTTCTCATATCAGATTCGAAGATATTTTTCAAAAAATAAAAAAAAAATAGACATTCTAATACATTTTTCTTATAATTTTCGCACATTCTTTGATATTTTTCGCATAAAAAATCTTTAAATACTGTGACATTTTTCATACAACAAACGTCTTAGATTCTGTGACATTTTGTTATTAATATTACTAGATTCTAAAACACTGTTTGTATTTAATTTACATTTTTCGTAACTGCGCTTATTAATAACGTATGACCTTTGAAATATATTTTCTCCTTTTTATTAGTTTGTTACAAAATTAAAAAAAAAAACCGAAATGCAACAAGTTAAGAATAATTTATGAGTTTCTTCTACTCAAAATACTAAACACAATGCCTTAGCATATTACTACCTGCTTTAAAAAAATATTAAAAAAGAAAATCTAAAACTTACCCCTTAAAATGAAATGCTACAGGTTAGAGTAGTTTCTAAAAAGAAAAAGATAGCAATAAAATCATTTTTCCAATTTTCTTTCAACACAATTATTTCATAGAAAATTTTTTTAACTAAAAAATTGTATATAAACTCCAGCAAAGGACTAAGACAAATATCATTCAACGATTACACATTCAAGTGTTAACAGTTAAGAAATAAATTAAAAAAATATTTTAAAATTTGTATTTTCAAAAAGTAAATTCATTAACGAAAAAATGGCTCTATCATTAGTAATTTCTGCTCAATCTCCGAAATTCTTTTCACTAACAACTGCCTTCAACATGAAGAATATTTTTAAAAATTGTAAAAAAGTTTTTACGAAATATGATGTGAATGGAAAGAATAAATCTACTAAGCAGCCACTTCAACCCTTAGTATATCTAAGCTGCCTAACCGAAGAAGAATATCAAAATTGTCTAAATGAACAATTGAAATCACAGCAACTATTGATGTATTAAAGTAGAAAATCGAGGTTAAACTACCAGTTCCAAGGAATTAAAAATATTTTGAAAATTGTTTAAACAATTTAAAAAGAAAATTACGCTTTAAAATGTAAACAAATGCTTGGAAAGCATTTTATCTTAAAAAGATATTTAAACAACGATTTTCGTTACCGATTTTTCGTTTATCCTAGAGGAACAAGCGAAAAGTATGAGCTGTCCAGAAAAAAATCCCGACTTTAATGGCAGCTGTATTTGGTTTGACTAAGGATCATAATGTTGCTGGTTCGTGAAAAAGTTGTAAAACACTAATATAAAAAAAAGCTTTAATATTTTAACAAATTGTAATAATTTTGTTGTGATAAAAAATTTTGTAATTATTTTGAATATTTTTTATTATAATCATTGTCTTCCAATTTAAATTTAAGTTAAATTTTTATGATTTTTTAATTTTAAGTTATGTCTTCCGGTTTGTTTGTTTTGCAATTTTGTAAATTTGTAAATATGTAAATAAATAAAAAAAAAAACAATAATATTTTGTAAAAAAGGAAAAATTTAAGATCTTTTTTATTTCACAAATTTTCAATTTCAGAAAATGGGTTAAAAGTAGAATTATATTTTCAGTTATAGATTTTGAACATTTAGAAGTTCTTGTCTTAAGTCTTTAGTTTTTGAAAATTTAGGTCAAACATTTTTCACTTTTTAGAAATGCGGAAGTAAAATCTAAGCAGTTTAAATATTTCGTAATAGATCAGACTTGAACTGCAACTAAGAAATGAATTTTAAACATTTTTTTTTGCTGAAATTTTAAATGGAATTAATTTTTTCCCCGAATTTCAGTAAAATTGAAGCAAAATTGTCGATACATCGAGTAATAGCTTCTAAGGCGATAATCAGATTGAAAAAGGTTGTATGTAGAATTGATAAAGAATTCAATTACCATTAATTGAAACCCAAAAAAATGACATCCCCCGATTTGTTCTGAAGATATTTTTACTAATGTAAAAACCACTTTTTTAAAAAAATTTGTAAAGTTAGCAATATCTCGAAAAAGGTTCTACTTATTTTGAAATTTTCGGACTACATTTTTGGATACAGCGTAAGATTTTACATGAAAAATTAATGCAAAATGTCGTGGAAAGCAAAATTTTTTTTAATTGTTAACTGGTGTTTTTGTTCCCATAAATTTCCAAATTGTCTCCCTCGAGAAACGTTAATCAAAAAGCATGCTTGACTTTTAGCGATTCGTTAGCAATTTGTGATTCGGGAATGTGGGCTGCTAACCCTCGTCCCCTAGATTGGTGATAGGGCTGCTATCTAAGTGTCCAATCCCACGATGCAACGATGTTTCAGCGGGTATCGCCTACTTTCCTGAGACGTCCTTTCGACCATTCAGGATACATGGTTGTGGCGCCTTCTAACTCTGGCTAGCCTTAAAGCGGATGCTACAAAGCCATTGCCCGGGGGGTACTTGGTCTAAGACCGAAGTAGTTAGCTGCTTGGACAGTTCAACAAAGGAATCGTCCTGGCCACTCCCTGGCGCCCTATGCTCCAATGGGAGTTAGAGGAACACATATATATATATGCTTGACTTTGTTTAGTTTATGAAATCTGACAAAAGTAAGCACTTATACAAGTTCTTGTTTGAATATTCAATAAAACCAGTTGGCGCCCAATTGGGGGCCAAGGTGCAAATGATTTAAAAAATACCTAGAGTCTGTGATAATTTGTTAACAACTAATTCTTATTGCTTGTTTTTGTAAAACGTATATTTATATTTTGTTTTTGTAACAATTATAAAATCCACGCAAAATTTTCGTTCTTCTGTATTATTCGTATTATGAAAACTAGTACTAATCTTTTTCAATCTGAAAGACACAAGTCTTGTATATCCAATGATCTAATTTCATTTCACATTGAAACCCTTGAGACTCATGGTGGTGACCCAAAATTTGTTGGGCAGTGTTTTTATTTTTTTCAACTTCAAAGACACAAGTCTCAAAGACACAAGTCTTTCAATTGGAGCTCAATTCGGGGCTAATGGCAAATGATAGGAAAAAATCTAAGAATCTGTGATAATTTGATAAAAAAAATACCAAAAATATAATTTTTATTATTTTCAACCTTAAAATCACAAGTCATTTGATTTACGCCTAATTAGGGGCCGATAGAAAAATGACTCAGAATTTGTGATCAATTGAAGAAAAATACCATAAAATTAATATTATTCCCTTCAATCTCAAAGATATCTTTCCATTGGCGGCCAATTTGGGGTCAATGAGAGATAATCTAAGATTCTGTGATAATTTGTTAAGAAATACAAAAAAAATATTTTATTTTCTACAGTCCAAAAAAAAAAACTTTGTAAAATTACAAGAAAAGCTTGTAACTTTTTTTTGCTACCTCCTATTTGAGAAGAATTCCTTGTTATTTTACAAGCTTTTTACTAATAGTTTTGTAATTTTACAAGTTTCTTAAATTTAAATTGTAAATTTTCCTTTTTTTTGACGCGATAAAACTTACAAGGAGGTTTCGTGACTTTACTAAATTTTTTGCTACCTTCTATTTTACGAGAATTCCTAGCAAAAATTACGAGCTTTTTGTAGTACAAGATTTTTAAAAATAAACTTGCAAATTTACAGCTTTTTTGGCGAAGTAATACTTACAATTCTCGTGAATTTACTAGATTTTTTTTTTTTGTAAAAAAATTGGAAATTTGTAAAATTACAAGAAAAATTATAAAATTACAAAAAAAATGTAAATTTCTATCAAAAGGTATTTGTTAAAAAACAAGGAAAACTGTCTAATATTGGTAAAATAGATTACGAGACTTTTTCTATTAATTTTACAAGGTTTTTTTGAGTGTACCCGAATGACACAATTCTTTCGATTTGCACCCAATCGGTTGGCCAACGTGAAAAAGTAAAAAAATCTGTGAATATTTGTAAAAAATACACGAAAAACTAATTATTATTCTCTTAAACTTCAATGACACAAGTCTTTTAATTGGCGCCCAATTTGGGGCCAATGGAAAATTGTAGGAAAAGGTTTAAGAATCTGTGATAATTTGTTAAAAAATATTAAAAATATAATTATTAATATTTTCAATCTCAAAAACACAAGTCTTTCAATTGACGCCCAATTTTATGCCAATGGCAAATGATAGAAAAAAATGTCTCGTAATCTGAGATCATTTGTTAAAAATTGTTATTCCTTTTAACTTCAAAGTATTTCGATTGGGGGCCAATGGCAAATAGTGTAAGAATTTGTCATAATTTGTTAAAAACAAAAAAAAGTGTTATATTATTTTCAAATTCAAAGACAAGTCCTTCGATTGGCTCCCAATCAGGGGCCATCGGGAAATAGTTTAAGAATCTGTGATAATTTGATAAAAAAATACCTACAAAGTAATTATTGATCATTTCAACAAGTTTTTTAATGGCGCCCAAATTGGGGCCAATGGGAAATTATAGAAAAATTTCTTAGAATGAGTGATAATTTTTTAAAAACTACCAAAAATATAATTACAGTCAAACCCGGTTATAACGAACTCCGAGGGACCAGTAAAAATAGTTCGTTATAAGCGAAGTTCGCTATAAGAGGGGTATATTTTATATCAACCTACTTCAATTTCCAAAAAAAAGTACCAATTAAATTTTATTTGACGTTTTTTTGTAAGTAAACTGATTATGGAGAAGAAAACATTAAAAACATAATTAAATTTTATCAAAGTTATAATATTTATCAAAAAATTTTAACTTGTGTAAGTTTGGTAAACATTATTGCCGTACATTTTAAAACATTTATGGGAGTTCGTTATAAAAAGGTAAATTGTGTTCGTGGGACCATAATAAGTAGTTCGTTTTAACCGAGGATTCGTTATAACCGATTTCGTTATAAAAGAAGTATTTTGTGTGAAAATTGTTTCCGAAATGGCTGGACTTTGGAATTTGTTCGTTATAACCGAGAATTCGTTATAACCGAGTTCGTTATAACCGAGTTTGACTGTGTTAATATTTTCAGCCTCAAAGACAAATTTCTTTCGATTGACGCCCAATTTAATGCAAATGGGAAATTATGGAAAAAATTGTCTCGTAATTTGAAACCATTTGTTAAAAAATAACATAAAAATAATTATTATTCTTTTTAAACTCAAAGACACAGGTCTCTTTGGTGGCTAGTGCGAAAATTCTAAGAATCTGTGATAATTTGTTAAAAAGATAAAAAAAAAATATTATATTCTTTTCAACCTCAAATTGGCGCCCAATTTGGGGCCTATAGGAAATTATAGTAAAAGTTCTTAAAAGCTGTGATAATTTGTTAAAAAAGCCAGAAAACTAATTGTTATTCCTTTCATCCTCAAAGACACAATTATTTTGCTTGGCCCCCAATTGGGGGCCAATGGGAAATAGTATAAGAATTTGTAATAATTTGAAAAAAAAAAAAATAATTAAAATTATTTTCAACTTTAAAGGCACAAGTCTTTCGACTTGGCGGTATAAGGTATCACAATCTGTGAAAATTTGCTAAAAAGTTACAAAAAACTAATTATTTTTCTTTTCAACCCCAAAGATAAGTCTTTTGTTTAGCACCCCATCAGGGGCCAGTAGAAATAGTCTAAGAATCTGTGAGAATTTGAGAAAAAAAAAAATCTTTCAATTGGCGCCCTCATTGGGGCCAATGAGAAATTATAGGAAAAGGTCTTACAATCTGTGAAAATTTGCTAAAAAGTTACTAAAAAATAATTATTATTCTTTTCAACCCCAAAGACAAAAGTCTTTCGCTTAGCGCCCCATCGGGGGCCAATGGGAGATAGTCTAAGAATCTGTGATAGCTTGATAAAAAAAAATTAAAGTCTTTCCATTGACGGCCACATTGGAGACAATGGAAAATTATATGAAAAGGCCTCATAATCAGTGATTATTTGTTCAAAAATACTTAAAAAATAATTGTTATTCTTATCAACTTCAACGGCCCAATTGGGGCGCCATTGGATAAAAAAATGCCAAACAAATAATTAAAATTATTTCAACTTAAAAGGCACAAGTCTTTCGATTGGCTCCCAATTAGGGGCCAATGGAAAATGATAGGTAGAAATCTTAGAATCTGTGATAATTTGATGAAAAATTACCCAAAAAATAATTATTATAACTCCAAGACACAAGTCTTTCGGTAGGCGCTTAATTTTGTGACAGCAGGAAAAAGATGGGGAAAATGTCTTAGAATCTGTGATATTTTGAAAAAAAATATAAAAAAATGCACTCAATTTTTAATTTCCATAGATTTTCAATCATTATTGTTTCTAATTATTTTATTTTTTGGGAAATATTAAAGATATAAGGAGAGTAACAGTGTATAGTACATATTTGTATAACAATCTTTCTTTTTCTAAAGTTTTAAATGCACTTTGTTAAAAATGTATTATATTTTTTTTTCAAACATGCACAATCTTGTTCAAATTGTAAAATATTTCGCAATACTTGGTTTATTCTAAACAAATTGTTTCTTACAATGGAAGTCTCCCTAGTGTCATCCGCGAATCTTTATGGAATTGGTTTTATTTTGTAGAGCAGAAAAAATAAAGGGACACGTATTTTTTTTAGCGGCCCAAATTCATATTTAGGGGATAAAAAGGAAGGGGGAAGTCAAGGCCATTTTTCAGTTTTTTCATTTCTCTCCTTTATTATGCAAAGAAACCTAGTCATGTCTTTGGAAAACCTATCTACGTGCGCTAAGAACGTGTCCAACCATGCACAACTTTTTGCCATATTGAGTCAAATACCAAAATTTTAGGACATTTTTGTTAATAAGTCGAAAAATGTTAAATTCTTTGGCCCGTTGTTAGCACCACGAGATAGGTATTTTTAATACCTTTAATCTGATAAATAGTAGAAAACTGAAAAAGGTCAATTTCCCCCAATACAAATCGACCCCCCCAAAAATGAGTTTGGGCCGCTAAAAAAAATACGTGTCGAATTAATTTCTGTTCTTAACAACATATCCAAATTTCATGAAGATCGGAGGGTGACACCAGGGAGACTTCCCTTGTTAGTTGAAATTGAAGAGATAAAAGGAAAATCAAACACAACTTAGGGGAAATAGCAGAGAAAATAAAGAGACACTTTATCATAAAGAAAACAAATTCTAAAATGCAACAAGTAAAATATACCTGCTTTCAAAGGAAAATCCTTAGCAAAACAAGGACAGTAAATGAAAACCAAATTTGAAAATATAAAAAATCAACAACAACTAAAACAAGTGGAGGGGAAATAGAAAAAGAGACAAGTAAGAAAAATATTTTTCACCTAAATGACAGGGAGAATGATAGAAACTGTAATGGAAAGACAGATTTAAAAATCGTATAAATATCAAGAAGATTTTTACAAACTATATCATTCATCGTTTAGTTGTTTTAGTAAAAACATCAGACAAAATTTTTAATTTCTTTCTACAAAATTTTATAAACAAATATTACGAAAATGTTTGCTTCTTTTAAATCTTTCAAAATGTTACAAAAACCCGGCAAAATTTTAAAGTTCTTAGTAAAGTCTTTAAAAAATCAGCAAGAAAGTGAAATATCAACAAATCAAACTAACTGGAAATATCAGCAGCAGCAGCTACATTCACTAAATCTTGTAGCAGTAGAAGTTTTTTATCATCCTCCCCAGCAATTAACTAAAGAAGAGCATGAAAATTATCTTAATGAATTTTTAGAATTCTAAAAGAAATTCACAAAAATAATTATCGTAAAAATGTGAAAATTACACAAAATAGATCTTACGCTTTATCCAGTGCGGAGCACTATCAACTCTTCAAAGGAGTCTAAACCTCCTTTAAAACAATGTGATTTATTTTCTACAGGATTTGTCAACACAACGAAAAATAGCTGCTTCTTTAACTACAAATCCCGACAAAGTGGAAACACTATTTGGTTATGGCGAATAAACCATATGGAAATTTTTTTAATCTTTAATGTGATAAAAAATATAAAAATTTTAGTTTAGTATAATCAAATGTCTTCCAATTTTAGTTTTTAAGTTTTATAAATTTAAGAAATTTTAGATTTATAATGTCTTCCTACGGTTTGTTTGTTTTGCAATTTTGTAAATAATGTATATAAATAAAAACAAAAATATTTTTAATTTTCATAAAAAACTTTTTTTACTTTTTTTAAATTTTCCGTTTTTTTAGCTCTTATTCGCTAGCTAAAGTATATGAAAATCTTACTAATTTCCTATTTATGTGATGATTTGTTAAAAAATGCCAAGAAATAAGTCCACATTCTTTTTAACCTCAACGACTCAAGTCTATCGATTGGCGCCCAATCGGGGGCCAATGTGAAATTGTCTAAGAATCTGTAATAATTGGATAAAACAAATACAAAAAATAATAATTTTTATTCTTTTCAACTTAAAAGGCACAAGTCTTTCAATTAGTGCGCAATTATAGAAAAAGTTCTCAGAATTTGTGTTAATTTGTTAAAAAAATTATAATTATTATTATTTATTATATTTTCAACCTTAAAGACCCAAGTCTTTCGATTGAAGCCTAACTTGATGTTAATGGGATATGAAGGGAAAAATTGTCTCTAATCTGTGATCATTTGTAAAAAATTCAAAAAAATAATTTTTATTCTTTCCAATCTCAAAGTCACAAGACTTTTGATTTTGGTCCAATGCATTGGACCCATTGAAATGGGAAAATTTTAAGATTCTGTGATAGTTTGATAAATAAAAAAATAATTATATTCTTTTCAATTTACAGGAAAATGTCTCAGAATCTGTAATAATTTGTTAACAAATACCAAAAAAAAAATTGTTATTCTTTTTAACCTATGGAAAATAGTTTAAGAATCTGTGATAATTTAATAATAACTAAATATCAAAAAAAAAGAAAAAAAATTTCGACTTCTAAGGCCCACATTTATGGATGGGTGTCCAATTAGGGGCCAAAAATTGTCATTCTTTTCAACCTCAAAGATACAACTCCTTCGTTTGGCGCTCGGGTTGGGGTCAATAGCAAAAGTCTAAGAATTTGTGATCATTTAATGATACATATGGGGCATTCCATGCCAAATCACTCACTTTTAGGCCCGACCCCCTTCGATTAATTTTATTTTTGGATATGTTTTAGTACGTATTAAATGCAACTTGCAGCCAAATTTTCAGCCTTTTATACCAAGGTGGTGTTGAGTAATCAATTTTTCAAAATGGCGATTTTTTCCAAAAAATGAAAAAATTTAAATTTTCAATCAATTTTGACCAGTAAAAAATATAGATATTTTAAAAAAAGTTGGACAACGTTTTGTTGGTATTTAAATGTAGTTTTAGAAAAAAAATGTGAAATAATTATTCGAAGTAATTATCACTTATTTTTTGACGTTTAAAAATTAAAATCGACTTTTTGAAAAAGTCCGAAACCTTCGATTTTTTTGTAAAAAACTATAAGAATTCTACTCTAAATTATGCAACTTTTAAGCCATAACTCGAGATGTGATCACAATTCTTTCTATTTTTTTTTTAATTTTTAAAATTGCACTTTTTATGTTTTGGCTCTGATTTATTTTATATGGAGCTCCAAAAAAAAAAATGGTAGATACTGACCCTAACTTAATATATTCATTTGGAGGTAAATATACGTCTCACAAAAATTTGGGACGATCGGACATGTGTAAGGCGCTTAGCATGGTCCTTGAAGTTTAAAAAACGGATTACAAGGAAAAATATAATTTTTTTTCTGTTTTTGCAATTTCTTTGGTATTTTAAGTTAAGTTTTAATTCAAGTGATTACAGAATTATGATGTGGAGTAAAATGCCTTTCTAATAAGGTACTAAAAACTAAAATCGGTTGAAAATCAGCCAAGTTATTACAACTTCCCCAGGCATCTAGCGTGTGCCATACAACTTGATTAAAAAATACGAGGCCCTTTTTTTAAATTTATTGAAATTTTCTACTGTAATAACATTTTTTCATTATTCATGTTTCAGTGTAATATTTTTTTGACTTTTCCAAATTTTAAAACAAAAAAAAATTTTTTTTTTTTTAAATAGAGATTTCAAAAGGGTGTGGAAAATGCAGGCATTTTTAGCACTAATTTAAAAAATGTTAGCAAAACACAATATGAAAAATACTTGTCATCTAATAACATTTGAACTTGAAGAATAAAAAAATGTTATTACAGTAGAAAATTTCAATGAATTTCAAAAATCGGATTGTATTGATTAATCAAGTTGTCTGCCACACGTTAGATGCCTGGGGAAGTTGTAATAACTTGGCTGATTTTAAACCGATTTCGGTTTTTATGACCTTAATAGAGAGACATTTTACTCTACATTTCAATTCTGTAACCATTTGAATTCAAAATTAACTTAAAATACCAAAAAAATTAAGAAAACAGAAAAAAATGCATATTTTCCCTTGTAATCCGATTTTCAAACTTCAAAGCCGATGCGGCACGCCTTACCTATGTCCGATCATCCTAAAATTTTCTGAGACGTATTTTTACACCCAAGTTAATATATCTAGCGGAAGTTACGGTCAATATTTACCAAATTATTTTTTTTGGAGCACCATATAAAATAAACCAGAGTCAAAAAAAAAAAAGTGCAATTTTCAAAATTTGAATAAAAATAGAACGAATTACGATCACATCTCGAATTATGACTTAAAAGTTGCGTAATTTAGAGTAGAATTTTTTGACATTTTTAAAAAAAAATCGAAGGTTTCGGACTTTTTCAAAAAGTCGATTTTAATTTTTATACGATAAAAAACAAGTGATAATTACTTCGAATAATTTTTCATATTTTTTTTTCTAAAACTACATTTAACTACAAACAAAATGTTGTCCATCTTTTTTTAATATATCTATATTTTTTACTGGTCAAAATTGATTGAAAATTTAAATTTTTTCATTTTTTGGAAAAAATCGCCATTTTGAAAAATTGATTACTCAACACCACCTTGGTATAAAAAGCTGAAAATTTGGCTGCAAGTTGCATTTAATAAGTACTAAAACATATCCAAAAATAAAATTAATCGAAGGGGGTCGGGCCTAAAAGTGAGTGATTTGGCATGGAATGCCCCATATATAAAAAAAAAAATTATTTTCAAATTCAAAGTAACAAATGTTATCGATTGGCGCCCAATTAAGGGCCAATGGAAAATGATAGGAAGAAATCTCGGAATCTGTGATAATTTGATAGAATCTATAAAAAAAATAGTTATAATAACCTTGAAGACACCAGTCTTTCGGTTGGCGCCCAGTTTAAGGACAGTAGGAAAATTATGGAAAAAAGCCTCAGAAACGTAATGATTTAAAAAAAACACTTAATTATTAGTTCCAAGTCAAGTCTTTCGATTGACGCCTAACTTGATGCAAATGGGAAATGACGGAGAAAAATGTCTCGTAGTCTGTAAGCATTTGTTAAAAACTTGAAAAAAAATTATTATTCTTTTCAACCTCAAAGACAAGACTAAATACCTAAAAAATACTTTAAATTATTTTCAACTTCAAAGGAACAAGTCTATCGATTGGCGCCCAATTAGGGGCCAATGGAATATGTTATCACGAAAACTACCAAGAAAATAATTATAATAACCTCGAAGATACAAATCTTGCGGTCGCGCACAATGATGGGAAAAAAGTATCAGAATCTGAAAAATTGTCTTTACAATAAATGTCTCTGAATCTGAAATTTTTTTTTATATTAAAAGAATGTCTCAAAATCTCAGATTTTTTTTATAATAAACTGTCTGAGAGTCTAATAATTTTCTTGAGAATTTTTCTATAAAAAAGTGAGAATCTGAGAACTTTTTTTTAGAATTTAAAAATTTTTCTGTATAAAACATTTCTTAAAAAAATTGTAACTGAATAAAAAAGAATTTTGCAAAAATATTTTAGTAAAACGAAATTTTATTACACTCCAAAAAAAAACCTTGTAAAATTACAAGAAAAGTTTGTAACTTTTTTTTATTTGCTACCTCCTATTTGACAAGAATTCCTTGTAATTTTACTAGCTTTTTGCTAATAATTTTTTAATTTTACAAGCTTTTTACCAATAAAATTGTAAATTTACAATTTTTTTGACTTGATAAAACTTACAAGGAGGTTTCGTAACTTTACAAGATTTTTTGCTACCTCTTATTTTACAAGAATTCCTAATAAAAATTACGAGCTTTTTTGTAATTTTACAAACTTTTTACAAATAAAATTGTAAATTTACAAATTTTTTAGCACAATGAAACTTACAAGGAATTCTCGTGAATTTACTAGATTTTTTTGTAAAAAAACCTTGGAAATTTGTAAAATTACAAAAAAAAAGGAAATTTTGATTGAAAACTTTTTGTTAAAAAACAAAAAAAAACTGTCAAATATTGGTAAAATGGGTTAGCGAGACGTTTTCTAGTAATTTGACAAGGTTTTTTTTGTGTGTAGATGTTTTATGTTCTTTTTTATCTTGTTTCCTGTTTCATTCCATTTATTTTCTTGTGTGTAGATTTACTTTCGGTAAAACATGAATTTAAGCAATAAATTAACCCCAATTTAATCCATTGCTTACCACTTTTTACCCTTACAATTTGGAAATTCCAAACCTGTCTCGCTCTCTCTTGAATATTAATTTTGCTTGAGGAATATCGAAAACCCAACAAAAGCACACTTTTTATGATTTCACAATCAAAACTTTTTTCACAATTCGCAAAAATGTTTGTTAAAAATTAAACTTGCCTTATTCGACCTTTAAAATTTTATATTTTGAGTATGGTTATTCAAGCTCGAGGTCATTTTTCTAATTACAAAATGAGATTCTCATAGAATAAGTTTCAAGAAATTTTTTTTCTGTCTAAAATCTTTTTATGTTGAAAATTTTTTGCACGACTTAACCGATACGTGTTTCGATCTCTTCAAGACCTTGTCATGATCTTAAAACTTGAAAAAATAAAAATAAAGAAATGTAATACAATAGGGAACGAAATGGAAAAGAACAGAGAACATAATGGAACGGAATGGGAAACGAAATGAAATGTAGCTCTTTAAATTAATTTGACAAATTTTTTACACAGAAAAATTCTAAAAAAAATCACATAAAAATTTTCGCACAGAAAAATTCTAAAAAAAATTTGTTTAAAGGGAAAATTGGCGATTTCTTATCAAAATTGATCTAAGTACCCCCAGAATCTTAAAATTTTACATTTAGGATGGATACTTCAGCAAAATTTGCACTCAAACAAGAACATATTTGAAAGTTTATTTTCTAATGGGTAAAATTGATGAAAATTTTTAATTTTTTACATCTATTGAGCTAAAGACTCTAGATTTTTTTATTTCTTAAAAGAATTTTGTACTGAAAGGAATCAAACCAACATGGAATGAAATCGAATACAATAGGGAACGAAATCAAAAAGAACAGAGAACATAATGGAATAGGGAACGAAAAGGAATTTTTATTTTTTTCAAATTTTTTGCACTTAAAATTAATTTACCAAATTTTTCACACAGAAAAACCCAGCAGAAATTTTGCTGAACGTTCAGCAGCTTTTGGAAGGGGAACTTGAGTAAAGGAGCGCATCCAATTGCGCTGAATTCATGCATGATTCCCTAAGGCGATGTCCCACTTTAGAGCGCTAGTTGGATACACAGAAACAGCGCTCTTTAGATGCACTGAAATCACGTGTCTTTAGAGCGCTGATTTAAGCAGAATAAAGATGCTGTAAATTCATGTATCTTTTTAGCGCTGATTTAAGCAGATTAAAGATGCAGTGAATTCATGTATCTTTGTAGAGCTGATTTAAGCAGAATAAAGATGCTGTAAATTCAAAGTTGAAATCAAATAACTAAAATTTAAAAAAATATAACAAAAAAATTCATTCGTTTTACTTTACAAAACTTTATTTATGTGAAACAAAATGAAAAAAAAAAAAAAATCGGAAGTGAACATCAAAAAAATATCGGAAATTTTCATTTTCACATTTTTTATGGGATTTTTTTTGGGAACAGCGGTCAAAGATGCTATGATTGAAGCGCTCTTTGCAGCGCTGATTAATGCGCAATAATGATGCAGTCAAATCATGTGTCTTTGTCTAAAACTCATGTTTTTTTATTCAAAAAGTGTTAAAAATATTAAAAAGGAAAGCAAGTGTGAAATTTTATCAAAAAATAATTACACATTATAAGTTTTATATAAAAAATCTTAAAAAAAAATTAAAATTTTTTCCCCTTCCTTTTACTGCATCCCTAAGAGCGCTCTTTGGATGCGCTACGGTATGCTATAAACAGATGCTGTGTCGCCAAAATCTCGATTTATTTCTGCTGGGAATTCTAAAATTTTTTTATATATTTAGTTTTCGAAATCTGAGAAAAATTTTTGTATAAAAATATGCTCATATTCTTAGATTATTTTCTACAGGAAAATTCTCAGATTCTGAAATATTTTTTTATGGGAAAATTGTCAAATTCTGAAATATTTTTCATATAATTTTGGTAGTTTTATACTTGTTCGATCTCCTAAAATACAGTAAGACATCATTGGTCCTTTCGGTAAATATTGAACTTAACTTACATTTAGGATCCTACAGCAAAATTGGCATCCAAAAAAGGACATATTTGGCTTTTGTAAATTACGCATCTTAGAAGGCAAAAACCAGGGTTGGCAACCGAAACGAATAACGGTATCGGTAACGGTATTGGTATTACATACTTTTTATATCGGTAACGGTAAAGGTAACGGTATTTTCGATTATTTCGGTAACGGTGAACCGTTACCGAAACTTCAATACCGGTACGTACCGGTATTATGAAAAAAATGTTAACAAGTCATAAATTTGTTAAAAACACGTACAAAATAAAAAAAAATATTTAAAAAATTAAAAAACTGTTATGTTCAGTACATTGTCTATAAATAATTATATTTTTACTAGTATTAAATACTATGAATTAGCTCAGGATTAAATTAAAAACATATACACAATTTTGTAATTCAACAAATACGAACTCATGCTCGTAGAGAGTCTCTACTAGCGACACCTTTGTCCAATAAGCAAAAAATCTGCATTTTGAGTCATATGAGAAATCTGCATTTTAAGTCATTTGAGAAATCTTATGTTTATAGCGATGCGGTTTGCTAAATTTCTGTCTGGATAATTCAGGTAGAATCTGCAGAAAAAAAACCGTCAATACAGCAGAAAAATTTTCTGATTTTAACAGAGAAATTTGCTGATTTTAAATAAACAGCGTGAACATCAAGACTGTTTGTCATGTTGTTAAAAACAAAATCGACAGGAATAAATAACTTGGCAAGGATGTTTCAGGGGATGTTCTTTAAGGGGTAGGGCGGCGGATTCGGAGGGACACATTTCCCCTCGTCATAGATGTTAAGAAATTTATTTTATTTATATTTACGCTTAAATAATACAAATTTATCAATATTTAATTTTTTTTTTATAGACAAGCCCCCTTAAGGGGCGGGCCGGAAAAAAATCGCATTTTTTTTATATTGGACAATGAACTTCACACGGCATAAAAATGTTTCATTTTCTAAACAAATAAGCAAAAAAAAGTAAATAAAATATGTTTTTCTGGGGTTGTGTAAGTTTCTCTGGGGATTTTTTTTTCATCTGGTCGATTTTGCCCATTTCGGAACTTAACTAGCCTATGACCATAAGACGCACCAGCATGTATCGTGTCTTCTACAGAAGGACAGACGAACATCACTTACAATCGATCACTGATCAATAATATAAAATTTTTATGAGGTGCAAGACTATATTAATATATACTGTAGAGTAGAGGTGATGTTTGACTCACACTCACTCACGCTCGCGACAGAAATTTTTGAATCACGCACAATCACTCACGAGCATATTTTTTCTACTCACACTCACTCACAATCACGTGAGTAAATTTAACACCTCTCACACTTACGTGCACTCACACAAGCTGCACTCACATTGACTCACACTCACGGAACAAAAATAGTTCAAAAACTAAAATTTCAAAAATCTTACAAATTTTAAGCAAAATTTAAAGTTCAGACGAAATTTAACATTTGTTTGCTCTTTGTGGGACGAAATCTTAATTTTAGCCAAATTTTAAAGTTTTTTTTGTTGCTTTTTTGGTACGAAAAGAAATATGAAGAGAAAACAAGTCACGCAAACTCACGCAAAAAAATCGACTCACGCACACTCACTCGCGCAAAAATCTTACACTTCTTCACACTCACTCACAATCATTGTAAAATTGAATTCAGTCACACTCACGCGTGATCATGTGTGAATCAGGTGAATCATGCACTAATCTGCTCATGTGCCCATCGCTACTGTAGACTATATTACTGTTTTTAATCCACAAAAAAATTAAAATAAGTAATATTAATACAACCGAAACAAAACCGATTTAATACCGGTAAAAATCCGAATAAAGGTAACGGTTTTTTATCGGTAACGGTTTTTAAAAATTTTTATTTCGGTATTGGTAACGGTAACGGTAGCCAATATTAAAGGGTTTTTAATCGGTAACGGTATTGAAAGGGTAACGGTAGCCAACACTGGCAAAAACGGAAAAAATTGGTGCTTTCTTATAAATGTTGAACTGATACCCCAGAATCTTTAAATTTGAAATCAAGCAAAATTTTTATCTAAAAAAGGATTTATTTGGAAAACGTCTTTTTTAACGGTAAATATGGAAACAATGGGTAAAGTTGGGGACAAATTTTTACTTTTTTCTTCTTTAGATCAAAGACAAGATTTTTTATTTTTTATTTCTTTGATGAAATTTTTACTTGAATAAATAAAGCCATATAACAAAATGGATTACAATAGGGAACGACATGGAAAAGAACAGGGAACATAATGGAATATAATATGGAACATAATTTAATGTTATTTTTATTAAAATTTGTTTCACTCAATATGTTTTTAAACTTAAAAAAGGGCCTTACCACAAGAACACAAAAAGTCTATTTTAACAAAAGTTTTATTTTAAATTTAAAATTTTCAATGCATTTTTTGAAAGTCGATTTTAAAAACAAAAACAATTTGTATGGAAATGAAATTAAAAGCTGATTTTAAATATATTTCATTTTTCTATGGTAAGGCTGAAAATTTATTTGAGAAATTTTTCATACAGAAAATTTCTAAAAAAATTTATATATAAAATTTTCAGATTCTGAGACAGTTTTTCTACAGTTAAGTTTTTATATGCTTGTATATTTTGCTACAGAAAAATTCTCTAATTCTGAAAATAAATTTTATGGGAAAATTGTCAAATTCTGAAATATTTTTCATATAATTTTGTAAGTTTAATACTTTTTCGATTTCCTAAAACAGTGGCACTAAAAACTTGAAATTTGGAATAGGAGCCTTTATAAAAAAATTTGATAAACGGAAAAAAATTTAGAAAAAATTGGTACTTTCTTGTAAATATTGAACTAATGACCCCAAAATCTTAAAATTTGGCATTTAAGATCCTCCAGCAAAATTTTCATCCAAAAAATAATTTATTTGGAAAATTTATTTTTTAAGGGTAAATGGAAAAATTAAGGAAACATTGTTACTTCTTTTTATCTATTTTATATTAATTTAATTCAATTTTTACTGGAAGGAATGAAACACACATGAAACGAAATGGATTAAAATAGGGGACGAAATGGAAAAGAACAGGGAACATAATAGAAAGGAGTAAGGAATGAAATGCAATATTTATTTTTACTTAAATTTTTTGTACTTTAAATTAATTAGAGAATATTTTTTAACTGAAAAAATTTTAGTTAAAGTTGATATTATTCGACCTTTCTAATTTAAATAAATAAAAAATATATATATATAAAATTTTCAGATTCTAAGTAGAGTTGTGTCGTTCACGAACGAACTAGTTCAATTGAACTTGAACTATTCACTTAACTGAGCGGTTTATCTAGTTCGTTTGTTTCCGCTCCTTTAGGTCTTTTCGTTCATTCAGCTCAATTGGTCATTATTTTATTTTGATCTTTCAGTTCGGTCGATAAATTTTTATACCCTCCACTTAGTGATAGAGGGTATTAGGGATGCCAAACGGGATTGACATTTACAAATCCCGGGATTCGGGATTTTGAAATCGTAATCCCGGGATCCCGGGATTTTTCGGGATTTCGGGATTTTTCGGGATTTCGGGATTTTTCGGGATTTCGGGATTTATTAAAATTAAAATTAAACTTTTTAACGTTATCTTTCAAAACGCAGCAACATATTGGTACATGACCCCATAAATTATATAAATTATTGATCTATGAACGATTTTTCCATCCGCCTGTGGAAGACACGATGCAGTCCAAACCAAAAGAGATAGACCTGCAGTTTGGCACGAATATTTCTTATGTTCAAAAGTTCGTTAAAGGGCAAAAGCAGACAATGGCCAAAAAATGGTCCTCATTTGGATTTAAATTAACCTCTGAAAAACGTTGATATCAAAGTTTTAAGTTACAGGGTATTTGAAAATTAATTTTCTTCGGTCGGCCTCTTTTGTGGGCGTTTAAATAAAATATTTCTTTAAATAAATATAAAATTGTATTAATGAATTTGTTAGCTTTTTAGACAAAAGTAAGTTGTCCCCCAGTGTCCTCCTCCGACACAGTCGCAAAACGCACCCCTGTTCAATTTTTTTTTTCGCTGTTTCTAACAAAAATTGGATCGGAGAGATATATTCAATTTCCTAACTTATAACCACAGACCATATAGACATGCAAAACGAGTGCTTATTTTGGTACTTTCAATATGGACGCATTCAAAATACTACTAAATTTACTTCTCTGCCTAGAATACGTGTGCCTGTACGTGTGAGCTTTTACATCTGTATTTTCGTTGTTTGTTTATGTTTTGTATGAAACGTCAAAAGTTACACGCGCGTGCCGTCACTAATACATACACATGAGCGAAACTTATTCGTTTCACCCCTATGCTTATAACGCTCAATTAAGATCCAAAACTGTTGAATAGAAACTTTACAGCTGGAATATTATAAGTTATAGAATAACACTCGACAAAATTTAACTGTTTCATTTAACTTTATATTAAGTAATCCGCCCTAAAAATGTGACTTGCCTCCCAAAGAGCAGGAGAATTTAAACCCAAATTGCCTCATTTGAAAGGTATCTCAAAGACCTTTCAAACGATATCAATTTTGTCTAAATCGTAAAACAAATACTGAAGAAATTGTCAATTTTGATTACAAAATTTGAACAAAAAATCCCGAAATCCCGGAATTTTTCGGGATTTGTTAATCCCGGAAAATCCCGAAAAATCCCGGGATTGAAAAAAATAAATCCCGGGATTCGGGATTTGCCAATCCCGAAAAATCCCGGGATTTCGGGATTCGGGATTTCCCGTTTGGCATCCCTAGAGGGTATATATAAGTTTGTCATTCCGTTTGTAACTCATCGAAAAATTGGTCTGGGACACCTTAAAGTATATATATTCATGATCCCCGATCGATTTTAAGACATTCTAGCGATGTCCGTCTGTCCGTCTGTCCGTCTGTCCGTCTGTCTGTGGAAATGGTGATCACGACCAAAATACTGCACGGATATGACTGAAACTTAACACATTTATTGGAAGTTCTCCTGAGAAGTATGGTATTGCATTTGAGCGATATCGGTTCAGCGGTTTAAAAGTTATGAACGAAAATGTAAGGACACCTCAAAAATTTTAGTACATTCAACATAATCTAAAAATACAAAATGCTTTAATTCGGCTGCTGGTTGACATATGTGAACATAATTGAACACCAAATGGTATTTAAACATGTACAAACATATTTTTTGACAAAAAAATAAAAAAATCGCGGATTTTTTTTACAAAAAATTTTTTTTCCTGGAAATTTTTTTTTCAATTTTTTTTTTTAAGTAATTTCCTTTTAAAAAAAGTTTTTTGCAATAATCTTTTTGAAATTGTGGAGGGTATCACTACATTCGGCAAAGCCGAATTTAACTTTTTTACTTGTTTTTTTTTAATTTTGTCATTAGGCGTTTGTTTTCTCTTCTCTTTTGGCGCGCTTTCTCACCATTTATATTTTTTTTTACAAAAATTGTATATGTTTTTTTTTTAATTCATGTTTTTATTCAACATTTTTGCATTTTTTAAACGAAAGCCAAAACAAGAGACATGATCAAAATGATTCGTTCACGAGCTGTTGAACGAAAATAAAAACTAACCGATTTGAACTAGGTGAACGACCAACAGATGATTCAAAATGATTCGTTTACGAACTGTTGAACGAAGACCACAAAAGAGCGTTTGAACTAGATGAAAGAACTAGGTCTTTTATCTGAAATGAACGAAAATGAGCGCTCACTCAATTGAACGATTAAGCACAAGTCTAATTCTAAGACAGTTTTTGTATTGAAAAGTTCTTATATTCTCAAATATTTTTCTACAGAAACGTTCTCAGATTCAAAAATATTTTTTTTATTAAAAAATTGTCTGATTCTAAAATATTTTTCATATAGCAAAATTCTTTGATACTGAGGCCTCAGTTCAGTTTTTTTAAAACTTTTCAATACACATTAATTTCTTTGAATCACATGAAATTGAAAAGTTATAAAGAAAAATTTCATTCGTTTTATTTTTACCAAAAATTTTTTATGTGAAACAAAATGTGTAAAAAATTTGGAAGTGAAAAGAAAAATTAGGAAATTTTAATTTTTGGAACAGCAACCTGAGATACGTTTTTCAAAAAAAAAAATCAGATTCTGAAACATATTTCAAAAAGAAAACTTTTCAGATTCTGAGATTTTGATGCAGGTAATTTCAAAGAATCTGAGATTTTCAAGTTGGTGAACTGCGAGCTGAAATAAAATTCCTAAGAAACTGAAAAACTTTAAAAATTAAAAAAAGTTTTTAATTTTTTTTTTCAAAATAATTTTATTTTTTATTTCATTTATATACAATATTTACAAAATTGCAAAACAAACAAACCGGAAGACATTCTAAATCTAAAATTTCTTAAATTAATAAAACTTAAAAACTAAAATTGGAAGACATTTGACTAAACTAACTTAAAATTTTTATATTTTTTATCACATTAAAGATTCAAAAAATTTCCATTAAGTTTAATCGCCATAACCAAATAGTGTTTCCACTTTGTCGGGATTTGTAGTTAAAGAAGCAGCTATTTTTATTGAAAAATCCTGTAGAAAATCGATCACATTGTTTTAAAGGCTGTTTAGACTCCTTCGAAGAGTTGAGTGTGCTCAGCACTTGATAAAGCGTAATTTTTTCACATTTTTACAATAATTTTTTGCTGTCAATTTTTTTTTAGAATTCTAAAAATTTATTAAGATAATTTTGTTGCTCTTCTGCACTTAATTGTTGAGGAGGATGATAAAAAACTTCTACTGCCACAAGATTCAGTGAATGTAACTGCTGCTGTTCATATTTCCAGTTAGTTTGATTTGTTGATATTTCACTTTCTTGCAGATTTTTTAAAGACTTTACTAAGAATTTTAAAATTTTGCCAGGTTTTTGTAACATTTTTAAAGATTTGATGGAAGCAAACATTTTCGTAAAAATTTGTAAAAGAAAAATATTTAAAAAAAAATTTAATTTGTACTGATGTTTTTACTAAAACAACTAAAAGATGAATGATATAGTTTCAACAAATTTTCTGGATATTTATACGTTTTTAAATTTTGTTTTAAAATTGAAATTTTTATCATCCCCTTTCTCATTAAGTTGGGAAATATTTCCATTACTTGTCTTTTTGTCTATTTCCCCTTCACTTGTTTTAGTTGTTGTTTGTTTAGTTTTGTCTCAAATTCCGTTTTTCATTTACTGTCCTTGTTTTACTAAGGATTTTCCTTTTAAAGCAGGTAAATTTTACTTGTTGCATTTGAACAATTTTCTTTCTTAATGATAAGTAACCTTTACAAAATTTGTTGTTGTTTTTTTCCATTTGGTGGTGTTAAATCTTTTTTTTTTTTTTTTGGTTTTCCTTTTATTTCATTCCATCCAATGTCACGTAATTTACCGTTTCTTTACAAAATTTTGTAGCCTTGCAAATTATTTCAGAATTTAGACAAGATTATGCATGTTCAAAAAAAATAATATTTTGAATTTTTAACAAAGAATACCTAAAAGTCTATAGGGATAGAAATTGTTACACAATAGTTATCTTACTTTTCTCATATCTTTAATATTTTCCAATTTAGACATGCACGTGCATGCTTAGATTTCTAAATAAAACGAATTTTAAACACTAATCCTTGAATATCTATGGGAACTAAAAATTTTAAAGCAACAATAGTTTTCCGTTGCTAGTTTGGATAAAATTTTTCAAACTAAACAAGATTGAGCATGCTAAAAAATGTTTGTTTATTTTTGTATATACTGTTTTGAATTTGTAACAAAAGGTTTTTTAAGGTCTATGGGAATTACAATTTTTAAACTACTGTAGCAAGTGAATTATCCTGATTTATTGAGTATTTAGACCTACACGTGCATTTGCAATTTTCTTATGCTAACTTTTGCAATATTTTACAAACCAAATAAGATCTAGCATGCTTAAAAAGTATTTCAAATAAGTTTTAACAAAGGACTCAGAATCTGAGACTTTTTTTATAAGGAAAAATGTCTCAGAATCTGAGACTTTTTTTTATAAGGAAAAATGTCTCAGAATCTGAGACTTTTTTTTATAAGGAAAAATGTCTCAGAATCTGAGACTTTTTTTTATAAGGAAAAATGTCTCAGAATCTGAGACTTTTTTTTATAAGGAAAAATGTCTCAGAATCTGAGACTTTTTTTTATAAGGAAAAATGTCTCAGAATCTGAGACTTTTTTTTATAAGGAAAAATGTCTCAGAATCTGAGACTTTTTTTTATAAGGAAAAATGTCTCAGAATCTGAGACTTTTTTTTATAAGGAAAAATGTCTCAGAATCTGAGACTTTTTTTTATAAGGAAAAATGTCTCAGAATCTGAGACTTTTTTTTATAAGGAAAAATGTCTCAGAATCTGAGACTTTTTTTTATAAGGAAAAATGTCTCAGAATCTGAGACTTTTTTTTATAAGGAAAAATGTCTCAGAATCTGAGACTTTTTTTTATAAGGAAAAATGTCTCAGAATCTGAGACTTTTTTTTATAAGGAAAAATGTCTCAGAATCTGAGACTTTTTTTTATAAGGAAAAATGTCTCAGAATCTGAGACTTTTTTTTATAAGGAAAAATGTCTCAGAATCTGAGACTTTTTTTTATAAGGAAAAATGTCTCAGAATCTGAGACTTTTTTTTATAAGGAAAAATGTCTCAGAATCTGAGACTTTTTTTTATAAGGAAAAATGTCTCAGAATCTGAGACTTTTTTTTATAAGGAAAAATGTCTCAGAATCTGAGACTTTTTTTTATAAGGAAAAATGTCTCAGAATCTGAGACTTTTTTTTATAAGGAAAAATGTCTCAGAATCTGAGACTTTTTTTTATAAGGAAAAATGTCTCAGAAACTGAGAATTTTTCTTTAAAAAAATGTCTCAGAATCTGAGACTTTTTTTTATAAGGAAAAATGTCTCAGAATCTGAGACTTTTTTTTATAAGGAAAAATGTCTCAGAATCTGAGACTTTTTTTTATAAGGAAAAATGTCTCAGAATCTGAGACTTTTTTTTATAAGGAAAAATGTCTCAGAATCTGAGACTTTTTTTTATAAGGAAAAATGTCTCAGAATCTGAGACTTTTTTTTATAAGGAAAAATGTCTCAGAATCTGAGACTTTTTTTTATAAGGAAAAATGTCTCAGAATCTGAGACTTTTTTTTATAAGGAAAAATGTCTCAGAATCTGAGACTTTTTTTTATAAGGAAAAATGTCTCAGAATCTGAGACTTTTTTTTATAAGGAAAAATGTCTCAGAATCTGAGACTTTTTTTTATAAGGAAAAATGTCTCAGAATCTGAGACTTTTTTTTATAAGGAAAAATGTCTCAGAATCTGAGACTTTTTTTTATAAGGAAAAATGTCTCAGAATCTGAGACTTTTTTTTATAAGGAAAAATGTCTCAGAATCTGAGACTTTTTTTTATAAGGAAAAATGTCTCAGAATCTGAGACTTTTTTTTATAAGGAAAAATGTCTCAGAATCTGAGACTTTTTTTTATAAGGAAAAATGTCTCAGAATCTGAGACTTTTTTTTATAAGGAAAAATGTCTCAGAATCTGAGACTTTTTTTTATAAGGAAAAATGTCTCAGAATCTGAGACTTTTTTTTATAAGGAAAAATGTCTCAGAATCTGAGACTTTTTTTTATAAGGAAAAATGTCTCAGAATCTGAGACTTTTTTTTATAAGGAAAAATGTCTCAGAATCTGAGACTTTTTTTTATAAGGAAAAATGTCTCAGAAACTGAGAATTTTTCTTTAAAAAAATGTCTCAGAATCTGAGACTTTTTTTTATAAGGAAAAATGTCTCAGAATCTGAGACTTTTTTTTATAAGGAAAAATGTCTCAGAATCTGAGACTTTTTTTTATAAGGAAAAATGTCTCAGAATCTGAGACTTTTTTTTATAAGGAAAAATGTCTCAGAATCTGAGACTTTTTTTTATAAGGAAAAATGTCTCAGAATCTGAGACTTTTTTTTATAAGGAAAAATGTCTCAGAATCTGAGACTTTTTTTTATAAGGAAAAATGTCTCAGAATCTGAGACTTTTTTTTATAAGGAAAAATGTCTCAGAATCTGAGACTTTTTTTTATAAGGAAAAATGTCTCAGAATCTGAGACTTTTTTTTATAAGGAAAAATGTCTCAGAATCTGAGACTTTTTTTTATAAGGAAAAATGTCTCAGAATCTGAGACTTTTTTTTATAAGGAAAAATGTCTCAGAATCTGAGACTTTTTTTTATAAGGAAAAATGTCTCAGAATCTGAGACTTTTTTTTATAAGGAAAAATGTCTCAGAATCTGAGACTTTTTTTTATAAGGAAAAATGTCTCAGAATCTGAGACTTTTTTTTATAAGGAAAAATGTCTCAGAATCTGAGACTTTTTTTTATAAGGAAAAATGTCTCAGAATCTGAGACTTTTTTTTATAAGGAAAAATGTCTCAGAATCTGAGACTTTTTTTTATAAGGAAAAATGTCTCAGAATCTGAGACTTTTTTTTATAAGGAAAAATGTCTCAGAATCTGAGACTTTTTTTTATAAGGAAAAATGTCTCAGAATCTGAGACTTTTTTTTATAAGGAAAAATGTCTCAGAATCTGAGACTTTTTTTTATAAGGAAAAATGTCTCAGAATCTGAGACTTTTTTTTATAAGGAAAAATGTCTCAGAATCTGAGACTTTTTTTTATAAGGAAAAATGTCTCAGAATCTGAGACTTTTTTTTATAAGGAAAAATGTCTCAGAATCTGAGACTTTTTTTTATAAGGAAAAATGTCTCAGAATCTGAGACTTTTTTTTATAAGGAAAAATGTCTCAGAATCTGAGACTTTTTTTTATAAGGAAAAATGTCTCAGAATCTGAGACTTTTTTTTATAAGGAAAAATGTTTCAGAATCTGAGACTTTTTTTTATAAGGAAAAATGTCTCAGAAACTGAGAATTTTTCTTTAAAAAAATGTCTCAGAATCTGAGACTTTTTTTTATAAGGAAAAATGTCTCAGAATCTGAGACTTTTTTTTATAAGGAAAAATGTCTCAGAATCTGAGACTTTTTTTTATAAGGAAAAATGTCTCAGAATCTGAGACTTTTTTTTATAAGGAAAAATGTCTCAGAATCTGAGACTTTTTTTTATAAGGAAAAATGTCTCAGAATCTGAGACTTTTTTTTATAAGGAAAAATGTCTCAGAATCTGAGACTTTTTTTTATAAGGAAAAATGTCTCAGAATCTGAGACTTTTTTTTATAAGGAAAAATGTCTCAGAATCTGAGACTTTTTTTTATAAGGAAAAATGTCTCAGAATCTGAGACTTTTTTTTATAAGGAAAAATGTCTCAGAATCTGAGACTTTTTTTTATAAGGAAAAATGTCTCAGAATCTGAGACTTTTTTTTATAAGGAAAAATGTCTCAGAATCTGAGACTTTTTTTTATAAGGAAAAATGTCTCAGAATCTGAGACTTTTTTTTATAAGGAAAAATGTCTCAGAATCTGAGACTTTTTTTTATAAGGAAAAATGTCTCAGAATCTGAGACTTTTTTTTATAAGGAAAAATGTTTCAGAATCTGAGACTTTTTTTTATAAGGAAAAATGTTTCAGAATCTGAGACTTTTTTTTATAAGGAAAAATGTTTCAGAATCTGAGACTTTTTTTTATAAGGAAAAATGTCTTAGAAACTGAGAATTTTTCTTTAAAAAAATGTCTCAGAATCTGAGACTTTTTTTTATAAGGAAAAATGTCTCAGAATCTGAGACTTTTTTTTATAAGGAAAAATGTCTCAGAATCTGAGACTTTTTTTTATAAGGAAAAATGTCTCAGAATCTGAGACTTTTTTTTATAAGGAAAAATGTCTCAGAATCTGAGACTTTTTTTTATAAGGAAAAATGTCTCAGAATCTGAGACTTTTTTTTATAAGGAAAAATGTCTCAGAATCTGAGACTTTTTTTTATAAGGAAAAATGTCTCAGAATCTGAGACTTTTTTTTATAAGGAAAAATGTCTCAGAATCTGAGACTTTTTTTTATAAGGAAAAATGTCTCAGAATCTGAGACTTTTTTTTATAAGGAAAAATGTCTCAGAATCTGAGACTTTTTTTTATAAGGAAAAATGTCTCAGAATCTGAGACTTTTTTTTATAAGGAAAAATGTCTCAGAATCTGAGACTTTTTTTTATAAGGAAAAATGTCTCAGAATCTGAGACTTTTTTTTATAAGGAAAAATGTCTCAGAATCTGAGACTTTTTTTTATAAGGAAAAATGTCTCAGAATCTGAGACTTTTTTTTATAAGGAAAAATGTCTCAGAATCTGAGACTTTTTTTTATAAGGAAAAATGTCTCAGAATCTGAGACTTTTTTTTATAAGGAAAAATGTCTCAGAATCTGAGACTTTTTTTTATAAGGAAAAATGTCTCAGAATCTGAGACTTTTTTTTATAAGGAAAAATGTCTCAGAATCTGAGACTTTTTTTTATAAGGAAAAATGTCTCAGAATCTGAGACTTTTTTTTATAAGGAAAAATGTCTCAGAATCTGAGACTTTTTTTTATAAGGAAAAATGTCTCAGAATCTGAGACTTTTTTTTATAAGGAAAAATGTCTCAGAATCTGAGACTTTTTTTTATAAGGAAAAATGTCTCAGAATCTGAGACTTTTTTTTATAAGGAAAAATGTCTCAGAATTTGAGACTTTTTCTATAAGCAAAATGCCTCAGAATCTAAAAAAAATAATGTCAAAGAATATGAGAATTTTTCTATAAAAAACATGTCTCAGAATCGAATAATTTTTCTATTAGAAAAATGTCTCAGAATATGATATTTAGACATTTATTATTGAATACAACCTTGTCCTTTTATTAATTTTTAACCTAAAACTCTAAAAAGTCATTAGAAGTTTTATTATGTTAACATTTTTCCCATTTGGTACAGAAGAATTTCTCTAGCACCATAAATCCCACAAAAAAAAATTCTCAAAAATTCCCACCTACATATTGTCAATGGTAAAGTTGAAAAGAAATTACAGGAAAAACCCTGCTGACCCTCAATCAACAGGTAACGAACTACAAGGCTACGCAAAAACACTACACACACAGTTTATACCAGAAGATTAAAAGAGAAAAACCCAAAAAATTTAGGAATTTCTAAGAAAATAATAATTGCAAAAGGAAAGCAAGAAACGAAAAATGTCCTTATTCCCAGAGAAAAAAAAAAATATATAAAACAGCCAGGAATTTTGGAAAAACACATCAAACACTTACTGCAGCTCAACAAGTAAACATTAACTGAAAGAAAAACAAATTTTACAAAATCTTGCAAAATGTTCTCTTATACTGCTAACACCAATTTTGCATTCAACGCTAACATGCCTTTGGCTAAGAAAAATATCTATACACCAGCAGAATCCTTGAAAAATATTTTGAAAACTTTAAAAGGTTTGCTCTCACCAAAATCCAACAAATGTGTAGTAGTTCCTGTGTATACGACCTGTCTCACCGAAGATGAATATCAAAATTATTTAAATGAAATGCTCGAATCAAAACCTAACTCGGTTGCAGCAAATTAATTGTAAAAGAAGTGGAAAAACAAACTCAGTTTCGCTGAAATAAGCGAAATGATGATTTGTTTTAATGGAAAATTCAATTATCGGAAAACATGAGAATCTTATACATCCCAGCTGGAAGAAATAATGAATTCTGAAATGTTTTTGGGATCCGTGATGGCACACAGGGTCGCAGATGAATACCAAATGTTGCAGTTAAAGAATTCGAAGATCATGATTAGATCACATAGATTATCACGTGTTAAACATAAAAAATGTTGGCCCGTGATGTTAATTATTTAAATAAAATAATTGTTGCTTATATTTTTGTGTAAAATATTGTAACAAACATTATTAATTGTAAAAATTTTGTTAAAATATGTATAATAAAAACTAAATAAAATAATTTAAAACTTAAAACTCATTTCTTCATTATGTACTTAAATCAGTTTTTGAAAATCAAAAGACTTAAGAAACAAACTTGCAATTTTTAGAAGTTTGAATAACACTGATTATATGAAGTCAGTGCATTTTAAACTGCTACAGTTTAAAAAGCATTACAATTCATACTCTATCAAGAGCAAATTCTTAGCAAAGACAACAACAAACTGAGATCTTAGTTGATACTTGTTGTTGGTAGATGGCGCTGCGATGATTAAATTACTGTATTAAGCTAAGTAAGTTGTTCACCGGTGAAAAAAAATGTTTCGAAACATCAATTAATTGGTAGCGAAAATTTGACAGTCATATGTTTGGTTATGTTTTGCGCGTCAGAATAAATAAAATAACTTTAAATAATATTTTTTCGTAAGTTATGTGATATTATTAATGTTTACAGTCCCAAACACTTATAATTACTTCATTTTACATCTGAATGTTAAATTTCACCGCTTTTTAAATGGTCTGTACAATTAAAAAAAATGTTGCTTATAGTGTTGATGCGTATTGATGCAACATATACCGGGTTATTTTGCCGGGTTTTCACCAGTGAACAGAATACCTCTTCAGCGAAATTTTTACGCTTTTGTAAAGCCAGTGTGAAATTTATGTTTTTTTTTATATGGAGTTTGACAGATTTTCACGTGAAAACCGAGCAACTTACCCACCTTTAAGTGTAAATCTTAACTAAATAAGATTCAGCTAAAATATCTAAATCTGGTGATCATCCTCAAAAACCTATTTTTGCATGAAATTAAAAAAAAAACCTTAAATTTCAATTTAAAGCTTAAATAAAGAAGTTTAAGCAAATATAGTTAAATCTGGTGATCAGCATCACAAATTAATTTTTATATGCATTTTTCATAAAAAATACTTCAATCGCAATTTTAAGCTTAAGTAAAGGAGTTAGAGAAAAAATAGCCAAATCTGTTAATACACATCGAAAGTTTATTTTTGGATATAATTTAAGAAAAAAACTCTTAAATGCAATTTAAAGCTTAACTAAAGGAGTTAGAGCAAAAATATTAAAATCTGGTGAAATTTATTAAAATTTTATGTAAAATTAAAAAAAAACTGTATTTGCTATTTAAGTTTTAACTACACTCTAAATAAAATGATTTCAGTTTCCTACTATAAATTGGGTAAATTTACAAAAAATGTGTAGTTTTACCAACATATTATTAGAAATTTACACATTTATAGTAGTATATTATTTGAATTTGTTGAAATTTACCAAATTTATAGTAGAAAACTGGACTCATTTGTTTAGAGTGTAAAGAAGGTAGAGCAAAAATAGCCAGATCTGCTGATTAGCATCAAAAGTAAATTTTGATGGTTTTGGAGGTTAGGTGGAAGACGTTGGGGAACACCTTCCCCTTTCGATAGATGTTATAAAAGAATTTATTATCATTCTTGTAAATAATTAATCCAATTAATCATTATTTGAATAAATTTTTCATTTCCACGCCCACAAAAGGGGCGGGTCAAACTTTTATTTTTATTTTTTATCCGCTGAGTCCACATGCATTGAGCTTCCTCTGACATAAAAATGTTGCATTTGCTTAACAAAACTACAAAATAAACTTGCAAAAAGGTACCGTTTTTTAGCGGTTGGTTTAGTTCTCCAAGGGGGAACTTTTTTCCTCTTGATCCGATTTTGCCCATTTCCGAACTTGACCAGCCTATGACCATAAGACATATTCATACCTAACTTCGGAAGTCTAGTTTTTTTATTTTGGACTGTATCGTGTCTTCTACAGATGGACAGACGGGGGGGAGGGGTTATTTTTTTCTCATAAATTTTTTTTTAGGGAACCTTGGGTCGGATTTTAATCATTAGATCAGGTTTTTAGTATTGACTTCCCGTTTATTATGATTTTTTCTATTGAAACATTTCCAAATATTAAAAATGTATTCCTATGGAAAAGGGTTTAGAACTTAAGAAAAAGTTTGATATTTTGAAAAAGTCTCCTCAAGAAATTCTCAGATTCTAAAGCATTTTTCGAACAGAAAAAGACACAGATTCTAAAACAATTTCCCATTAGAAAAAATAACAAACTTGAGACTTGTTTATTCTAAAAAAGTTTTCTGATTTTAAAATTTTTCTTAGGCACTTTCTGAAGGAAAAAGTTTATGACTCTACTTAAATACTTAAGTTTAAAAGTACCTACAGTCGACGCAATATAATGCACAATATTTTTGACGTTTTCCCACAAATGGCATACATGAAAATACTGTGTAAAATATTGTACTAAAAAAAATACTTGCAGATTGTACATAATATTGAATCGTCTGTAGAGGCCTTAAGTAGAGACTTAAGTACAAGATTTTTAAAGTAATTCGGACCAATTTGAAACCAAAAATCACTTATTCCTGCTTAACCATACGGCCTTAGACAATAAAAAAATATTCAAATGGTCGCAACTGCTTGAAAAATCTCGTACTTGAGAATCTACTAAGACTTCAGTACTGACTGTAAAATCCAGCTGAGACTTTATACGAAATAATAAAATTCTGAGACTCTGAGGCATATTGCTACAAAAAAGCTTTTAGAATTTATAAATTTCTTGCTATAGAAAAATTTCAGATTCTGCTTTACTTTTTTTTTTAATTCTCAGATACTTAGCCAATTTTCGCATCAACAAATTCCTATGCAATTTAGAAAAATTCTCAGATTTAGTGACTTTTTCCCAATGGAAAACTTCTTAGGTTTTAAAATATTTTGTTCTATTTTTCTTCAGAAAAAGTCTAAGATAACGAAACATCCTTTCTACACCAAAGTTATTGAAAAGTTCTGAAAACCTATTTAGAAAATTAAAGTCTTTAATGCCTTTTAAAATCTTTTAAGGTAATTTTTTAAACTCTGAGATACTTTTCTATAGCAAAAGTATAGTTTTCTGAGACAAATTTTCCTAGAGAAAGTCTTGGATTCTCAGATTTTTTTTAAGACATATTTTCTATTGAAATCTCTGAAAATCTAAGGAATTTTTTCTTCTTGTTTTCTATAGAAAATGTCTCAGCTTCTGAGACATTTTTTCTGTAGAATTCTAGATTCTTACAATTAGACATTTTTCAAATAGAAAACATTTTCTTAGAAAAAGTCTCAGATATTCAAACATTTCTTGTGATACATTTTCTATTGAAAACTCTGAAAATCTAAGAAGTTTTTCCTTCTTTTTTTCTACAGAAAAGGTCTCGATTCCAAGACATTTTTTCTGTAGAATTCCAGATTCGGAAACTTTTTTCAAATAGAAAAAATTTCAGAATCTAAGACATATTCTCAGATTCTGGGATATTTTCCCTTAAAGTCTTAGATTCAGAGGCATTTTTTCCCCAAACATTTTTTCTTTTTAAAAACTCACAAATTCTGACACATTTTCCTTATCGAAAAAGTCTGAGATTTTTTTTTCTAGGATTCAAAAACTTTTTCCCTATAGAAAAATCCTAAGAGTTTTCTATTAAGAAGTCTTAGATTCTGAGACATATTTTAAAAAGAATAAAATTTCAGAATCTGGAATATTATCTCAGAATCTGAGACATTTTTCCTAAGGAAATAGTCTATATTCTGAAATTTTTTTATTTAAAAAAAATCCGAAACATTTTTGCTATAGAAAAAAGTCACAGATTCTGTGTAATTTTTTTAATAGAAAAAGTCTCAGATCTAATACATTTTTCTATAGAAAAATTCTCAAATTTTCATTGAAGAAAACGTTCTAATTTTCCTATAGAAAAATTAAAATTTAATTTCGAGACTTTTTTTCGTATAAAAAAAATTATACGATTCATAAATTCTAAGATTAGAAATATTTAGGCATTACTCTTAGAACAGAATGTTCACATAATTTCCTTTTACCAATCTTCTTCTCAGATTTTTCGACAGAAGAATTATCAGAATTTCTCTATGGAAAATTCTCAGATGTTTCATATAAAAAAGTATTCAGATTTTTCCAATAGAAAAGTTCTTAGATTTTTTCTTTAGAAAAATAATCAAATTTTTTCTTTAGAAAAATAATCATATTTTTTCTATATGAAATTGTCAGAATTTTCGTATAGAAACTTCGAAGAAAAATTCGAAAATTATTCCTATAGAAAAATATAGAAAAATTCTCAAATTTAAAAATTTTCGTAATTTTTTCTTAAAAAAAAACAATAAAACAAATTATGATTAATTTTTATTAAACAATAAAAATTGTTTTATTCGACCTTCAAAATATTATATTTTGAGGATGTTTATTCTGGCTCGAGGTCATTATTTTCTTTACTAATTAAAACCATGATATTCTCATAGCATAATTTTCCAAAAAATTATTTTCTATATCATTGTTTTAATTAGTAAAGAAAATAATGACCTCGAGCCGGAATAAACATCCTCAAAATAAAATAAAACAAAATTTAATATTCCGAGACTCTTTTCATATACAAAATATATAGAAAAATTCTAAAATTCCAAGACATTTTTCTTTTAGAAAAATTTTAAAATGTTTAGACATATTTGATAGAAGAATTTCTATAAAAAAATGTCTATAATAGAAAAATTCTTAGATTTTTCATATAGAAAAACTCTAAAGTTTTCCTAAAGAAAATTATTATTCCTTTAGACAAATTCTACTTCTATATATTTTTCTAAAGAAAATTTCTCAAATTTTCCGTTTAGAAAAAATGTCAAACTTTTTTCTATAGAGACATTTTTCCTTTAGAAAAATTTTAAGATTTTCGAACTTTTTTCATAGAAAACAACTCTCCGATTATTTCCATTTCACTTGTACTTTTTCCCTTTCTTCTTTTCTTTCCTTCCTTTTTTCTTTTTCTTTTTTGAATTTGATTTGCTTTTCCCCCCGTAGATCCGCTCCTGCCGTACTCTATGGACTCCAACCAACCCCAATTTTTATACGCGAAATCACTCCTTCATATTTTCTTTTTTACTTTTGTAGCTCTATGAAATAATTTCGTTCCTCTCTTCCGTTTCCGATAGTTACTGGAAAAAATAAGCTGAGGGCATCTATATTTA